>CM076571.1:715197453-715433631 GCA_034641835.2 Pinus albicaulis | reverse complement strand
GCAGTACCAATGGGGCAAACCATGCTGCCATGATTTGAGGTAAAGGAACCCTAGGAGGGTTTATGAGAGGAGGGTTTATGAGTGGAGGTGAAGGATGAAATGGAGTGGCTTGCACAGTGATGAGTGAGAGTAGCAGATGTGCCACCAGCTAGCTGATTTTGAGCAGATTTAGAAAGAAGGGAGTCAAAGTGTTGGAGAAGCTGAAGATCACGAGGAGTGCAAGAAGAGGCTTCTCTACTAGAACTCTGTTGTAAGCTTGTAGGCTCAAGGTTTGTCTGGTCTATCCAACTATGAGACTTAGTTCTGAATAGGTTCCTTCTATGGTGTAAGTCAAATTGGATACCTTGCAAGGATGTGAGGTTTTCAGGAACAGAACTTGCTTTGTGAATGGGTCTAACAAAAGTTGAATCTCCAGTCCTAGAAGTTTTTCTTAAGATTCTTTCTGGGTCATCAACTATGGTAGGAGGGTTTGGATCAAGGTGAGATCTGGTGCTAATTCTTTGTGAAGCCAGATTTCATACCTACAACATAGAGAAGCTGAAAGTTTATGAGAGTTTTGAAAACAGACTTATCTGTAAGAATATTGATTTCACACAGTATGTAATTGGGATTTATACTGTTATGACTGATTGATACATTCCCAGGGGAGCCTGTGAGAACTAGTGGAGTCAACAGGGCTACTGAAGACCAGTGGAGTCACCAGGTGGATGATGCTAACAGTTTTGAGGATTTGTTTGTTGTCCACCATCAACAATTGGATACCAATCTAAAGATATTTTTGGGTTTTCTAAGTTCTTTATGTAACACTAAGCTTTTCAATAAATGTTCTCCAGTATGGTCACCATTACGTTAGTATGGTGAATCAACCAGATTCTGTTCTTCGCTAACACTTTGATTTATCTAAGTTTGACAGGGAATTTGTGAGTTCTTCAAGAATATTTAAGTTGCTACTTACTCAGGTCCCCAGTGGAGTCGCCATTATGTTAGGTCTCTGTAATTTGTCAGATTGGCAAGACCAAATGTACAAGGGTAACATCAAACCAACTTTGGAGTCCTAGGACCTAGCCTTCCTAGACTCAGAGAGGGCTCTCTCTATATTTGTATGAAAGATATGACTTAAATGATATAGGGTATTGATTTTAGGCTAGTTAAAATGATAGGGTTTGTTTGTTTTGTTTTGTTTGGTTGGGTTGCTTGTCAAGTAGAACAGACAGAGTAAGAGAGATTCAAACCATTGGGCTATGGGATCTGTGAAGGTCTTGAAAAGTACAATAATGAATCAAGGGTGTTTCATAGGGCAAGTTGACAAAGCCAAATGGATCTTAATAAATTATGTGAGTGTGAAATGAACATTAAGTTGTGAATTTAGTAGGTTTAAAGGGAAATTAAGAATCCTTTAACATATATTATAACAAGAAGAGTCTTTAAGAGCACTATGCTTAATAAATAATCAAAGGACAAGGCACACCATAAACTTCTTTGACCTAGATTTACCAAGTAAACTTCAAGACAACGATCCAACAAACCCTAGAGAGCAGGGAACTCCTAAATTCTCTAGTTATTCACCTTCAGAGAAAGAAAACATTTAAGATAACAAACAAGTGATGATCAAAGAGCAAGGAACTCCTAAGTTTCTTCAATCAAACTATAAAGATCTTCAAAGTAACTACTCAAGATGGACTAAAGGACAGGGCAAACCATAAACTTCTTCAGCCAAACCCTAATTAGCAAACTTCAAAGAAAAGGCCTTTAAAACAATGTTTTAAGCTACACCAAAAGACAGGGCATACCATAAACTTCTTTGGCTTGACTCCATTCAATCATTTTCAAGGCAAACAAGTTAAGTGGAACTAGAGAGCAATTAAGAATCATCTAATCAGACCTAGTTGAGGAAAACATCTAAACAACAGAAAATAGATAGAATTAAAGTGCCTCTCAACAGCATATCTTAATCTAAATTTTCTACTCTGTCATAAGGGAAAGGATGAACAATATGGAAAACATAAGAGGAAACAAAAAACTAGATTAGAACAACATCACCATTTGACAAAGTCCATGAATCCTGCAAATGTGCTTGCTCCATTATCATTCAGTCCAAGACAATTACAAAGCTCCAAAGCCAAAAACTGTTTATCACTCAAAGTCTATGTGATTTTCATCTCAACAATCAACCAACAACATAATGAAGCTTACATGCAGTATTTAACTGCAAAATGATGAAGTAAACCCTCGCTAGGGTTTTAGAAGTCATTAATTACATATTAAATGCATTTGACCTTTGAGACCATGCAAGGCCCAAGGCACAAATATCTAAAACTCATTAAATGCAAAAATAACTTCTAACATAAATTCTAAACTAACTTTGGAGTTATTTGTCTTCAAGGCCTTCAAAATATCTTTTTCAATAACTTCTGATGTGTTTTGTTGACTTTCAAGCAAGGGCGTAGCGCCAAGCCAAGCGCACAGCGCCAAGACTGGAAAAATAGCATGTTTTGCAGCTGAGTTTTGGAGGCCTTCCAAGTGTCCAAATGAGCTCCATGATAGCTCATTGGAAAGCATGTCCTATCTAGTTTCGAGATATGCCTTCAGTTTCCAAATTGGTGCCCATTTACCTAGTCAAAAACCACTTTTCCCAAGAATGCTAAGGGCACAGCGCCAATGCTGAAAAGAGGGCAGAAAGGTGATTTTTTGCTAGTTTTTGGCCCTTTTGAGGGACCAGTTTTGCTCCAAATGACCTGAAATTTTCTGAGGGTGATGTCATTGGCATGAGGAATATGAATATGTAAATATTTTCCCATTTGAGTGCCCCAAAAAAGAGCGCAACGCCAATGGCGTTGTGCGTTTGGCCCTTTTTTCTGCAAGCCAAACTGTCAAAAACTCAAATTTGCAAAAATGTGCCAAAATTGGATTTTGCTTTGCTGATCATGGTTGGGAGGCTTGGAGGGATACATCAGCAAGGATATCAAGTTTTTCTTTCTCCTTTGCCTCAGTTAGAGCTTGAATCTTTGCAAGGGCTCGTTTGAGCTTGGCCCTTGCAATCGTGTTTCTCATGGCATAATGCTTTGCCATCTTCCTCTGCATGTCAGTGTCTCTCTTGGCCTTCTCTAGTTGACCCTCTAAGTGGAAAGAATCTCACTTGAGGAATCGTTCGCCAATTCGTCTCTTTCTTTCTCTTTCCCGGCTAAAGCCTTTACAAAACCTCAATTGTCCTTGGAATCCTTGGCCTCTTCCTAGGAAGTTGTTATTTCCCATTCTCACTATCATCAAGAGTGCCCAAGGTCTCATCTAGCATATCCTTCCCTTTCTGGCCTTTTTTAGGGCTCTGATTTCTCTGACCTCACTGATGGATTTCTCTGTCTCTAACTGTTGGTTTTCTAACTCAACGAAATTGATCACATTCTTAGCCCTAGAAAGATTAGTTTGTATCTCACTAATCTTAGCATCCTTGCTCTTGAGAAGCATATTGGTGATCCTCTCCTCATCCTCATCCTCAAGGTCAATCAGTTGAAACTCTTTTTTAGTTTCATGTGTATCCTCCTCTTCAATAATGACCTGTTCTACAACCTTTTCCTTACCCTTATCAAGTTGTTTTGTTGATGATGAAGGAAGGGCCCCTTCCAAAATCTGTGGAGCAAACACCTACCTATGGCCCCTTTGATAGGTCAAAGGAAAAGGCTTTATGTCAATCATCTCAATATCGTCTGTCTCACTGCTCTCTTCACTGCTGGATGCTCTAGTGTCATGAGATGAGGGTGAACGGCTGTGGGAAGGTGATGAAGGAGGATCATCATGAGGTGAAGGAATGTGAGTGGATGGTGACGTGGAAGGGTTATCATGGGGTGAAGGAATATGAGTGAGTGGAGATTTAGGAACAATAGGAAGTGATGGAGAAGTAGGAGTGGGAGGATGAGATGAGGAAGTTATATCTTGCTGATGATGGCCTTGTGGAGTAGTAAAAACCTCATTGGCAATGAAGGTCTCCCATGGGATGCCTTTCTATTGTAGTTGGTGCATAACCACCACCTTGATAAGCGAGTGATGGAATAGGTTGTACATTTTCTGAGGATAATCTCTCTTTTTCACTATGTAGGCCATTTTATCAATGCTTCGAAAGAGGTAATATGGTATATGCAACATCCTCACTTTGGTGAAATGCATAAGAAGTCGGATGTGGTATGAGTAGAGGCAGGAGAATCTTCCCTCACATGTGAAATACTGCATGATTATCCTCATCATGGGTGCATATCTATCAAGCAGATGTGAAAAAGGAAAGATGAACTTGTGGTGATCTTTATACCTAGGTTTTAGATATGGCTCAAAGTAACTCATGTCTAGGTTTTCTTGCTTGAACCACTTTTCTCCCACACTTGGTATTCCTATAGCATTTCCAATGGCATTTGTAGACAACTCAAAGTTAACCCCAACAATATTAACTTGTTTTTCATGTAAATTGATAATAAAAATTCTTGTTAGCTCAGGGTGGTTTTGTACTTGTTGCACCTTCTCACAAAATTCAAAGCAACCCATGTGTTTGAAGTAGGAAACAGTAATAGGAGATGCCATGAACTACTTTATCTTGAGGGGTTCAAATATATTTATCTTCCCTCCCTTGTCATCATGCCTCCTTGGCATTTTGGCTTCACCACCACTGCCACTGTCTCCTCCCTCAGACATTTTGAAAACTTCTATTTTTAGAAACCCATGGGCTAATGTGAAATGAGATGAAAGAGTGTAATGAAATGGCAGCCTTGCAAATGAAGGGAATGGGTGTGAAATGGGAAAAGTAGCTCAATGACAACATTCACATCAATATAATCACCATTTTTTTTACTAATACTCTTTATAGGAAGATGAAGCAATGGTAAAACAATGTTTTCAAGCCTAAGACTTAGGGTTTCTTCTTAGGGTTTCATTCCATTCAATTAAGAATCATCAAATAGATTTAAAAATATGGCTATGGTAGGTACTTACCCCTTAATATTTTCTTGGAGAACCTTTGGAAAATATTTGAAAGAGATTTGAAGTGATTTGAGTGGTTGTAGGGTTTGGAAACCCTTTCTGTCCAAGTGCGCAACGCCAAGGCTAAGGGCACAACACCAAGCCTAAGCGTGAAACGCTAGTTCTGAGCACACAGCGCCAAGTAAAATGAGCAGAGAGCCTATCAGGTAAGAGCGCAACACCACTCCCAGCATGCAGCGCCACCTCCCAGGCGTGCAACACCTTCAAAAAATGGAAGGGGGAAAAATGACAAGGGCATAGCACCAAGATGAGCGCGCAGCGCCAAGCAAAGTTTCCCAAATTTACTTAGAAAACTCACAAATTCTTCTCCTATGAAACTTCTAATGATTTGCGAGGAAACGATGCTTCATTTTAAGTGTTAAATGGGATTTTATAGACTTATGGATTTAATTTAACTTTGCAAACCCACTTTCTAATGTTTAAATTCCCTTTTCCTTTCTCACTAACCCTTTTACACTTTTTTGCCTTGCAGGTGACTGAAAGCATTGAATTGGATTTTCTTTTGATAATTAAGGCATGAAAAGTTCCTTTTGACCACTTTAGGATGATTACACATATCAACATCTTCAAACTCCTCTTTTGCTTCCACCATGGAGTTCAACTCATCTTTTCACCTTCTCTAGTCACTTTCTTCAAAACCCTACCTGTTTGCAGCTCTTTTATAGCAATCAATAGTGTTGTCTTCTAAGTTATCTATATACCTTTCAAGTTCATTCATTTATGTCCATTTCACCTCACCTTTTCCATATTTCATCAATATTTTCTGATAGACTTTCTTCATGTTTGGCCTTTTGTGCTTCCTCCATGTTGTTTTCTCATATCAAGACTTTCCATCGATAAATCTTTCAACACCCAAGCACAGTATGCCAAATTTGTCTATTTTTCTCACTTTCGTACTCGCATCGCATCACAATAATCCTCCTTGGAATTTTTAGGTCCTCTTGAATAACCAAGTCTTTACATCCTATTACAAATTGTTTTCGCATTAGCAAAGGTAAAAGGAAGTGTCTGAAACAACCAATGATGACCTTCAAACATGTAAAAACCCTAATGACCTAGCAGGAGGGTTCTTTGACCTGATCTTGACTGAAATTTGACTTGGATATTTTCAAGTGGAAACAGAGTACTGTTACAGCTTATTATGCCCAAAGGGACTTTGGAATGAGTCATCACTAGGAAAACCCTAGATGGAAGATGGAGTCTATTGACAGGGGGAAAATGGAGCAATGAAGTTATAGACAGGGAAGGAGGATGGAAATGAGAGGTATCAGCTCATAATGAGTTTGTAGGAGTGATAGGGTGACCATGAAATGGAAAACTGATAAAATAGTGAAAAATTTTCTATAAGGATAATGAAGGCGGTGAAATTTCTGAAACTCAAGATATTCAAGGAATATGTTTTCAGAAATCTATAAACATCCTATAGTCATCTAAAGATAGTGAGAAATACTGATGACTAACAAAGCTGGCTCCCACTTCACTAATCTCTTTTCCCAGGTGTCCGCAACCTCGTAGCCCGTATCTTTGAGTTTTGAAGATCAAGACTTTACTTGTACTTGGCAAATCCTCTTTTCTTTACTTCATGGATTTGTTGTCATGGCTTGACCATGTAATCTTACACTCGGTGTAAAACATGATTGCTTCAATATCAACTCTACCTACCCATCATACTTTTCCTAGCATTTTTTTCTTCATTTGGGTGCACTTGGACTGGCAAACCCTTGACATCATTTTCTTTTAAAGGCATAAAAACTATCTATGTCTACCCTTATAACTTCCAAGAGCTCAAATTAGGATGATGAGCTCTTTTATTCTCTACCTAATCTACTTATCTGTCAAGGTTAAACAGTTTGACAGATCTTCATTCTCTAATCTACTGACATGAAACTTAAAACATGACTAAATCAAGGTTAAGAAATTTGATTTGTCATGAGCTATGGAATTTTTGACAAGCTGCACATAGATTATTTTGCAAAAAGTAAAACTAAAAACTGAGAGTTGTAATTTGGAATTTTTTATGCATCTCTCTCTTTCTCTTTTGGTTCAGATTTGAGCATTGAAACCAAATATCTTTTCCTAATCTAATCTACTGATAATCCAAGTTTAGATGGTTTGAAAAATCTTCCTTCATTAACCTATCAGAAGATATTTAAAACATGTTCAATCATGATTAGGATGTATGAATGAACAAGACTTTCCTTTCTCAAAAGTAGTGGCATTTGGGCTTGCACACTTTCAGCAATATTCTTTTTTGGTATGGGGTTGTACCTCTTCTTTTTATTTGCCCTCTTTTCTCTTTTCGTTCTTTGTTTTTGTATTTCATTTTTCCGATCTCTTACTCAAGCAGTGTTATGTACAATGAATGAGGCTTAAAACTAATAACTTTAACAAAAATAATGTTTGAGCATCCTGCCATTGACAGGACCTCCAAATAACTTTGTTCCATCCAGTTCTTATAGGAAGAATGCATTGTTACCTCTTGTTGAATGGATGATGTATGGACCCTTCCATATATTTTCAAATTTGACATGCTTGCCTTTGTCTTCTCTTCTTGAATCCCATTTCAGCACTTTGTCTCCAATCTGGAAATCATTGGCTTTGGTCCTCTTATCAAAAATATTCTTGATGATTTCTTGCACTGCTTTTGTTCTATTGTAAACTTCTTCCCTTGATTGATGCAATTGAATGGTTTGTTTCAGCCTCCTTTGTATATCATTCTCCTCTGATTTTACCTCTTGAATAAGCATCATCATTGGAACTCCCAAGGATATTGGAAAAACTGCATCCATGCCATACACTAGTTGATAGGAAGACATGTTAATTGATTTTTTGCTTGTTAATCTGTCTGCCCATATTGCATGCACCAATTTGCTATGCCATGACTTTTTGTTCTCTTCCAACAGCTTCTTGATGATATTTACCAAACTTTTGTTAGAGGACTCAGCCAACCCATTACCTTTAGGGTAATAAGTAGTAGAATTCCCTAATGTAATGTGATACTTGTGGAAAAAGTCCACCGTTCTCTTGGATTTAAATGCAGCAGCATTATCGGTGATGATATTTCTAGGACAACGAAATCTGGACAGAATATTGGTTTCAAGGAATTTGATGATTATCGAGTCAGTGGCATTCCTTGAAGGGATGGATTCTATCCATTTGGTGAAATAGTTAGTTGTAGTGAGGATCCATTTGTGTTGGGCAGAGGAGGCAGGGTGGATTTCACCAATGAAATCTAAACCCCATTGTTGAAAAGGAGTTTCAACACTGATAAGGTGCAAAGACAAAGGCAGTAGTTTTCTCTTTCCATCAAATATTTGGCATTTATGGAAAGTCATTACTAGCTTGTGGATATCATGAAAAAGAGTGGGCCAATAGAAGCCAACTCTAAGGATTTTTTTTGGTAGTGGTTTTCCAATAGAGATTACCTCCACACTCTCCTTCATGAAACTCGTGCATGATTCTATCTGCATCATCTTCAAGTAAACATTTAAGCAAGATACCAACAAAAATTTTCCAATGTAAAGCTTTATCTAGAATGCAGAAATTTACAACCTTTAGTTTCACGAATCTAGCTTTTTTTTTTGACAAAGAAGGAGGAGCATTTAGATTAAAAAGCACATATAATATATCAACATACAAGAGTGAGTTCATAAATTCTTCTTCAATAGGAGGAGTCGTCAGTTCCTCTTGTTGATCTAAGGAATGTATCATGTTTAAGTCCAATGCTTGAAAGTTTGCTTCAACCATTCGCTTGGCCAATCCTTGCCCTTTGATCAGTTTAGTGGGCCTGATTTCCAAATCATACTCTAAGATGACAACACTCCACTTACCTCTTTTACCATTAGTATCCTAATTTATTATGTCCTTATTAATTGCACGAGGAACAAAAGAAATGACATGTGAATGCAAGATGTAAACTCTAAAACCTTTTAATGCTTTGATTAAGGCAAAAGCTTATTTTTCCATGATGTTATATTTCAGAGGAGCATCTCTAAGTGCCTTGCTGAAGAATTCTATGGGTTGTTCTTCTCCCACTATGTTCTTTGTAGCAATACTACAACAATTGTGTGTTCTGATGAAAATGAGAAGATGAAGAAGTCCTTGGTAAAGTCAGGGCTGATTAGAACTGGTGTTTGGGTAAGTGCTTGTTTAACTAGTTCAAAGGATTGATTTGATTTTGTGGTACATTTGACTCTTATTTCTCTTTTCATCATGTTTTTAATGTTTTTTAGGAGTTCTGCAAGGTTTGGTATGAACCTTCTTAAGAAGTTGATATTTCCAATGAAATATTGCAGCCCTTTGATATTCCTAGGGTGACTAATCTGCAATATACCCTCAATCATTTTTTGTTCTATCTTAATTCCTTCTTTAGATATGATGTGGCTTAAGATTTTTCCTTCTTGAAGACCAAACAGAGTTTTATTAGGATTTAAAGATAAACCATACTTTCTACATCTTTCAAAGACCTTTCTTAGGTGAAATAGGTGTTCTTCATCAATTTTAGAATTGATAGTTATGTCATCAAGGTATATCACAATGAAGTAGCCTATTTCTTTGGAAAAAGCAATGTCCATGGCTCTTTGAAAGGTGGCCCCCGCATTCATTAACCCAAAAGGCATTTTGACATACATGAAGGTGCCCCAAGGTGTAGTGAAGGTGGTTTTGTGTTGATTATCTGGGTGTACTAGCACCTGGTTATACCCTGAAAAACCATCAAGCAATGATATTCTTTTAGAGCCTACTACCCTTTGCAGTATATGATCCATCTTAGGTAAAGGATAGTTGTCTTTCAAGGAGGCCTTGTTTAAATTTCTAAAATCTATGCATAGCCTAATTTCCCATGTTTTCTTCCTCACTAACACAAGGTTTGAGACCCATTTTGAGTAGCTAAGTGGGACTATTATTCAAACATCATATATCTTCTTTATTTCTTTCACAACCAGAGGCACTAGGACAGGGTTTATCCTCCTCAATTTCTCCTTAAATGGTTTATGTTTTTCCTTGAGAGGAATCTTATGTTGAAAGATCTTTGTAGCATAGGACTTCAAGTCCTCATAGCCCCATGCAAACATATCCTTAAATTATTTGAGCAACTCAATGTATTTATGTTTTATGTGGGTTGGCAGTGTTTTGGAAAGCTTTGTCATTTTAGGTTCTTCTTCACTGCCTATGTTGCATTCTTCTACATCTATTTCGGTGGATTCCATTTTTGGCTTCCTAACAACATCATTGAAATCAAACAATTCTTTTAAGGGGGCAAGACCTCTTGGAAATAGGTTGTCTTTGCGTTGCAATACCTCAAGGTCCTTTTGATACAGATCCCCACACAATTCTACCTCATGAGGGTGTTCTAGTAAATTTATATCAACAATATAAGGTGGCTCTATTTTATGTGTTTGTTCTTCATCAAGGCAGCCCTCTTCATGATCTAAGTTTGGTTTTGGCATTTCAAATTCATTTTTGGATTGCAGGAAGTCTTCAATGTGTTTGTCCCTTTCAAAAACTTGCCAATAATCTATGTTATCGGGTACTGTAGGCCTGCTTTTGACCTTTACCGTGTATTTTTCATTGGCATGAGGCAATTGGAAAGTGCTGGCAATAAAGGCTAGTTCATTTGCAAGGCTGTTTTGAGATCTTGGGACAGAGGTAAGTTCATATTTCTCAAAAGTTTTTAGGAGGTCTAAGGCATCATTTCTATATTTTCTTCACCTAGGATTTTTGGCTGAATATTCTCCTTTGATTTTCCTAATGATTATCTCAGAATCTCCTTGAACATAAATATTCTTAGCTCCTATATTTTTCAGCAAGTGTAAACCTAGGAGAAGAGCTTCATACTCTGCAATATTGTTTGTACATTGAAAATCCAGTTTGTAGGAGTGACCTTCATTGGTGTTGTGTATCCAAACACCTACTCCTGAACCATATTTTCCACAAGAGCCATCTAATCTCATGTTCCAAAGAGTTTCAAGTTCAAATTCACCATTATGTTGTTGTTCATGGCTGTTATGGTTTTGAATATTATGTTCTTCATTTTGTGTTTGGTTTGATTGTCCCGACAAGTATAGCTCTTACTCTTTTGCAGCTACTTGTTGATTAATGTCATATTCATTGTATAAAATAAATGAATCAAGGTCGGAATGGATAGAATAGGGAGGGGTGTTATTCAGCTTATCTTGGTTCTTACCATGTATTTCATGTGAGGTTATCTGTATAGTCTCCTTGTTTAGTTAAAGTTTGGAATGGTAGCATATGTCATGTCCATTTGGAGGGTTCCTTGGAATTTGGCTCCCCGTGATCTAGATAAGAGCATGCCATATTTCGAGAGAATGTCAGCCACTACAATATCCATGACAAGGCTCTTGGCTGGTATTTGTGCTAGATTAAGACATAGATCTTTGATTAGACCAAAACATTTAACTCTACTTGAATAAAAAGAGTACAAGTCTTTGTATGGTATAGTTATTTCTAGGCTTAATCTTTCCATCACTACCTTTGGCATGAGGTTATGTGAAGCACCAGAGTCTAACATGGCATTGTGTAGGATTTTTTCATGAATGTTCATACTGACATAGAATGGGGGTATAGCTCCCTCTTGAAACTTTCCCTCTACCTCTATCCCAAACAAAAATCTGGGCTTTTCATCGGTTAAATTTAGAGTATCAGTGTCATTTCTTATGTTTAAAGCCTTCAAAAGTTGAGATCTATATACACCTTGAGTCACTAATTCAGTAAGGAGTATGGCTATTTTGATTTTGGAAATTTCACTCTCAATACTAAATGGTTCCTGTGTTCTTGGCAGAGTTAGATTAGTTCTATCATACATGGTCTTTTCAGCAACTTCATCTCAGTTAAAGCAGCTTTTTTAGGGCCACTAGTTGATGTACTAGGGCAGCTTTGGTCACCATCATGTTGGCTGATTTTTTTTTTCTTTGATCGGGATTCTTAGTCATTATGTTGGTATTTTCTGCTGTCTTTTTAAGAATGTTTTCAGGGGCCTTTCTAGCAGAAATTTTTGTTTTGTTCTTCTTCGGGGTATCTTGGGTTTTCCTACTTCTGAAGTCATACTGCCTATGCACCTCCATGATAGCATTTTCAAATCCTAGTTTGTATTCTTCAGAATCTTCATATGTTATTTCAGCTTGGTTTGAGGAAAACAAACCTTGTTCTTCTTCTGTGAGAAAAACAACATCCTCACTATTAGAGCTTATTAAATTCACATGGTTTTCTTCTGGCTCTTCAGTCTCTCTTTCCTCTTCATCTACATAGTTTTCTTGGAAAGGAGGTCTAATTTGTTGGTCATTTTCTCTTTGTCTTATTTGAGGAGGATCTCTTCTGAAGTTTTGATTTCTGTTTCTGTTTTGAGGATTTGCTTGGTTTTCCCTAGGGGGTGCTCTTTCATTCAAGTTGATTCTCTCCATCATCCTTTCCATTACCCTAACTAGATTTACAATTTTAGCATTATATGTGGAGGCCACTACTTCTTCTTTGTATGTAACCCTATTTTCTATCCTCATCCTAGCACTTTTAGCAATTAGATTGGATTCTACACTTACTACCCCCCTTTGCATGTCTTCTAAGGTGAGGGGATCTCTTTCTCTTAATTGGTAAGCCATGTCAGGATCAAATCCATCTAGAAACTTTACAAGGGCTAGGCCTTCTGGGGGTTTCATTGTTGGGAAAAATACTAAGAGGGGGGGGGGGGGGGGGGTGAATCAGTATTTAGAGCTGACTGAAAACTTTTTACCTCCCTTTTTTTTGTTTGTTAAAACCATATGCTACTTTACTGAACCCAACTTGCGTATACACGCGGATATCCTGTATGTCCAGAGATTTTATTATGCATTTAATTATTTACTTAGATCATTGCATCATTCATCTCTAGCTAGGCAAGAAGTAAGCATGTGTACAGTTAATAAACCATCACATGCAAGAAACAATACATAGAACACTCAAGATTTATGGAAACCCAATTTAGAGAAACCACCATGTTAATGTCTTTGTCTCAATACATTTATTATAAGAGGTCCTTGATAATTTTGAGACTTTGAGACTCATGAGACTTGCACCAAGACGCAGCACCCAATTGTAGAAGGCTGTCACCTCTTTCGTTTTCTTCTAGTCACTAACTGGTGGGAGCTCCAACCCCCTCGTTTCTCAAGCATCATCCTCTTCTCGGAAGGGCGCTGACTCCCTTAATTTTGACACTTCGTACTGAATGAAGAAAAGCCCACTTTCATACTAAAGGCTTCAACCCTCATATCCACCAACTTTCTTCCATTTCTTCATCAGACTTGCGCCAGGTCTTCATTATTTCTTTTTCAGATCTTCCTAGAGATTCATAATTTCTAGATCTATAGATCTTGAACCTTCATCATATCCATAGGTGCATCATAGATTCAGATTTATCAGAAACAGAGTTCAATCATGCAGATATCTCAGCATTTTGACTATTAACAACCCCTCCACATGTACACCTTGTACTATAATCCTCTTCTCCTTATATAGTTTTAGCCTTTATTAATACCATGAGTCAAAACCACCCAACCGCTGATGGTATTCCTGGACGGGATCAAATAGATAATCCAGTGGGGTCTACCCAAGCCCCAAACAACTTCTCATTGTTCTATTTTCTTGGTCTGGAAATTAGATAATTAATCTAAGGCTTTTTAATATCTCAATCTGAGATTGAGATATTAATCCAAATTTCTCCTTCAATAATGACCTCCCTAAGGCATACAAAAATGCTCTCTTAATAACAACCCACGTATTAAAAGTCAAACCAATTCAAATTGGAACCCCAACCTACGCTCTTCCATATACACTAATGCATACTCTCACAACACAAATTGACCCAAAGGTAATATTTGTCTCCGCCATATAATATTATAGCCAAAACATTTACCAAGGTCTGGCGCTGGTCATAACTTTATTCACACCTGTTAATAAACCTTTGACTCCGGGCCCCACGTATATGATCAATAGTCCAATCAAATTCCCGCGTCATACTTTGGTTCACCATCGCGCATCTTCCTCATACGACCGCCATCCGATGGCTCCCCTCCAGATCGACGGCGCTCAACAATATCGCGCAGCCTCCTTGGTCGATTGTTAACGTGTGATGGCACGCAGTGATGGAAATTTTGGAACTTCGACCGATGCCACGTGTCGACTGTTTTATGGAATCGCTCCCGATTCATAAATACCACTTTCACTGCAAAGTTGGTGCGATGAAAACTGCTTCCAGCCTTAAACCGCATTCATTGTTCATCCACAAGGTTCCGCTCCTCTATTCCAGGTTCCATCTGTGTACTTTCGCCAATTCGTTTGTCGCGTTATCAGTTCATATAACCACAATACTGTTATACAGCTCCGATGAAATCCCTATGGACTATTCGACTCGGTTCTCTTTCATTCAACAGGGACACCCTTCTTTGTATTGTCTAACACATGTGGAACGCACTATTACTTTTACCGACAGAGCTAATGTGCCCAAAACACGTCCGTGGCTCACTCTCCCAATAAGGCTTCACACAGAGTTTCAGGGCATTCCACACAAGAATTGAACCAATCAACACCCAAATATTCTCAGTATTCTCCACCGAAGGTTAAACTTCAGTGTACACTCAGTCTTATATTCTGCTTGTATAGAACTGCTTCAGTCTTATATTCTGAGTTCTTCATACAGTCATTATCTGCATCCTTTGTCAGAGAGTTGCCATCAAGGACAATCATATAATAGGAGACAAGAAACATATTGCCAGCATTCATGTGAGGAGGGAGTGCATTGTAAACACTATTGAACCTAGTGCAGTAGTCTTGGACGCTCTCTCCAGTATTTATCTTAAGGTTTTCATACTCTAATAGGATTTGAAGACGATTTTTCTTAGTCACCCATTTGTTTATGAATGTTTGATGAAGGGAAGGGAGATCATGAATGTTGTTAGGGGTTAAGCTCTTGAACCATTTATTTGCTTCTCCTCCTAAACGTTGGAAAAAAATTCTCATCTGTATGGTCATATTCTATTTCTTGGTAATCAAAAGCATCATTCATATTTTCTACATGTTTTTGGGCAGTTGTAGGGTCGGTTCCATTAAAGTGATGGATCCTAGATCAATAGTCCTATGGCATAGGCAGCAAAGGTTGTGGTAGTACTAATGGGCCAAACCATGCTGCCATGATTTGAGGTAAAGGAACCCAAGGAGGGTTTATAAGAGGAAGGTTTATTAGTGGAGGTGGAAGATGAAATGGAGTGGTTTGCATAGTGGATGTATGAATGGGGGTGGTAGATGTACTTGGACCAACAAGCTGATTTTGAGCAGATTTGGAACGAAAGGAGTCAAAGTGCTGGAGAAGCTGAAGATCAGGAGGAGTGCAAGGAGAGGCTTCTCTACTAGGACTCTGCTGTAAGCTTGTAGGCTCAAGGTTTGTCTGGTATATCCAACTTTCAGACTTAGTTTTGAATATTTTTCTTCTATGGTGTAAGTCAAATTGGATACTGTTAGCCCCTTATAAATTTCTTGACAAGCAAGCAAGGGGCTAGTTGGTTCTATAAGCCTGCAAGGAATGCATTTCCCTTGAAAACACATCATCCTTGCAGCCTTTTCAAGTTCCCTACCTTGTGACTGTTTCCCTCTGCTGTTTTAAGCCAATAAGCCTTGCTGGTAAAGAATTATGCTCCAAAAAGGCTTTATTTCACCCCTTGTATCCCTACATTTTTCCCCCATTCTATCCTTTTTCCCCTTCTTCTAAGTCCCCTTTCATTCCCCCTAATATCCCCATCAACCTCCTAAATTCATCCAAAATCTCCATGAAGTTCCACCCTTGCCCTTTGTTCCCTCAAAATTCCCCTCTATCTCTCTATCGTTACCATCCTCAGGCCTCAAATGCATTAAAAAGGGTTAAAAAACCCACTTTCGGACCATATAATAGGCCTCAGCCCCTTCTCCGCTAGCCGTAACCTTTCTCTCCATGTAACCTTGCGCCATGATCGGGCGCCAAAGTAAAGAGCGCTCAGCGCATTTTTGTATTGGGTGCATTACAAGCCGTTGATCTTCACTGAATGGACGGCGATCGCCGCCCCCACAGCATGCACCGTGCAACTTGTTCACCTTCTGTCATCGCATCTCCACCGCCCGTTAACTCACCAGATCAACGGTCCACAGCTCATCCATATCGAGCATGATTTAAATCGTTGATCTGTACAGATCTGACGGTACGAAATCTGCCCGTCACGGTGGTCCCCGCCCGCTTTCACTATTCCAAAACCATATGGTTTCCATCGCACCGCATATGGAGGTCAGGAATTTTTTTCCTTTCGGCCAGCGATTCCATATAATGATCGACGCGTGGCTCTTGTACGGTTTCAAAACCACTTGCCCATCACGTGTTAAAATTCAGCATGGGATGCGCAACAATATTCATGTCAGCCGTCTGATCTGCGATATCCCATCCAACGGTCATCGCTCGACGAAGCTACGCGGGGTTTAATCTATGGCCCCCGTACCCCTGGCCCATGGTATTTTTCCCTCCGTCATGTTTTCCAACGTCGATCTCTGCCGAGATCGGACGGTCCAGATTCGTTTGCCTGCTATTGACTTTTCCGCCATCGCCCGGTCCCGCAACGTCACCCCCACGTGCATCCACCGTACGTCCACCCACTCCGTCGCATATATTCATTCAAAGGTCGATTTTTGTATGTTTTATTTAATTTTCTGCTGCGCTCTGCGCACGTCCACTAGACCAGGTCCCGCTGTCATAGCACGTTTTCCACAATGTTTATGCACCTTTCCGCCATCTCACCAATCTACATAGCCATCCTCATCGCCCGCACTGCATCCATTACCCCGTCCATGGTTTTCTTGACGATTTTTCGTGTTTTGCAGTTTATCCAAGGGCAGAAATCCGCCATGATTCATGTACGCTATTGTAAAGGCACAACGCACAGAAAGAGCTGAAATCTAGAGCCTGTTATTACAGAAAGACGTCCGGATAGGTGTCTACAGCGTAAATTTCATCAAAGGATAGAGTTAGAACTCTGCAAACCCTCCGGTGCCATTAAAGCTCAGATTGCATGAACAAAGGCAGTACAGGAGCAGCAGAGATCTCGAGGCAAGAAATAGAAGACTTTGAGCCTTTTCAGGGATTTTAGAAGGCAAAGGTACCATTTCAAGGACATCATGGATTGCGCAAAAGGTACGAAACGCAGGGATTTATGTATATCAGGGTTTGCACACCAACAGAGGGTTTTCTCCATAAAGGAAAAGACACCCATGCTGCTTTTATTACACATCGTGTTCCTAAGGATTTTCCACCTTGGAAACAGCCCAAAATATTATCAGAAGCATTTGTTTCACAGTATGGAGACCCAAGCATTGTTATTTTACCTTTGTTTAAGTCACCAGGAGTACCGCAGAGTACTAGAGCCAAAGTACATCAAGAGACAGACCGAAGTAAATAGAAGCCTGAAGAAGATCACTCTTCCATCCAAAGAGTGACAGGAATTGAATGCTCGTGGTTTAAAGACAGAATGGGTTTCGGCCTTCTTCATCTCCTGAGTTTTAATGATGCATTTAGTTCTTCACCTACCGCCTTTGTTTCCCTTCAGCTATAAAGTTCATGAAGAAACTCATTGTACAGGTTTTTGATCAGTTATCAGAGAACTGCAAGTAGTTTCTTTTGAGACACAGTCTCTGTGTAAAGATTGTAAGATAGGTTGAAGGAGATGTTTTCAGACTGAGTATTTAGCCATTGGCAAGGTTGTACTTGATTGGTATTGCTATTTAATATGACAAGCACATTTCTTGGATCCTGATCTGAAGCAGCGGTGATGTTTTCCTATCTTTGTGTTTACATTCATTTCATTTCATTTCTACTGGCTTGCATCAGAATATTGACATAGGATTTACCCTTGTTAGGTACCCTATGTTTCTTCTCTCCTTGCCATTTATGTTTCTCTTCTAAATGTATTATCTAAGAAATTATTTCAGTTGGTTTAACCAGTGTAGTGGATTTTATTGCCTTCTCTCTAATGTATGAATTAAATGACTTCAGTTCCTAGATGTTTCTTGTTATAGATTTAGTTGGAAGATTTTGGAACACTGGGGATTAGATTTAGCCCTGTCCACTAGGATCCTTGTATGGCCAGCCGGTCTTTAACTTTGTGCTCTAAATCTGTGTTATCTCCTCCCCTTCTCCCTTTCCACATCATACAATCATCTTGAAGATCCTATGTTTCAGATGACTAGCCCAATTGAAAGCCTGCCTATTGAGTAGTAACCAAACCCTTTCCTGACTCCATTTCCCAATGGTTTTGAATATTTCCTGGGATACTTCACCTCTGCCTTATCCCTCTTTGCTCATCCTTGTCTTACATTGAACCCTTCCTTCCTGACAACTAGCAACCAAAAAAATAATCAAACAAACAAACCATGTGCCTATAACTAGCCTAAAATCATAACATTCGAGCCTCATAGACATAAAACCTTTGCTCATATAGAGAGATCCCTCTCTCGACCCAGGAGGGCTAGATCCTGAGGTCTGAAAGTGGTTTGATGTTGTCTCATCTTTTGGTATTTCCAACCTTGCCAAAACATGGGAACCCCAACATAATGTCGACTCTGCTGGAGACTTCTGATTTTTTCCTCACCTTACTCTATCACAAGTCTCAGAAAACCTACAATCTCTGGTTAGGTTGGAAGTTAAAGAGTCCCATTCACACATCAACCTCTATACCATTTGTTGTGTTTTCCCATACTCTTGGACAGAGTCTGGAAAGGGCCAGGTAGCCTCCGGACCTCACACTCTTTCAGAGGTGACATATCTGGTAAATGCCCTCCCAGTCAATCTCTGTTTATAGTTTGTTGTGTTTGGAAGATATCCCTGAAAGGGGACATCTCAAGAGCACAGTGGTGGACAGTGTACCCTCCAAAAACATTATGACCCTTCCACCTAGCGACTCCATAGTTCCTAAACGTTTTAAAGACTCCACTGGTGATCAGTAGGCATGCTGATTATCTTGGTTCACATTAGACTCCACTGGGAGACCAGCCTCCATAACAACATCAACCACAGTAGAAGTAACAAGTAGGGTTAAGCTGCTTGGTCAGAAAACAACATTCTAGCTTCTAGAACCGTTCATACAAGAGCTTACCCTAACCCAGACCCACCTGAAATAGTTGACAATCCTGAGAGCATCCTTAAGGGAGCTCCTACACCTAAAAGATCAATTGTTTCCAGTCACATATATAGAGCTAATTCTGCACCAAAAGATCTTACAGCTTTATCACACTTTCACCTTGACCTAGACCTATCTAACAGTCTACCTAGAACTAGGTCATTCAGTAGCTTAGACCAGCTAGACCTTGAGTTTCCTGATTCACCACAGCAAAGTGGCAGGCACCTAGGGAATAGACGGACCCATCCATCTACGCCTCCTGATACACATTTCATACAAAACCTGGGGCTCATTCACCCTAAGTCTGCTCATCAGTCTTCTGCTGGTCATAATATTCCTGTCATCCATATACCAGCTGCCCAAGTTAACCCTTTACCTCATCAAAACATCATCATGGCAGCCTGGTATGCACCTCTAGTTTTACCTCAGCCTCTAGTACCCTTACCAAATGATTATCAGTCAAAGATCCCACACTTCATTGCAAAAGAGTCTGTCACAGCCCAGAAACATGTACATAAGATGGAAGATTCTTTTGACTACATGGAAATAGATGATGATACAGTCAAAATGAGAATCTTTGCCCAAAGCTTAGGGGGTGATGTGAAGAAATGGTTTAAAGGCCTACCTCCAGGTAGCATCAATAATCTTCCAGGTTTATATCAGACTTTCATAAACAAATGGGAAGCTAGGGAAAACCCTCGTCAACTCCTGGCAGAATACATGACCCTCAAAAGAAACGAAGGAGAGAGTGTTCACAATTACACAACAAGGTTTAACAGCATTTACAATGCCCTCCCCCCACATATGAAACCTCCAGAGGGCATGGCTCTGGAAAAATACCCTGAAGGCTTTGATGCTGACATGGCCTATGAGCTTAGGGATAAGGAATACAACACATTGGAGGACATGCAGAAAGGAGAAGTGAATATAGAAGCCAATCTAATTGAGAAAAGAGCGAGACTAAGATCTGAGAAGAGGGTAACATATAGGGATGACACTATAGCTTCTACATCTTATCCAAATTATGATAGGTTATCAGAAAATGTGGAAAGTTTACAGAAAATGATGGAAAAAATGGTTGTCACAGTCAGTAACCAGAATAGAAACCAAAACTTTGGAAGAAACAATAACACTCCCAGCAGACAAAGAGAATCAGATCAACAAGTCATTCCCCCATTTCAAGAGAACTTTCTTGATGAAGATGAGGGAATCATAGAAGAGTCTGAGGGAAACACAATAAACATGTTTGAAATAGAAGATTCAATCCATAATTGTTACTCAGAAGAAGATCAGCCCTCACCGTCTGGTTGGGACGAGGAATGGTTGGACTTTGAAGATTACAGGTTAGGGTTTGAGAATGCCATGATGCAGGTCAGAGAACAATATGAACTCAGGAGTAAAAAGAGCCAGGAAACTGCCAAACCAAAGGCTTCTAAGGTAACCATCAAGAAGAGACCTGAGAAATCTTCTAAAGCAACTGCTGAAAGTAGCAAACCATCAGCTGAAAGTTCTGGGAAAAACAGAGAAAAAGACGACCAAATTCAACCAACTAGTAGCACTAGCGCTACAGTTAGTGCTCGTGATAAAACTGTCACAAACACTGTACATAACGAGAATTGGCACACTGATTCAGCCACTAAAGCAGCGGAAAATAGAACATAGATGAGTATCCCAAAGAGTCAGTCCACTTTCAATTTGGAAAGTGAGATTGCAAGAATTAAAATCTCTGTCCCACTTTTTGAGCTGGCCACTCAGGATGTGTATAAAGGCCAGATTTTGAAAGCTTTGAACCTAAGTGAGAGTGGGGACACTGTAAATCTGAATGATGATCATCCTACCCTCCTTTTTGGACCTAAGATAGAGGGGAAGTTCCAGGAAGGGGTAGTTCCTCCTTTCTATATCAGTCTCAACATTCATGACAAGATCCTACATAATGCAATGCATGATTCTAGAGCATCTCACAACCTAATGCCTAAGGTAGTCATGGAGAGGTTAGGCCTATAGATAACTCGTCCCTACAAATATTTATACTCTTTCGACTCCAACAGAGGAAAATTCCTAGGCCTGATCAAGGACTTATGTGTGAGCTTAACTCAAATCCCAGCTAAATGTATGGTCATGGATGTTGTGGTGGAAGATGTGCCACCCAAGTATGGCATGTTATTATCAAGATCATGGGGAGCCAAGCTACAGGGTACAATGCAGATGGATGGCTCATATGCCACAATCCCAATCTTTGGCCAACTCAGAAAACTGTATATGGAGGCACAGATGAAATTCCTAGTCAGTAGCCCCGAAAAACCAGAAAATTCACCTGTTTATTCTGTACACACAGACCTAGAATCCTTCATCCTGTGTAATGATGAATCCTTAGAAGGGTCAGAGTCCCAAAATAGAGATACAAGCGGAGAGGCAGAGGCCATGGACTTTAACATAATGGCTGCTCAGGATTTAGAGGACAACGAAGAAGAAAACCGCAACGAAACCTATAGGATATGCGGTGGATATCTAACTCCGAGTGAGCAAGAAATAGAGCATAAATAGCCATCTGGCCAGATCCTCGAAACTCATACATTTCACGAGGAACAAAGCGATCCACAACCCAGTACAGACCCTATAGAGCAAGATAATGGCGAACCTAGCCATAGGGAAAGGAATGATAACGAAACCAAGAGTGAACCCCTGTGGGTGATGAACTTTGATGGGTCGTGCACCAAGAGAACTGCCGGAGCGGGGGTATGGTTACACAACACAGGAAATGATCACGCGGAGAGCCATGCCTGTAATCTGCATTTCAAATGTACGAATAATGTTGCAGAATACGAGGCTCTAATCCTGGGTTTAAATCTGTTGAAGAAATTGGGGGCCCGTAAGATAGTTGTGCA
This sequence comes from Pinus albicaulis, assembly GCA_034641835.2. NCBI lineage: Eukaryota > Viridiplantae > Streptophyta > Pinopsida > Pinales > Pinaceae > Pinus > Pinus albicaulis. The sequence goes on along the minus strand of CM076571.1, from coordinate 715,411,553 downwards.
GGGAGATTCTGAGCTGGTGATAAAACAGGTAAATGGTGAATACACTGCCAAACACCCTAGGTTGAGGGCATATAGGAATGATGCCCTAGATATATTGAAAACTTTTTTCGAATACAAGTTAGTGTTTGTCCCAGGAGTCAAAACGTCATTGCAAATGGATTAGCTTGCCTAGCTAGTTCATACCCTGAGACCCCAAACGACCAACGGATCGTCATACAGACCAAATTCAAACCTGTGGTGCCAGACAACAAAAAATACTGGTAGGTTTTCGAGGGGGATAAGCAAATTAAAGATTTCCTGACGGGTAGGAATGAGTTTGAATTTTCTGATTCAAACTCTGTGTCTATTGATAGCGGCCTAGGAGAGGAAACCTCAGACGAGGAAGAACCACCTCGAAATATATAAATAAACGCTTTGAACGAGGAAACTGGAAATTTAAATGGAAATTGTGAAAACACCGAAAATGAGGAAGTCGAGGTGCTGCAGGCCAAAGATAAGAACTTACCTCAAGGTCTGGCGCCTTTAGAAGAACTTTTTGACTTCAACGATGTAGCAAAAAATCCCACCATAGAGCACGTGGACTCTGACGTGGAGGAATGCAATATAGGCACAAAAGAAATGCCCAAAACGATTAAATTAGCTAAATCCTTACCCGCGGAAAGGAAAAAGAAATACATTGACCTCTTTAAGGAGTTTATTGACGTATTTGCGTGGAGTTATGAGGATTTAAAGGCTTATGACACGAACATCATACAACATAAGATACCCTTAAAGGAAAATCAGAAACCCTTTAGACAAAAACTTTGCAGAATCAATCCAAAACAATTGCCTGTAGTTGAAAAGGAGATTAAAAAGATGTACGAAGTAGGTATAATTGTGCCTGTGAGGTTCTCTGATTAGGTATCAAATCTAGTGGCTGTGAGAAAGAAAACAGGGGAAATCAGGCTGTGTGTAAACTTAAAAATCTCAATAGAGCATCACTTAAAGATAACTACCCTCTGCCAAAAATGGAACACATTCTACAGCAGGTAGTAGGCTCAAAAAGGATTTCTCTCTTAGATGGTTTTTCAGGATACAACTAAGTTTTAGTAATCCCAGAAGATCAACTCAAAATAGCTTTTACCACTCCTTGGGGCACCTTTATGTATGTGAAGATGCCTTTTGTATTGATGAACACTCGAGCCACCTTCCAAAGAGCGATGGACATAGCTTTCTCAGATGAGATACGACACTTCATTTTTATTTACTTAGATTACATAACAGTCTATTCTAAGACTGAAGGAGAACACCTTGAACATCTGAGAAAAGTGTTTGAAAAATGTAGAAGGTTTGGTCTGTCACTAAATCCCAAAAAGACAGTATTTGGGCTGCAAGAAGGAAAACTTCTTGGCCACATTATATCTGAAAGGGGGATTAGGATAGACCCACAGAGAGTTTAGGGAATACTACAGATCACCCACCCAAGAAACATCAAGGAATTACAGTCCTTCATTGGGAATATTAACTTCCTTAGGAGGTTTATTCCAAATCTAGCTGAACACCTTAGAAACATGACTAACATGCTAAAGAAAGGTGCAGGAGTTAAATGGATTGTCGGAGCTAAGAAATCTTTTGAATCAGTGAAACTTGCACTTACCCAGGCTCCCATTCTAATCAGCCTAGATTTCTCCAAAGATTTCCTAATCTTTTCATTTGCCTCAAAGCACACAGTGGCTGCAGTCTTGCTACAGAAAAACACAGAGGGAATGGAGCAGCCAATTGCCTTTTTCAGCAAAGCCCTCAGAGACGCACCCTTGAAATACAACATAATGGAGAAACAAGCCTATGCTCTGATTAAGGCCTTGAAAGACTTCAGTGTGTACATATTGCATTCTCACACCATAGCTTATGTGCCTAACATATTGGTCAAAGATATGCTATCCCAAGACCCGGATGGGAAAAGGGGCAAATGGATAGCTGTGATCTTAGAGTACGACCTTGAGATAAAACCCACTAAACTGATTAAAGGTCAGGGCTTAGCTAAATTAATGGCTGAATCAAACTTACAAGCCCTAGACATTAACATGATAAATACCTTGGATGAGCAACAAGAATTGCCTGATCCCACTGTTGAGGAGAAATTTTAGAGCTCCCCTTGGTATTCTGACATTTTATATGTGCTTACACACCTCAATGCCCCACCTGAACTATCAAAGACCAAGGCCAGATTCTTAAAACTAAAAGCCATAAACTACTTCATTTTGAATGAAAAATTATACTGGAAGAATCCTAATGGCCTATTGCTTAAATGTTTGCCTGAAAATGAGGTAGAGAAGGTTAAACAAGAATTCCATGCTGGAGAATGTGGAGGCCACCTGAGTTGGAAAGCCAATGCAAAAAAAATACTCAGAGCTAGCTACTATTGGCCCACACTCTTCAATGATGTCCATAAAATGATATTTGCCTACCACAAATGCCAGATCTTCGAAGGAAAAAGAAAACTTCTCCCTTTACCCCTACAACCCATCACTGTTGAAGGTGTCTTTCTACAATGGGGCCTAGATTTCATAGGGGAGATTAACCCTGCTTCTTATGCACAACAAAAATGGATCCTAACAGCCACAGACTACTTCACTAAGTGGATAGAGGCCATACCCACTAGGAATTCCACAGATTCATTCATCATTAGTTTCCTAGAGGGTCATATCCTCTCTCAGTTTGGCTGCCCAAGGAAAATAATCACTGACAATGCTATTGCTTTTGGATCCAAGAAGATGGTTGATTTTTGTCACAGGTATCAAATAGCACTCGGTCATTCAACTGCCTATTACCCTCAAGGTAATGGATTAGCTGAATCATCAAACAAGAGCCTGGTGATCATCATCAAAAAGTTGTTGGAAGAGAACGAAAAGTCATGGCATAATAAGTTAGTGCATGCTTTATGGGTTGACAGGCTTACAACAAAGAAGTCCATTGGCATGTCACCATTTCAGCTTGTCTATGGTACAGAAGCAGTATTCCCTACCAGCCTTGGGATACCAGTGATCAAACTGGTCCAGGAGATTCAAACAGAAGAAGACAGTATGGTGAGGAGAATAAATCAGACAATCCATCTCCAGCAAACAAGGGAAGAGGTCTACAACAGAGCAGTGAAAGTTCAAGAAAATATAAAGAAATTATTTGACAAGAGAACTAAAGCTGCTAATTTCAAAATTGGGGATAAAGTTCTGAAATGGGACTCAAGAAGAGAGGATAAAGGAAAGCACGGCAAGTTTGACAGTTTGTGGCAAGGTCCATACATCATTCAAGCCACTGTGGGTCCAAATGCTTTCTTCCTGTGAGAATTAGATGGTACAGAGCTGTTTGGGGGTCCTGTCAATGGCAGGATGCTCAAACACTACTTCTGCTAATTTTCCATTTCCAGTTTCCATTCCCATTGTACATACCATTACAGCTTTTATGTTCAAGAAAAAGAGAAAAATGTTTCAAAAAACAGAGGAAAAGGAGAGGTTTAGACATGCTTAAAACATGAACCTCTGATGTGCAAAATATTGGCTCTAATAAGCTCAAAACCTGAGCCAAAGAAAGTAAAGCAGCTGGTCCTAACATGCCCAAAATCTGGACCAGCAAAGAAAAAAGAAGAATCAGCTCTAACATGCCCAAAACCAAAGCTGAAATAAAGAAAATAAGTGACTCTAACATGCTCAAATCTTGAGTCACAAAAGGAAGGAAGGATACTTCAAGTTTCAGATCTCAAGCCTTCACAGTTTGTTTTTCATGTTTTCTGCAAATTTTGTCCATGTGCAACTGTCTTTATGCCTTGGACCCATAGCAAGTCAGACAGTCTAATCCTAGCTTGACTGTTTTCAATTTCATGTCTTAGAATGTAGAGAAGAGATCTGCTGGACAGTCTAATCCCAACAGATATTAGCTTAGGTAGAGAAACGTATGAGGCCAACAGTCCAATCTGGTCTCATAGAGTAATAAGGGTAGATTTAGAATAGGTTTATTTTTTGTTTGTAAAAAATAAAAGATGTAAAGGGTCTGCTAGCTCAAACGCACCCTAGAAGAAGAAAAAATGCTAGGACTGTAGTGTGGGAAGGTAGTTTGTTGGAGAAAGTTTTCTGCTGATGTAATGTTTTCATATCGTGGCAGTTGATCAAAGAAAGAAAGGGATGTGCCAAGCAGCAGGCCACTGGCCTACTCCAAATATCTATTCTCTGAATTCTTGACTCCTTCAAGAAGAATCCATCCCCATGTGGAGCCACTGTTAGCCCCTTATAAATTTCTTGACAAGCAAGCAAGGGGCTAGTTGGTTCTATAAGCCTGCAAGGAATGCATTTCCCTTGAAAACACATCATCCTTGCAGCCTTTTCAAGTTCCCTGCCTTGTGACTATTTCCCTCTGATGTTTTAAGTCAATAAGCCTTGCTGGTAAAGAATTATGCTCCAAAAAGGCTTTATTTCGCCCCTTGTATCCCTACATTTTTCCCCCATTCTATCCTTTTTCCCCTTCTTCTAAGTCCCCTTTCGTTCCCCCTAATATCCCCATCAACCTCCTAAATTCATCCAAAATCTCCATGAAGTCCCACCCTTGCCCTTTGTTCCCTCAAAATTCCCCTCTATCTCTCTATCGTTACCCTCCTCAGGCCTCAAAATGCATTAAAAAGGGTTAAAAACCCCACTTTTGGACCATATAATAGGCCTCAGCCCCTTCTCTGCTAGTCGTAACCTTTCTCTCCATGTAACATTGCGCCATGACCAGGCGCTAGAGTAAAGAGCGCTCAGCGCGTTTTTGTATTGGGTGAATTACAAGCCGTTGATCTTCACCGAGTGGACGGCGATCGCCGCCCCCGCAGTGTGCACCGTGCAACTTGTTCATCGCCCGTCATTGCATCTCCACCGCCCATTAACTCACCAGATCAACGGTCTGCAACTCATCCATATCGGGCATGATTTAAACCGTTGATCTGTACAGATCCAACGGTGCGGAATCCGCCCGTCACGGTGGTCCCTACCCACTTTCACTGTTCCAAAACCATATGGTTTCCATCGCACCGCTTATGGATGTCGGGCAGTTTTTTCCTTTCGGCCAGCGATTCCATACAATGATCGATGTGTGGCTCTTGTACGGTTTCAAAACCGCTTGCCCATCGCGCGTTAACATTCGGCATGGGATGCATAGCGATATTCATGTCAGTCGTCTGATCTGCGATCGCCCATCCAATGGTCATCGCTCGACGAAGCTGCGCGGGGTTTAATCTATGGCCCTCGTACCCCTGGCCCACGGTCTTTTTCCCTCCGTCATGTTTTCCACCATCGATCTCCGCAGAGATCAGATGGTCCAGATTCGTTTGCCCGCTGTTGACTTTTCCGCCATCGCCCAGTCCTGCCACGTCACCCCCACGTGCATCGACCGTACGTCCGCCCATTCCGTCGCATATATTTATTCAAAGGTTGATTTTCGTATGTTTTATTTAATTTTCTGCTGCGCTCTATGCACATCCGCTAGACCACGTCCCGCTGTCATAGCACGTTTTCCACCATGTTTATGCACCTTTCCGCCATCTCACCAGTCTACATAGCCATCCTCATCGCCCGCACTGCATCCATTACCCCGTCCATGGTTTTCTTGATGATTTTTCGTGTTTTGCAGGTTATCCAAGGGCAGAAAGCTGCCATGATTCATGTACGCTATTGTAAAGGAACATCACACATAAAGAGCTGAAATCTAGAGCCTGTTGTTATAGAAAGACGTCCAGATAGGTGTCCGCAGTGTAAATTTCATCAAAGGACAGAGTTAGAACTCTGCAAACCCTCTGGCACCATTAAAGCTCGGATTGCATGAAAAAAGGAAGTACAGGAGCAGCAGAGAGTTCGAGGCAAGAAATAGAAGACTTTGAGCCTTTTCAGGGATTTTAGAAGGCAAAGGTACCAGTTCAAGGACATCATGGATTGCGCAAAAGGTACGACATGCAGGGATTTATGTATATCAGGGTTTTCACACCAACAAATGGTTTTCTCCATAAAGGCCAAGGCGCCCATGCTGCTTTTATTACACATCGCGTTCCTAAGGATTTTCCACCCTGGCAACAGTCCAGAATATTATCAGAAGCATTTGTTTCACAGTATGGAGACCCAAGCATTTTTATTTTACCTTTGTTTAAGTCACTAGGAGTACCGCAGAGTACTAGAGCCAAAGTACATCAAGAGACAGACCGAAGTAAATAGAAGCCTGAAGAAGATCACTCTTCCATCCAAAGAGTGACAGGAATTGAATGCTCGTGGTTTAAAGACAGAATGGGTTTTGGCCTTCTTCATCTCCTGAGTTTTAATTCTGCATTTAGTTCTTCACCTACCGCCTCTGTTTCCCTTCAGCTATAAAGTTCATGAAGAAACTCATTGTACAGGTTGTTGATCAGTTATCAGAGAACTGCAAGTAGTTTCTTTTGAGACACAGTCTTTGTGTAAAGATTGTAAGATAGGTTGAAGGAGATGTTTTCAGACTGAGTATTTAGCCATTGGCAAGGTTGTACTTGATTGGTATTTCTATTTAATATGACAAGCACATTTCTTGGATCCTGATCTGAAGCAGCGGTGATGTTTTCCTATCTTTGTGTTTACATTCATTTCATTTCTTTTCTACTGGCTTGCATCAGAATATTGGCATAGGATTTACCCTTGTTAGGTACCCTATGTTTCTGTTGTCCTTGCCATTTATTTTTCTCTTCTAAATGTATTATCTAAGAAATTATTTCAGTTGGTTTAACCAGTGTAGTGGATGTTATTTCCTGCTTTCTGATGTATGAATTAAATGACTTCAATTCTTAGGTGTTTCTTGTTATAGATTTAGTTGGAAGATTTTGGAACACTGGGGATTAGAGTTAGCCCTGTCCACTAGGATCCTTGTACGACCAGTTGGTCTTTAACTCTGTGCTCTAAATCTGTGTTATCTCCTCCCCTTCTCCCTTTCCACATCATACAATCATATTGAAGATCCTATGTTTCAGATGACTAGCCCAATTGAAAGCCTATCTATTGAGTAGTAACCAAACCCTTTCCTGACTCAATTTCCCAATGGTTTTGAATATTTCCTGGGATACTTCACCTCTGCCTTATCCCTCTTTTCTCATCCTTGTCTTACATTGAACCCTTCCTTCCTGACAACCAGCAACCAAACAAATAATCAAACAAACAAACCCCGTGCCTATAACTAGCCTAAAATCATAACATTCGAGCCTCGTAGACATAAAACCTTTGCTCATATAGAGAGATCCCTCTCTCTACCCAGGAGGGATAGATCCTAAGGTCCGAAAGTGGTTTGATGTTGTCTCATCTTTTCTTATTTCCAACCTTGCAAAAACATGGGAACCCCAACAGATATTTTGCAAGGATGTGAGATTTTCGGGAACAGAAGTTTCTTTGTGAATTGGTCTAACAATAGTTGAATATTCAGTCCTAGGAGTTTTTCTTAAGATTCTTTCTGGTTCTTCAACTATGGTAGGAGGGTTTAGGTCAGGGTGAGATCTGGTGCTGATTCTTTGTGAAGTCATATTTCATACCCACAACACAAAGAGGATGGAATTTTATGAGAGTTTTGAGTTCAAACCAATCTGTGGAGATACTGAATTCACACAGTATGTGACTGGGCTTTACACTATTATGAATGATTGATACATTCCCATAGGATTCTTTGAGAACCAGTGGAGTCAATAGGCCTACTGAAGACCAGTGGAGTCACCAGGTGGAGGATACTAACTATTTTGAGGATTTGTTTGTTGTCCACCATCAACAATTTGATACCAATCTTGTGATGTTTTTTGGGTTTTCTGAGTTTTTAATGTAACACTAAGTTTTTCAATAAATGTTCCCCAGTTGAGTCGTCATTATGTTAGTATGGAGAATCAAACAGATATCATTCTTGGCTAACACTTGATTTATCCAAGTTTGACAGGGAATTTGTGAGTTCTTAAGGAATATTTAAGTTGTCACTTACTCAGATCCCCAGTGGAGTCGGCATTATGTTAGGTCCCTATAATTTGTCAGATTGGCAAGACCAAATAGACAAGGGTAACATCAAACCAACTTTGGAGTCCTAGGACCTGGCCTTCCTAGACTCAGAGAGGGCTCTCTCTATATTTGTATAAAAGATATGACTTGATAGATTTAGAATGCTAATTTTAGGCTAGTTAAAGTGATAAGGTTGTTTGTTTTGTTTTGTTTGGTTGAGTTGGTTGTCAAGAAGAACAGATAGAGTAAGAGGAATTCAAACCATTTGGCTATGGGGTTTGTGAAGGTCTTGAAAAGTACAACAATAGATCAAGGGTATTTCATAAGGCAAGTTAACAAAGCCAAATGGATCTTAATGGCTTAGGTGGGTGTGAAATGAACATTAAATGGTGAATTTAATAGGTTTAAAGGGTAGTTAAGAATTATTTAACATATAATATAACAAGAAGAGTCTTTAAGAGTGTTATGCTTAAGAAAGAATCAAAGGACAGGGCGCACCATAAACTTCTTTGACTAGACTTCACCAAGTAAACTTTAAAACAACAATCCATCAAACCCTAGAGCGCAGGGAACTCCTAAATTCTCTAGATATTTACCTTCGGAGAAAGAAAACATTTAATATAACAAACAAGTGATGATCAAATAGCAGGGAACTCATAAATTCTTTAATCAGATTCTAAAATACCTTCAAAGTGACTCTTCAAGATGTACTAAAGGACAAGGAAAACCATAAATTTCTTTAGCCAAACCCTAATCAATAAACTTCAAAGAAAATCCTAAATAACAATGTTTTAAAGCTACACTAAAGGACATGGCATACCATAAAATTCTTTGGCTTGACTCCATTAATAATTTTCAAGGAAAAAAAGCATAAGTGGAATCAAAGAGCAATTAAGAATTCTTCAATCAGACCTAGCAAAGGAAAAAATCTAAACAACAGAAAGTAGACTGAATTAAGGTGCCTCTCTACAACATATATTAATCTAAATTTTCTACTCTATTATAAGGAAAAGATGAACAATATGGAAAACATAAGGAAACAATTAAAAATTTAGGACAACATCACCATTTAAAAAATTCCATGAATCATGTGAATGTGCTTTCTCCATTTATATTCAGTCCAAGACAGTTACAAAGCTCCAAAGCCAAAAACTCTCCACAACTCAAAGTCTATGACGTTTTTATCTCAACAATCAACCAACAAAATTATGAAGCCTCCATGCAGTATTTATCTACCAAGTGAGGAGGTAAACCCTAGCTAGGGTTTCAAAATTTCATTCATTACACATTTAAGGCACTTTGACCTTTGATACCATGCAAGGCCCAAGGAAAAATATCCAAAACTCATTTAACACAAACATAAATTCTAACATAACTTCTAAGCTAAATTTGGAGATATTCGTCCTTAAGGCCTTCAAAATATATTTTTCAATAACTTCTAATGTGTTTTTTTTACTTTCTGACAAGGGCATAGCGCCAAGGTACAAGGGTGCAACGCCAAGCCAAGTGCACAACGCCAAGACTGGAAAAATTGCCTATTTTGCAACTGAGTTTTGGAGGCCTTCCCGGTGTCCAAATGAGATCCATGATAGCTCATTGGAAAGCCTATCCTATCTAGTTTCCAGATATGAATTTAGTTGGAAAAATGGTGCTACTTTTATTTTTCAAAAATCACTTTTCCCAAGACTTCCAAGGGTGCAACACCAGTGCTAAAAAGAGGGCAGAAATGTGATTTTTAGGTGATTTTTGGCCCTTTTGAGGGACCATTTTTGCTCCAAATGGTCTAAAATTTTCTGACGATGATGTCCTTGGCATGAGGAACATGAGGATGCAAACCAATTTTCATTTAACTACCCCAAAAAAGAGAGCCTGTGCTTTTGGCCCTTTTTCTGCTAGCTAAACTGTCAAAAATCAAAATTGTGCAAAAATGTACCAAAATTGGATTTTCCTTTTGTGATCATGGTCGGGAGGCTTGGAGGGATACATCAGCAAGGATATCAAGCTTTTCCTTCTCCTTTTCCTCAGTCAATGCCTGAATCTGTGCAAGGGCTCGTTTGAGCTTGGCCCTTGCAATTCTATTTCTCATGGCATAATGCTTCGCCATCTTCCTTTGCATGTCGGTGTATCTCTTGGCCTTCTCTGATTGACCCTCTAGGTGAAATGTTTCCCTCTCTAGCCAAGACTCTCTATCATACCTGATTTCCATGGCAAGCAACTCACTTGGAGTGAGCTACTCTACCAATTCTGCTTCTTTCTCTTTCCCGGGCCAAAGCCTTCTTCAACCCAATTGTCCTTGGCTTCTTCCTAGGAAGATTTTCTTCCTCATATTCACTGTCATCAAAAGTGCCCAAGGTCTCATATAGCATAGCCTTCACCTTTCTGGCCTCTTTCTGAGCTCTGATTTCCCTGACCTCACTGATGGATTTTTCTATCTCTAACTGCTGGTTTTCTAACTCAAGAAAGTTGATCACATTCTTTTCCCTACCAAGATTAGCTTGTAGCTCACTAATCTTGGCATCGTTGCTCTTGATCAGCATATTGGTTATCCTTTCCTCATCCTCATCCTCAAAATTCAATAAGTTGAAACTCTTATTCAGTTTCATGTTCATCCTCCTTTTCAACAATGACCTACTCTACAACCTTTTTCTTACCCTTATCAAGTTGTTTTTCTGGTTAAGATGGCATGGCCCCTTACACTCAAGTGCAACAAACACATGCCTTTAGCCCCTATGATATTTCAAAGGAAAAGGATCAATGTCAATCATCTCAGTGTCATTTGTCTCACTGTCTCTTTCACTGTTGGATGCCCTGCTATCAAGAGATGATGGTGAAGGTTTGTGAAAAGGTGATGAAGGAGGATCATCATGAGGTGAAGGAATGTGAGTGGATGGTGATGTGGAAGGGTCATCATGGGGTGAAGGAATGTGAGTGGATGGTGATGTATGAGTAGTGGGATGTGATGGATAAGTAGGAATGGGAGGATGAGATGAGGAAGGTATATCTTGTTGATGATGGCCTTGTGGAGTAATGAAAACCTCATTGGCAATGAAGGTCTCCCATGGAATGCCCTTCTGTTGTAGTTGGTGCATAACCACCATCTTGATGAGGGAGTGGTGAAACAGGCTCTGCATTTGCTGTGGATAATCTCTCTTTTGCACAATGTAGGCCATTTTGTCAATGCTTTGGAAAAGGTAATATGGTATATGCAGCATCCTAACCCTAGAAAAATGCATAAGAATCCAGATGTGGTATGAGTAGAGGCGAGAAAACCTTCCCTCACATGTGAAATACTTCATTATTTTCCTCATCATAGGTGCATATCTATCAAGAAGATGAGAAAATGGGAAGATGGACTTGTGGTGATCTTTATACCTAGGCTTTAGATATGGTTCAAAATAACTCATGTCTAGGTTTGCTTGCATGAACCACTTTTCTCCCACACTTGGTATCTCGGTAGAATTTGCAATGGCATCTGCAGACAACTCAAAGGTAACCCCAACAAGGTTAACTTGTTTTTCATGCAAATTGATAATAAATAGTCTTGTTAACTCGGGTTGGTTTTGTACTTGCTGCACCTTCTCACGAAAATAAAAACAGCCTACATGTTTGAAGCAGGAAACAGTAAGAGGAGATGCCATGAGTTCTCTTGTATTGAGGGGTTCAAATATGTTTATCTTCCCTCCCTTATGATCATGCCTCCTTGGCATTTGGGCCTCACCACCACTGCCACTGTCTCCTTCCTCTAACATTTTTAAACTCTATTTTGAAACCCTAGGGATGATGTGCAATGAGATGAAAGAAGAGTAATGAAAAGGTAGTTTTTCAAATGAAGGGAATGAGTGTGAAATGGGACAAGTAACTCAATGTCAACCCTCACAGTAATGTAATCACCCTTTTAATGATTGTTTTTCTTCAAGGAGGATGAAACAGGAATGAAACAATGATTTCAAGCTAGATCTTAGGGTTTGCTTTAAGGTTTTACTTCCATTGATTAAATGATGATAAAAATAGCTTTAAGATGGGCTCATGTAATGTACTTACCCTAAAAGGTGCTTGGAGGAGCTTGGAAAGATTTTGGAAGAAATTTCACTTGATTTGGATGGCTGGATCACTTAGAAAACCCTTTTGTCCAAGCACGCAACACCAAGGCTGAGGGCGCAGTGCTAAGCCTAAATGCGCAGTGCCAGTTCTGAGTACGTAGCACCTTTGAAAATGAGAAAAGGGTTTGTCAGGCAAGAGCATAGCACCAATCCCAATGCGCAACACCACCTCCCAGGCATGCAACGCCTTCAAAAAATGAATGGAGAAAAAATGTCAAGTGCACAACGCCTTCTCCCAGGCACGCAGTGCCAAGCCAAGCGTGCAACGCCAAGACAATTTGCCCGAATTTGATCAGAAAACACACAATTTCTTCTCTCCTTGAAACTTCTAATGCTTTTCAAGGCAAAAATGATTCATTTGAAGTGTTAGATGGGATTTTATAGACTTATGGATTTAATTTAACTTTGCAATCCCACTTTCTAAGGTTTAAAGTCTTTTTACCTTTCTCACTAACCCTTTTATAATTTTTTGCCTTGTAGGTGACTGAAAAACATTGAATTGGCTTTTCATTTGATCATTAAGGCATGACAAGTTCATTTTGTAATATCCCAAAAAGGGAGAATGTAGTAATACTTCACACAATATAAGAACTTACATCAATATAAACAATAAATCTAATTACAAATCAGAATATGCAGAAATAGCTGAGCCATTTTATTATATTGGAGAAGATTTAGTTACACAAGTACAAAATATAGGTATATCTAGCCAAAAAGATGAGTTAGAATCACCCTGAAAACATGGATGAAGCAGGTACAACGTAACTGTTGAGGCTCTACAGCAAATACTGTGTTGTCTCTTCAGCAGAATATAAACATGGAGTTGCAGGCTGAAAAGAGAAATGTAGATCTACTAAAAAATGGAGCTCTGATGATGCCAAGATTCAAGATCTGGCCAATGTGATGGATTCCCAAGATAACCCAGAAAATATTTTCCAGATCTGCAACTCTAGAAAAATCACCTCCCTAGGGTTTGATATTTGATCTGTTTGGAAATATAGATTTGAAGCTAGATTTGAAGAATATATGGCTAAAATGTGTGCTCATATCATATCTATGCTTTAAGGGTTGATCCCTTCCTCAAATCTATGAGCTAGAAGCTCTAGATCTAGCTTCTCAATCCTCCAAATGATGATTGCAGCTGCTGTAACACAACTGCCTCTAAAAACTGTGCTGTGAGGTAAAGAGAGGCCTTATGCCTGCTAAAATATGTTTCAATAAACTCCAGGCTGATGGTGAGACTGATGGCAATGTGAGGGGATGATCCCTCACAGGATTGCTAGCTGAAATACTAGCAACTTCCTTCCTTCTTTCAGATCTGCAATATGGACAGTGTTATTCTTGAGGAGAATACTACTGCTAGGAGGTCAATAAATTTTGGATTGATGCCAGATCTGAAATTTGGCTCTGGGAGTGTTGATATATAAGCCCAAGTGATGGGAATAATCCCTCACCTTGTTCTCCAGCTGAAGTACTGAAGACAACTTCCACCTTCCAATCCGATCTTCAGAAAACTACAGTTTTTTGAATATGAATGTTCTACAGAAAATAGAGAAAGGAAATGGAACTTAAAGCCTAATGTATAATGAAGTAAAAACCTATTCCTTCGAGATCACTCAAAGAAAGAGGAGGGATTCCCACCCGAGAACACCCTATGCTAAACATCACCTGCAATCTCTACTAAACATCCCAAGAATGCAGTGGAATGTCACTTGACAATTCCATATATAAAAGATCATACATTAAATAATCCAAGATGCCTTTCACCTTTGCTTTCATCTCCTTTATAACGATTTAGCCATCCCAAGGCTTGGCCCTAATCTCAACTACACAGTCTCATGTGGACAAGATCCTCCAAGTGGGACTGTGTTGTTTGACCAAATCAACCAAACAGTCTAGGTGCAATGTACACCTCCTCCATCATGTGTGCTTAATTTGCACATTATTATCCATCACTTGATCATTAATGCTGAATGATACTTTGTTTGACATATTCGAGATCTTATTTGACTAAATCAACCCTCCATGATCTTCTCATTAAATGAGACAGGATCCCCAATCTCATTCACATTAGTAGTTGCTCAACTACCTCTTTTTGTAGATCTAGTCTAAATTAATCCACATTCACACACACAAAGTGGATATTTATTCTTATTGAGTATTTTGGGTCCCTCCGCCCCTTTATTTACTTAATTCATTAAGAAAATCAAGGACTCTAATATTCCAAATATGATGTGAAAATTTCGGAATATTACAGCCCTCCCCGGAAAAATGTTGCTTGTCCTCAAGCGACTCCAAAAGTAGATGAAAATCCATATATTCCTCTCCAAATGGCATCCACATAAGGAAGGCTTCCTCCATTTTCTGCAATAGATTATGCATGTTTGGTTCCAAAGTTGCCTTTTAAAATCATAAAGAATGACCTCCAACTGTTTGGTTAGATGTCCTCCTTCCATCATGAAGTACCAAGTGACAACCATATGATGTCCAACATCATCATCAATACATGAGGTGCATAAAATAAGGTGGTTCTCTTCACAAAGGAGAAGCTCCATCACACAATACACATCTTCATCCCATGTTTCATGTATTAGATTGGGCATTGAGATGCTCTTATACTTAGCCCTGTTGGCCTTGTTGGATCCAAACTTCATCATTCACGGGTTATGCAAAAGAAGAAGGGAAGAAGTAATATGGGTAGACAAAGATGTCAAACCATATTCTCCTAACAATAACCACCGAAGTAAGGCCCTCTGCTACCATCCTCCATCTCCTCCATGTAAGATGGGAAAGCCAAACTCCCCCCAAAGCAATCCAAGCAACAAGAGATCGTGTTGCTTTCTCTCCTCCTCATGTGCATCATGAACAAAATCATAATAATGGACATATGAGATGTCACATCATCCCCATACAAAGAAACATCATCAATGCACATCATGAGATCATTATGCCAAGTTTTACACAATACAAAACACATAGACATAGGAGATGTCATGTGGTGGCCAAACTCTCTCAAGTGAAACCAAAATGAACATGCCTTCCCTTGCTGCAATTTATCATTGAAAAACAAGGCATGATTAAGAAAATTATGAGTTATTGGGTGCTATCCATACTCACCCAAGAGCAGCCAGCGCAGCCATGCCTCCTTCATTTCATACATGTATTTCAAGGCATAGATCAGAAAAATAGGTGCCTTTGGAGAGTGAAAAAAATCCCCCAATGGAAACCAATGTAACCAAGCATGCTAGCCCATAAAAATCTGCAAGTGGATTTGCAACCCCTTGCTTATCATCCTTACCCATTCACTCCCATGGGGATGATGAATGAGGTACTACATAATCATGGCATCCTCCCTTTGTAGAATGCCATCCTTCACAAACTGTTGAAGACTTTTTCATTTCATGAAATGTTGAAATGCATATTTAATGAGATTCTCTCTCCATCAAAGGCCCTCCAAAACCAAAGAAGTTATGGATTTAATGCAAGTAGAAGTTTCTCTTTGAGCAGTGAGAGGCTCATTGAGAAAGGGTCATCTAGAAGGGAGAAAAGGTTTCTCATTTCAAGATGTATACCATTTATCATCTTTTCTTTCATTGCTTCATGAGTGAATCTACCTCCATAATTCTCCAAGAATGATGAATCCCTTTCTTTGTCACAGCTACTAAGTGACAGCGCTGTAGATCTGCAGGGTAATACATATGCTGTCTCAAAGTAAGGCACAATACTAATCTCATAATTAGCCATTGTACATAGGATAATGCTAATCCAATTTTCTGAAACTCTACATCTCAACTCAAGGGGTTGAATGCAGCTCGACAATGATGAACAGGGATATTTTTCAATCTCCTCCTTGATTAGATCAAGGGTCCTCTGCGTTGTGATATGTTTCTACTTCAAATCATCCTTTTGTTCTAATCCTTGGTCATGCATTGATCTTGAAACAATATGTGCTGAAATTTTATGCATACCTTGGATCAACTGATATGTGGGAACCTCTTGACAGAACACAAGAGTTCCTCCAATTGGGACAATAGTATCTCCAATTGTTGGTAAGAGTGATGGCCTCTCTTCTTAAAGTGTGCCAACGCTGGTATCCTCCTCCTCTTCCTCATGCATCTCCTGATCCATGAATGGGACTCCATAAGTCAAGAGCTCAAGACTAATTTGCAAAGATGCAAGTGTATCCTCTCCAGATACAAGTACTTTTGTAGTAGGTGGTGAAAGCAGTGACCTCTTGTCCAGAGTGACAAGATCGACATTATCCTTGGTTTCCTTGGGAGATTCCCCTTTGTAGCACAACTCTGTCTTCTCCACATCAAACTTCTTCCTCAACTTGTGAAAGAAATCTGAATACGTGGTCACCTTTGCATGCTCTAGGTGCCCAAACCACCAATATTCTGCTTCATCTAAGAGATGAAGTGTTGCAATTTGAACAGCCTCCTCTCTAGCCATAGGATGTAGCTTGAAAAATGAATCTAACTCCCTCCTCCAAGCCTTGACATTTCTTGAGGAAGATCCATCAAATGTAGGAAAATAGAATCTATTATGCCTCTTCCTTCTATTATTGTTATAGGATCCTCTTTCTTCTCTAATCTGGAAGAATTGTTGGAGAGTTAGCTTCTCCTTGAAAGCTCTAGAATTTGCTTTGTACTCTTCAAGATATAGACTGAGAGTCTCACGAATCTCTAGTTCATGCCTTTCTTCACTTCTATAGCTCTCACCTTCTTCAAAGAAAGTGGGAATAGTGGATCTATGAGGAGAGCTAGGATTCTTCGGTCTTCTTTGCTGCTAATAATAAGTACTTTCCTCATCACATCTTCTTCTTGGATATTCTCTCTGTTCTTTTTCCTTCATTTGATAGACCTCCTTGGAGAGATGTTGCACGGATCTAAGAAAGGAGTGACAGATTTTTCATTCTCCATGATAGATCTCATCTATCTTTTATTATTTAAATGTAAAAAGATGAATTGTCCACAAGCTAAGACAAAGATCATGCTTTGATACCACTATAATATCCCAAAAAGGGAGAATGCAGTAATACTTCTCACAATATAAGAACTTACAACAAAATAAACAATAAATCTAAGTACAAATCAGAATATGAAGAAAGAGTTGAGCCATTTTATTATATTGGAGAAGATTCAGTTACACAATTACACAATATAGGTAGATCTAGCCAAAAAGATGAGCTAGAATCACCCTGAAAACATGGATGAAGCAGGTACAATGTAACTGTTGAGGCTCTACAGCAAATACTGCGTTGTCTCTTCAGGAAAATATAAACATGGAGTTGTAGGCTAAAAAGAGAAATGCAGATCTACTAAAAAATGGAGCTCTGATGATGCCAAGATTCAAGATCTGGCCAATGTGATGGATTCCCAAGATAACCGAGAAAGGATTTCCAGATTTGCAACTTTGGAAAAATCACCTCCCTAGGGTTTGATCCTTGATCTGCTCGGAAATACAGATCTGAAGCTAGATATGAAGAATAGATGGCTGAAATGTGTGCTCAGATCAGATCTATGCTTGAAGGGTTGATCCCTTCCTTAGATCTATGAGCTAGAAGCTCTAGATCTAGCTTCTCAATCCTCCAAAAGATGATTGCAGTTGTTGTAACACAACTGCCTCTAAAGACTATGTTGTGAGGTAAAGAGAGGCCTTATGCCTGCTAAAATATGTTGCAATAAACTCCAGGCTGATGGTGAGACTGATGGAAATGTGAGGGGATGATCCCTCACAGGATTGCTAGCTGAAATACTAGAAACTTCCTTCCTCCTTTCAGATCTGCAATATGGATGACATTATTCTTGAGGAGAATACTGCTGCTAGGAGGTCAATAACTTTTGGCCTGATGCCAGATCTGCAATGTGGCTCTAGGAGTGCTAATATATAAGCCCAAGTGATGTGAATAATCCCTCACCTTGTTCTCCAGCTGAAGTACTGAAGACAACTTCCACCTTCCAAACCGATCTTTAGAAAACTGCAGTTTTCTAAATATGAATGTTCTGCAGAAAGTAGAAAAAAGAAATGGAACTTAAAGCCTGATGTATAATGAAGTACAAACCTCTTCCTTAGAGATCACTCAAAAAAAGAGGAGGGATTCCCGCCCGGGAACACCCTATGCTAAACATCACCTACAATCTCTACTAAACAGCCCAAGAATGCAGTGGAATGTCACTTGACAATTACAGATCTAAAAGATCATACATCAAATAATCTAAGATGCCTTTCACCTTTGCCTTCATCTCCTTTATAATGATTGAGCCATCCCAAGCCTTGGCCCTAATCTCAACTACGCAGTCTCATATGGACAATATCCTCCAAGTGGGACTGCATTGTTTGACCAAATCAACCAAACAGTCTAGGTGCAATGTACACCTCCTCCATCATGTGTGCTTCAATTGTACATGATTCTCCATCACTTGATCATTAATGCACAATGATCCTTTTTTTGACATCTTCAAGATCTTAGTTTACTGAATCAACCCTCGATGATCTTCTCATTAAATGAGACAGGATCCCCAAGCTCATTCACATTAGTAGTTTCTCAACTACCTCTTTTTTCAGATCTAGTCTAAATTGATCCACATTCACACACACAAAGTGGATATTTATTCTTATTGAGGATTTTGGGTCCCTCCACCCCTTTATTTACTTAATTCATTAATAAAATCAAGGACTCCAATATTCCAAATATGATGTGAAAATTTGGGAATATTACACATTTTGACAACTTTAGGATGATTACACATAGCAGCATCTTCAAAATCCTCTTTTGCTTCCACCATGGATTTCAACTCATATTTTCACCTTCTCTGGCCACTTTCTTCAAAACCTTAGGTGTCTGCAGCTCTTTTATATCAATTATCAGTGTTGTATTCTAAGTTCTCTATATCCCTTTCAATTTCATTCATTTCTATCCAGTTCACCTCACCTTTTTCCATATTTCATCAATATTTTTTGATAGACTTTCTTCATGTTTGGCCTTGTGTGCTTCCAACTTGTCATTTTCTGCAAGTGATCATTGTTTTGGCACTCAACTATACCATCAAGTTCATAACCCTAGTCATCTACAAGAATAAGTGTTTCCTCTTTTCCTTGTTGTAATTTGTTTTCATTCAGGAGTAGATAGTCTACCTCATCAATGCCTTCTACTATAAATCTTTCAACACTCCTGCAGAAGTGCCAAAATTTTTTATTTTCTTACTTGTAGACTCTAAACTAAGAAGATAATCCTGTTTAAAAACTTTTAGGTCCTTCTTGAATAATCGTGTCTTAACATTCTATTACATTTGAGCTAGATTCTAGCAAAGGAAAAGAAGTGCCTGAAACGTCCAAGGATGACCTTAAACGATATAAAACCCTAATGACTTAGTGGGAGGGTTCTTTGACCTGATTTTGGCTGAAATTTGACCTGGAGATTTTCAAGTGAAAACAGAGTATTGTTATAGGCTATTGTGCCCAAAGGGACATTGAAATGAGTCATCACTAGGAAACCCTAGATGGAGGATGGAGTCTATTGACAGGGGAAAAATGGGGCAATGAGGTCATAAGCAGGGAAGGAGGATGAAAATGAGAGGTATAAGCTCATAAGAAGTCTTTTGAAGAGCAACAAGGTGGCTTTGGGAAGACCAACTGAGGAATAGTGAAAATAGGTTTAGAAGGATAATGAAGGCAGTGATATTTCTGAAACTCAAGATATTCAAGGAATATTGTTTTTAGAAAGCTATAACCATCCTATAGTCATCTAAAGATAGTGAAAAATACTGATGAATAACACATTGGGTGATCATGTGAACAAGATAAAAAACCTTGGATCTAGTTTCATCCATCTGGGCTGCAATTATAGGTTAGATACAATATCGAAATTTATGATGGCTATGGCCATACAGACAGTTATCCATTCATGGGTCCACCATTTTTCATCAATGGATTTGTCTTTTGATCATTTTACATGTAATGTTAGCTTATGTGTTGAGAATGGGTATTCCTCCATCAACAAATATTTCATGATGTAAATGTATTGTAACAAAATATTATCTCGCTAGTTTTTCTTAATCTTGGCCTGTCACAAGGTAAAGCACTTCAGTTATCAGTCATATTTTCTTAATTTTTTCTTTAGGGGGAAATATTTTATAGGCCATTTTTTCACATCTAGTCATTCGGCCTAAAAATGTATCAATCAACATACTTTAACCCCTTGACATCATCATAGCACAAATCCCTATGCATGCCACTTTCATATCCCAAATTTTCTTCCTGAAAACATCTCGTTTCATTTATTTTAAGGACCAATGCTCCCTAGCCTCCTATTGGACAACATTCACCTATAGGTTTCTCCATTGTGGCCTGCATTTATCACCTACAAGCTTCTCCCCTTTGCACATGCATTAGTTCTAGAAATTCAGGAAAAAGAGAGAAATCTCAGAAGCTTGCTTTTCTAGAAGCTTCCAGAATTTGTTACAACCATTTACCTAAGATAAAACATTTGGATCCTATCCTATCCAACCTTGGAATTTCCATCCCTTATCCTTTGATCACATCCTCCCATCAAGATTGGATCTCATACCTTATATTAGAAATTGGATAAGAACTCCCAACTTACTCCCCACCTATATATTTGTAGCCATCCACAAGCTAGGGGTTGGATGTTGGAGATAGAATTATACCCTTATGTTGTTGTTGTAGAGAGGTAAATTTCCATGCATTAGGGTGATTGGAGGTGCACTTTCTGATAAAGAAGGAACATGTCAACCTAGAGGATCTCTTCTACAAGATCTACATCTATTTATGGTTGTAACTCCTTCCATTTATATTAATGCAAAGAGTTATTTGTTTCCCTATATCTGATTTTATGATTTCATGTATTTCAATGCCATGTTGATCCATTGAATGAAGTATTTAGATGATGCTACATAGATTTTGTAGATCATTGTCTTGCGTTGTTTGATTGTGCAGGTTCTTATTTTGGCAATGAAAGCTAGAATTAGTGCACTCAAGCCAAGAGAGGAGCGAAGCATACGACGGATTACAGGTAGGATTCGACCAAGCATCCATTTACTTTAAAGGGAAAAAAAACTACTTTTTCATTCTTTTATTCTAGACTTAGCCACCTAGTCTAAGGAAGACACTTATGTCCACAATTGTAGATTCTATAATAAAAACATCATTCAACACACTATTCCACTCAAGGAGAATGAGAATCCTTTCAAACAGAATCTCAAAAGGATTAATCCCAAGTTGTTTCCATTAATAGGAAAGGAAGTTAAGAGATTACTTTCTGCTAAGACTATTGTACCATTAATATTTTCTAATTGGATTTCCAATTTGATTCTGGTTAGGAGAAAGAGTGGAGAAATCTGACTTTGTGTAGATTTCAAAAATATGAATAAGGTTTCTATGAAAGACAAGTACCCGCTATCTAATATGGAATATATATTGTAGAAAGTAGTTTGGGATAAGAGGAATTCCATTCATAATGGTTTTTCTAGGTATAACCAAATATTGGTGATCTTGCAAGATGAAGATAAGACATCATTCACTATGCCATGGGTCACCTTCATGTACTCCAAAATTCCTTTTGGGTTGATGAATGTTGGAGCAACATTCCAAAGGGGCGATGAACATAACATTTATGGAAGAAAGAGATAAGTTTGTAGTGGTTTATCTAGATGACATAATAATTTTCTCCCCATCAAATTTAGATCACTTGAGACATCTTAGACAAAATTTTCTAAAGTGCAGAAAGTTTGGCATTTCTCTCAATCCAAAGAAGTCACACTTTGCTCTGCGGGAGGGTAGATTATTGGGTCACATAGTTTCTAAAGAGGGAATTAATATTGATCCATACATAGTTGCAACAATAAAAAAGTTAGAAATACCCAGAAGTAAAAAAGGAAATACATTATTTCCTTGGTAAGGTAAATTTTATCAGGATATTTGTTCCAAATTTTGTAGGAATTATAAAGGGGATTACAAATATGCTAAAAAAGGGCAGTGAAATTAAGTGGATAGTTCCAGCTAGAGAAGCATTTGATGGAATTAAGCATACATAAATAAAACCACATGTTCTTATAGGACCATATTTCTCAAATGAATTTCTAGTTTTTTCCTTTGCATCTGAACATACTCTCTGGAGTACTGTTGCAGAAAAACATGGATAATCAAGAATAACCTATTTATTTTTGCATAATATCAATAAGGGTTACAAAATTGATGTATAATATTATGGAGAAGTAGTTAGTTTCACTTTTTAATACATTGAAATACTTTAAAGTTTATATTTTTCATTCCCATGTTAAAGATTTTTTCCCTAACAATGTAGTTAAAGATATTTTAAGTCAGCTTGATAGTGATGGAAGAAGAGGTAAGTGGACCGCTAAGTTGTTGGAATACAACTTAGAGATCGAGCCAACAAAGTTGATTAAAGGTCAGGGCTTAGAAAAGTTGATGACAGAGACAAGTTTTGATTCTTTTGGTATAGATTTTGTATCAATATGTTTGAATGACACGGATGACAGGCTAAGTTTAAGAATGTCTGATGAACTAAAACAATGCCGATGGTATAGTGATATAATATACATTTTAGATAATTTGGAAACTCCACCAATGACAACCAAAACTCGAGCAAGATTGTTGAAAATGAAAGTAATTAAATATTGATGTCCTGATGGATATTTTTTTTGGAAGGATCCATCGAGAATTCTCTTAAATTGTTTGAATCAAGTTTAAGCAAAGAAGGTTGTAAAGGAATTCCATAAGGGCTTTTGTGGAGGACACCATTATTGGAAGGCTACAAAAAATAAGATCCTCAGGGCAAGTTTTTATTGGCCAAATTTATTTTTTGATGTTCATAAGGAAGTGATAGCTTGTATCAAATGTCAGATATTTGAAGGAAAATATAAGATATTGTCATTACTACTCAAACCTATATTAGTGGAAACCCCCTTTTAGTAATGGAAATTGGATGTTATTGGATAAATTCACCCAAATTATCTAGGTCAGCATAAATGGAACTTGAATGCCACAGATTACTTCACAAAGTGGATTGAGTTAATTCCAACTAGGAAAGCTGTAGATGGTGTGGTGATTTAGTTTTTAGAAGACATTGTCTTTAGATTTTTTTGCCCAAGGAAGATTATAACAAATAATGCTCAAGCCTTCAAATCCCATAATATGATCAAGTTTTTTGAGGAGTATAATGTCAAATTAGGTCATTCTAAAACATATTATCCCGATGGAAATGGCTTGGCAAAGTCATCTATTAAAATCATAATTATAATTATTAAGAATTTATTGGTGGAAAATAAAAAATCCTAGCATACTAAACTGAACTTTTCTTTATGGGCACAAAAAATAGTACAAAAGATCAATTAATGCTTCACCATTTCAAATAGTTTATGGTACTGAAGAATTTTTTCCAGATTATTTGCGTATAATCGTAATGAGGCTTTTGCAGGAGCATGATGCAGAACTTAATGAATTTCAGAGAAGAATCAATAAACATATTGAAGCTGAATAATTGAGAAAACAAGTGTACAATCAAAGAAGAGTTGTTTCAAGACAAATTGAAGAAGGTGTTTGATAAAAAGGTGAAAAAAATAATTTGAAAATTTAGGATATGGTATTGAGATGAGATGCTAGGATTGAAGATAAAGGGAAGCACAATAAATTTTATCATCTTTGGAAAGGCCCTTATAAAGTAGTTACAGTTCGTGGTAATAATGTATTCATTCAGGGGGATTTAGAGGGTGAGCTCATCAGTGGAGGTCTAGTAAATGGGATTTTTTTGAAACCTTACCTGTCTTGAAATAGTAATGTTCATTTTCCATTTGTACATATCCATTTTATTTTCAAAGAAATTGCAGGTGTGGAAAATAATTGAAAGGATTTGAAGCCCAGAGTGAAGGTCCTAAGATCTTGACAAGTGTTTGTCAAAGTTTTATTTGAAGTTTCAGTACAATATTTACGTTTTATTTCATGTCAATAAAATAGTACCTTGAAGCAGTGGCATGGAATAAAGAGTTGGCCCAATGGATCAAGCGTTGGAGCAATGATTTATTTTCTGATTCAGAAGGAGGACATCATCCCCACTAGAGTCAGTTGTTATCTTAGTTTCTCTTCATATATTTAAGTTCAACATTGTAATTTTTTATTATTCAAAAAATTTTAAGGCGTTGACAGTCAACTATAAATTTTTTGAATAAAAGCGCTGACAATTGGAGTATCAGTGCTAGTTTTTTAAAATTGAAAAATAATCACTGACATCTAGAGTATCAACGCCAAATGTAAAATTTAAATTTTACATGTCAAAATATAAGAGCTGACAAATCCCACATCAGTAGAGGAGTGAGCACATGATCAAACAAGCGCAAGGTAAACAAATGGTGACATTTCATTTCATGATTTCACACGGGATTTTTATGCCATTGGAGGACAATCATCATGGTAAATGAGCGGTGTAAATAATCATTTTTATATGTGGTTGATTGATTTTCACTTTTTAATCTCAAGTCTTATGGACAGTAGAAGTAATTATATTGTGCAGGGTTAAAATTCATGCAGAGGTAATCCATTGTATTTTTTTTATCTACCAACGTGAATTATTTATCATCCCACATTTTTGTGACCAAATCCCACTCCCCTATCTATTTCCTATGTTTTGAATGGTGGAAGTTATGGGAAAGAGCAGAAAATTGCACTGAGGGGAACCCAAGGGACCCGACCCCCTCGAGGCATATCCATAGGTTCGAGAGTGTTTTTGGGAGATTCGTTGGGAATATTTTTTTTTTTTTCACGTGTACTGGTTACCATGAAGGGGTTGGTAGGGCTTTCAATAAAGGAGTTGAGGGCCAGGGGATTACTATTGGAGGTATTTCCTTCCCTGTCACAGAGGGGGTGGTTATCGAGGCTATAACCCTCCCTATGGATGGAGAACAGTGGTTTAAAAGCCACATTTTGGTTTGAATTGATGTGCCTTTTTTCTTAAAGGATGAATATAAGGATAGGTCATGGCGTTCAGAGATATAAAGAGCTTAGTTAAAGGATTAATGGCACCTTCTCCTGAGGATTACACGATCATATTTCAATTGTGAAGGATGATTTTATAGAGTCAATTTGCATCATTTTTGCTTCCTCGCTCACATTGTTGGACTGGTCCAAATGAATAGCCCTTTATTTTTATTGATGAGTCTTAAGCAGATGTCTACAAGATTTAGGGAAAAAATATATTCTTCATCCCACTTTATTTATCACAAAGGATTGATTAAATTATTAATTGAAAATCATTTAAGAAAAACCAACAGAACATGGGATCATTTTCTGTTTTGGGGGGTTTTGTAGAACTTCTCTTACTAAAACATAAAGCCACTGACATAAATAAAAGGAATAAGAAAAATTTTAAACAACCCCAGACCCTAGAGAAGGGGACTTCATTTGTTCAAATTATAAGCTAGAGGAAAATTACGATGAAAGACCTTGCCCCTCTTCTAGTTCCTAAATTGGAAATGGTTTATATGATAAAAAAGGGAAGACGTAGAGAAAATTGGAAGTTATCTTGCCTTTGTTGAATTGTTCATATAACATGTGGCTAGCATCTTTTATATCAAAGGTTGCATGGCCAATGGTCCTTGTTCTCTTCTTTCGAAACCAATTTCATCTTACACATTAAATATGACCATTGAGCTTAAAAACCTAATGCTAAAGTGACCGTGAGTGGTAGAGTTTTAAGGAAATATCCCTCTCCAAATTGAAGGGTCAGATTTTAATCCAAAGTGGTTAGAGGTTACCTTAGTTTTTTCCTTTTACAATAGGGTGTAGTTTATCTTATAGAAGAAATAACCCTTTACACTGGAATTCACCAAAATTTGACAATACCATTTCAAGAATTTGTTTTAGTTTAAAATACAAAAATCTTTGTCTGATTTTGATTAAAATTAACGAGAAAAGTGGTTAGGCTATATATATTTATTCTATAAGTTAGACTATATATATATATATATATATATATATATATATATATATATATATATATATATATATAGATATAAAATTAACTTTATAAAAAAAATTAATTATATTGGATTGAGAGGCCATGTACAAATTAGTATGATGGAGATGTTGTGAGATAATATTATATTTAAAATTAATTAAAATAATACTTCGGTTAATAAATTGAAAAAAAAATCAGTTTGAGTCAAAATAAAATACTTCAATTTCTACATTAATTTTATATCAAAATTTACATTTTAGTGTGAGAGAGATGTGTAATTCCTTCAGTACTTAATATGGAATTGACAAAATTTAAAAGTAATATTACTGATACTACATAATGTGTAATTTATTATATGTTCAATTAGCATTAACATATAACATTTAAAACTAAAATATATTATTAACTTGAAGAAAATAGATATATAACTTTAAAAAAAAAAAAATCTCTATGATTTATATATAACATAATTTTATATCAACTTTATTTAGAAAAAAATAAAATATTTTAAAAATATTATTATTACGTTGTAAAGCATTCTTATTTGAAAACAACATTCCTAATTTCCAGCTGTAACATTATACACCATTAATTTAGATGTTAGACGATTGAAACATTCTCAACCTTCAAATTAAAGATAGTTATAATTAATCAGTTAAATAGAAAAAAAAAATTAATCGAATGAAAATTTGACACAGTCGAAACAAATGAGTTAATGGTTTCTCACTGTCGCTTTCTCATGATGCCCAGGTCCTGCTATCCCTCAAGAAATTAATTTACAATCACACTAGTTCAAATCCATATGTGTTGAATAGTTGGAAGGATGAGGACGATTCCAACCCTAGTTACCATTGCTTTTGGACAGGGGTCCAATGTGACCCATTAAACCGAGTGGTGGGGCTTAACATTTCTGGCATGAAACTATTAGGTTCAATTTCACCCGAAATTGGAAAGCTTCACCATCTAGTTGATCTCACAGTGGCCTGCAGCAATCTCACTGGTCCATCACTGGTCCATTATGTGGTGAGATCACCAATATTCAGCGCCCGAGGTTCCTGAATATCTCCAATAATGCCTTCACAAGCAATTTCCCTTATAAAGTTTCCAAATGGAAGGAACTGGATGTCATGGATGCCTACAACAACAACTTCTCAGGGCCATTGCCAGTGGAATTCAATAAGCTAAGGAAGCTAGAGCATTTGCAATTGGGAAGCAACTATTTTGCTAGCGAGATCCCAATCGAGTATTCGCAGATCACAAGCTTGAACTATCTGGCACTGAACGGAAATGATTTTTCTGGAAGAATCCCAGGTGAGCTTACTAGGCTTGTTAATCTTTAGGAACTCTACATTGGTTTTTATAACAATTACCAAGGTTGGGTTCCCTCAGAGTTTGGGGAGTTCACAAATCTTGTTCGGCTAGACATGGCTAATTGTGGGCCAGTTGGGTCTATTCCACCTGAGCTAGGTCGACTAGTTAAGATGGACTCATTGTTCCTCCAAGTGAATTACCTAACAAGTCATATTCCTACCCAATTGACAAATGTCTTTGCTCTTAAATCTACTGATCTATCTAAAAACAACCTGACTGGTGAAATCCATGCAGATTTCATAGAGATACAGAACCTGACTCTGATATACCTCTTCAAGAATAGTCTTCATGGCACTATTCCTTCTTTCATAGCCGAGCTACCCAACCTGGAAGTTCTGGGGTTATGGGGGAACAACTTCACGGGAGGAATTCCTCAAAATCTGGGCTGGAATGGCAGGCTGTTGAACTTGGACCTGTCATTCAATAAATTCACTGGTCCACTTCCCCCTGACCTCTTCACTAGTGGTAAGCTCCAAATACTAATCATGATTGATAATTTTTTGTTTGGACCAATCCTTGAGACCCTTGGTAGTTGCAAATCCTTGACAAAGGTTCGTATAGGCCAAAATTTCTTTAATGGGTTGATTCCCAAGGGCTTGCTCAACCTTCCTCTAGTGCACATGCTTGAACTAAATGACAATGATCTTAGTGGAGGCATACCCACCTCCATTCCAGTCACATGGAATTTGAGCCTACTCAGTCTCTCTAACAATAGCCTAACTGGCTTTCTACCTCCAGCAATAGGGAATTTTTCTGGTTTGCAAAAGCTTGATGTAAGTGGTAACAATTTCACTGGGCATATTCCATCCCAGATAGGTAGATTGAAGAACCTACATAGCTTGGACTTGAGAAATAATAGATTTTCTAGACATATACCTGCTGAAATTAATGAATTTCAATATTCTAGTTTATTTGGATTTGAGCAAGAATGACCTGAGTGGGACCATTCCACTAGAGATCACCCAGTTGGTTATTCTTGACTATCTTAACATCTCCAGAAACCATTTAGTTGGGGTCATTCCTAAAGACATGGGGCGCATGCGTAGTATGACTTCTCTAGAGTCTGAACTTATCTTATAACAATTAATCTGGCCAGGTTCCTACTAATGGGAAATTTAGTTATTTCAGTGAAAATTCCTTTGTAGGAAACCTTGACTTGTGTGGGCATAATTTAACTCCTTGTAGCAACAGAGCCCAATCCGAAGGTGCCCTAAAAGGTCCACTGTCTTCAACGTTCTTCAAGCTACTGGTGGTTGAATTTTTGTTTTTCTCTCTGGCCTTCGCCAATACAGCCATTGTCAAGTTCAGAGTTCTTTTGAAGACCAAATCCTCCAGGGAGCTAACAGAATTCCAAAGGCTTCATTTCACATGTGAGGATGTATTAGCCTTCCTAAAAGAGGATAATATCATTAGGAAAGGAGGGTCTGGGGTAGTGTACAAGGGTTTGATGCGCAAAGGAGAAGAAGTGGTAGTGAAGAGATTGCCAGCCATTGGTAAAGGCTCCTTTTAGACCATGGCTTTTCTGCTGAGATTCAGACTCTAGGAAAAATTATTCATCGCCACATAGTCAAATTGCTTGGTTTCTACTCTAACCAGCAAGAAAATCTGCTTGTCTATGACTACATGCATAATGGGAGTCTAGGAGACCTTCTTCATGGCACAAAAGGTGGGCGCCTGCAATGGGACACAAGGTACAAGATTTCCATAGACGTTGCAAAGGGGCTCTGCTACTTGCATCATGACTGTTGTCCTCGGATATTGCATCGTGATGTTAAGTCCAATAATTTCCTGTTGCATTCCAACTTTGAAGCCCATGTTGCAGACTTTGGACTGGCCAAGTTTTTACAAGATTTGGGTGAGAATTCTCAGTGCATGTCTTTAGTTGTAGGATCTTATGGCTATATAGCACCAGCTAATTCATTTTCTTTCTATATCAATTTCAGATATTTTATTTGGATAGAAAGAAATTTATATAGTATCAACAATTCCAAAATAGATTTCGAAGATGGGCTGGATATTGTTTAGTGGGTAAAAAAAAGGACAGGCTCTGTCTTAGGAGGAGTTGCAGAAGTTATGGATACAAGGCTCTCCTCTGTGCCTTTGGATCAAGTGATGCATGTAAGACGCTACAAAGGGGCTCTGCTACTTGCATCATGATTTGTTTCCTCGGATATTGCATCGTGATGTTAAGTCCAATAATATCCTGTTGGATTCCAACTTTGAAGCCCATGTTGCAGACTTTAGACTGGCCAAGTTTTTACAAGATTTGGGTGAGAATTCTCAGTGCATGTCTTCAGTTGCAGGATATTATGGCTATATAGCACCAGCTAATTCATTTTCTTTCTATATCAGTTTCAGATTTTTTATTTTGATAGAAATAAATTTAGATAGTATCAACAATTCCAAAATAGATTTCGGAGATGGGGTGGATATTGTTCAGTGGGTAAAAAAGAATGATAGGCTCTGACTCAAGAGGAGTTGCAGAAGTTATGGATACAAGGCTCTCCTTTGTGCCTCTGGATCAAGTGATGCATGTAAGACGCTGCAAAGGGGCTCTTCTACTTTCATCATGACTGTTGTCCTCGGATATTGCATCATAATGTTAAGTCCAATAATATATTGTTGGATTCCAACTTTGAAGCCCATGTTGCAGACTTTGGACTGGCCAAGTTTTTACAAGATTTGGGTGAGAATTCTCAGTGCATGTCTTTAGTTGCAGGATATTATGACTATATAGCACCAGCTTATTCATTTTCTTTCTATATCAGTTTCAGATTTTTTATTTGGATAGAAAGAAATTTAGATAGTATCAACAATTCAAAAATAGATTTCGGAGATGGGGTGGATATTGTTCAGTGGGTAAAAAAAATGACAAGCTCTATCTCAGGAGGAGTTGCAGAAGTTATGGATACAAGGTTGTCCTTTGTGCCTCAATCCAGATGTGTTGAATAGTTGGAAGGATGAGGATGATTCCAACCCAAGTTACCATTGCTTCTGGACAGGGGTCCAATGTGATCCATTAAATCGGGTGGTGGGGCTTAACATTTTTGGCATGAAACTGTTAGGTTCAATTTCACCCGAAATTGGAAAGCTTCACCATCTGGTTAATCTCACTATGGCCTGTAGTAATCTCACTGGTCCATTACGTGGTGAGATCACTGATATTTAGGGCCTAAGGTTCCTGAATATCTCCAATAATGCCTTCACAAGAAGTTTCCCTTATAACGTTTCCAAATGGAAGGAACTGGAGGTCATGGATGCCTACAACAACAACTTCTCAGGGCCATTTCCAGTGGAATTCGGCAAGCTGAGGAAGCTGGAGCATTTGCAATTGGGAAGAAACTATTTTTCTGACGAGATTCCAATTGAGTATTCACAAATCACAAGCTTGAAGTATCTGGCACTGAATGGAAATGAGTTGTCTGGAAGAATCCCAGGTGAGCTTACTAGGGTTGTTAATCTTGAGGAACTCTACATTGGTTGTTATAACAATTACCAAGGTGGGGTTCCCTCAGAGTTTGGGGAGTTCACAAATCTTGTTCAGCTAGACATGGCTAATTGTGGGATAGTTGGGTCTATTCCACCCGAGCTAGGCCGGCTAGTTAAGCTGGACTCATTTTTCCTACAAGTGACTTACCTAACAGGTCATATTCCTGCCCAATTGGAAAATGTCTCTGCTCCTAAATATCCTGATCTATCTAACAACAACCTGACTGGTGAAATCCCTGTAGAGTTCATAGAGCTACAGAACCTGACTCTGCTATACCTCTTCAAGAATAGTCTTCATGGAACTATTCCTTCTTTCATAGCCGAGCTACCCAACTTGGAAGTTCTGGGGTTATGGGGGAACAACTTCATGGGAGGAATTCCTCAAAATCTGGGTCGGAATGGCAGGTTGTTGAACTTGGACCTGTCATTCAATAAATTCACTGGTCCACTTCCCCCTGACCTCTGCACTGGTGGTAAGCTCCAAATACTAATCACGATTGATAATTTTTTGTTTGGACCAATCCCGAAGACCCTTGGCAGTTGCAAATCCTTGACAAAGGTTCGTATGGGCCAAAATTTCTTTAATGGGTCGATTACCAAGGGCTTGCTCAGCCTTCCTTTGGTGCACATGCTTGAACTAAATGACAATGATCTCAGTGGAGGCATACCCACCTCCATTCCAGTCACATGGAATTTGAGCCTACTCAGTCTCTCTAACAATAACCTAACTGGCTTTCTACCTCCAGCAATAGGGAATTTGTCTATTTTGCAAAAGCTTGATGTAAGTGGTAACAAGTTCACTGGGCATATTCCATCCCAGATAGGTAGATTGAAGAACCTATATAACTTGGACTTGAGAAATAATAGATTTTTTGGACATATACCTGTTGAAATTAGTGACTGCAGGATTCTAGTTTATCTGGATTTGAGCAAGAATGACCCGAGTGGGGCCATTCCACTGGAGATCACCTAGTTGGTTGTTCTTGACTATCTTAACATCTCCAGAAACCATTTATTTGGGGTCATTCCTAAATACATAGGGTGCATGCACAGTTTGACTTCTCTGGACTTATCGTATAATAATTAATCTGGCCAGGTTCCTACTAATGGGAAATTTAGTTATTTCAGTGAAAATTCCTTTGTAGGAAACCTTGAATTGTGTGGGCATAATTTAAATCCTTGCAGCAACAGAGCCCAATCACAAGGTTCCCTACAAGGTCCACTGTCTTCAACGTTCTTCAAGCTACTGGTGGTTGAATTTTTGTTTTTCTCTTTGGCCTTCGCAATTCCAGCCATTGTCAAGTTCAGAGCTCTTTTGAAGACCAAATCCTCCAGGGAGCTAACAGAATTCCAAAGGCTTCATTTCACATGTGAGGATGTATTAGCCTACCTGAAAGAGGATAATATCTGGAAAGGAGGGTCTGGGGTAGTGTACAAGGGTTTGATTCCCAAAGGAGAAGAAGTGGAAGTGAAGAGATTTCAAGCCATTGGTAAAGTCTCCTTTTATGACCATGGATTTTCTACTGAGATTCAGACTCTAGGCAAGATTTGTCATCGCCACATAGTCAAATTGCTTGGTTTCTACTCTAATCAGCAAGAAAATCTTCTTGTCTATGACTACATGCATAATGGGAATCTAGGAGACCTTCTTCATGGAAAAAGAGGTGGGCACCTGCAATGGGACACAAGGTACAAGATTTCCATAGACGTTGCAAAGGGGCTCTGCTACTTGCATCATGACTGTTGTCCTCGGATATTGCATCGTGATGTTAAGTCCAATAATATCCTACTGGATTCCAACTTTGAAGCCCATGTTGCAGACTTTGGACTGGCCAAGTTTTTACAAGATTTGGGTGAGAATTCTCAGTGCATGTATTTAGTTGTAGGATCTTATGGCTATATAGCACCAGCTAATTCATTTTCTTTCTATATCAGTTTCAGATTTTTTATTTGGATAGAAAGAAATTTAGATAGTATCAACAATTCCAAAATAGATTTCAGAGATGGGGTGGATATTGTTCAGTGGGTAAAAATAATGACAGGCTCTATCTCAGGAGGAGTTGCAGAAGTTATGGATACAAGGCTCTCCTATGTGCCTCTGCATCAAGTGATGCATGTAAGACGCTACAAAGGGGCTCTGCTACTTGCATCATGACTGTTGTCCTCAGATATTGCATCGTGATGTTAAGTCCAATAATATCCTACTGGATTCCAACTTTGAAGCCCATGTTGCCGACTTTGGACTGGCCAAGTTTTTACAAGATTTGGGTGATAATTCTCAGTGCATGTCTTCAGTTGCAGGATCTTATGGCTATATAGCACCAGATAATTCATTTTATTTCTATATCAGTTTCAGATTTTTTATTTGGATAGAAATAAATTTAGATAGTATCAACAATTCAAAAATAGATTTCAGATATGGGGTGGATATTGTTCAGTGGGTAAAAAAAATGACAGGCTCTGTCTCAGAAGGAGTTGCAGAAGTTATGGATACAAGGCTCTCCTCTGTGCCCTTGGATCAAGTGATGCATGTATTTGATGTTGCCATGAAGTGTGTAGAGGAGAATAATGAGTATCGGCCAACCATGAGGGATGTGGTGCAGAAGCTCACAAGCGCTCCAATGACCAAAAGAGCCAAAGAGTCATCGTCACCTACCAAATAGGAAAAGGACAATGAAGAGGGTAAAACACCAGCAACATCATCATCTGTGTGGACCAACTTCTTACCATATAATAAATAATTTTGTAGTAAATTTGGTTTTGTTTTTGTACAGAACAATTGACAAAATGGAGTGGACTACAAGCTATAATTTGTGGTGAATTTTTTATTTTTATTTTTTTCTCTGTGTACAGATAGTTAACAAAACGGGCGTGGACTACTAGTGTTTGGGTTTAATATAGAGCAGTGGTGTAGTGGTCTCTCTTCAAGTCAAGGGAGAATATTACAAATAATTTTAAAATGCATCAACTTTAGTGTAATAATTTTTTCCTGGATTTTCTGTGTATAAATAATATTTTAGGTTAGTATGATATTTTATGGATGTGATGTTGAGGATTTTAATTTTTTCAAAAAGATTGTCATATTGTGAGTTTTTTTTAAATTTAAAATGTATTTTTAAATGTATAAATGAATTTAATATTTTTAAATTTACAACAGATTTTACAAAACTTAAACTTACTATGCCAAGATATACATACCAAAAATATATGCTCAAAAAAATCTAATAACATGTTATAATTAAACTATTTATATAAACATAAGTTTAATGAGTTGTTTTTGTTTAAATGGTTTCAAATTTAATATAATATATAAATATATTTATATGTTATACGATTTAGATTTAGATGTTGGAAGATTGAAACATTTCCAACCTTCAGATTAAAGACGGTTATAATTAATCAGTTATATAGGAAAACAATTTTAATCAGATGAAAATTTGACACAGTCGAATCAAATGAGTTGAAGCTACCTCGAGCAACCAGAATTTCATTCCTGTCTTGTGCTCTGCAAGTTGGGCCACATTGGTTTGAAACCAAGCACATCTGCATTTATGACCTTCTTCTCAGCTATTTCTCCAGCAGAACCAAGAATAAAGAGACTTCGTTTCATTGGTTTAGTTATCCAAAGTTGGAGTTTTAGATTGAATCAAAGTTAGAGTTTTAGAATGATAATGGGGAGAGGAAATGCGAGAACTATGAATTTGAAAATTTTGATGTGGTTGACTGCACAGGTTTTTTGGTCTTGCTATCATACTGGAATTATGAATACATAAATACTGATCATTGAGGCCATCATTCTTTCTTCCAACATTATTTGAAACCAAACAATTATTTGTTAAGAGAGGTATTTGAAAAAAGAACCAAACAATGAATTATTGCTTTAAATACTTCAAAGTTCATCCTTAACATTCCATAAATATGTGCCAGAAAAACGCCTATGAAAGTAGTGCATAATCAGAAACCACTCTTTGAAAGGAAAAACCTCGGTAGGTTATAAGAAAACAAATTATATTACTAACTCTGTGAAAGGAACAACCTAAACCAATTATATTACTAACTCTGTGAAAGGAATAGCCTCAACCAATTATATTACTAACTCTGTGAAAGGAAAAGCCTCGGTAGGTTATAAAAAAACCAATTATACTAGTATTTCCTCCTCGGTAGATCCTTAACATTCCATAAATATGTGCCAGAAAAACGTCTATGAAAGTAATGCATAATCACACACCACTCTATGAAGGGAACAACCTCAGTAGGTTATAAAAAAACCAATTATATTACTAACTCTGTGAAAGGAACAACCTAAACCAATTATATTACTAACTCTGTGAAAGGAACCTCAGTAGGTTATAAAAAAACCAATTATACTAGTATTTCCTATGTTACTGATTACTACTCTATGAAAGGAACAACCTCGATAGGTTATAAAAAAGCCAATTATACTAGTATTTCCTATGTTACTGCTTTACAGCATTTTCTTTGCAACATATGGTGCAATTGCTAGTTATGTTATATTTTCACTCTCTATTGGGAAAGAGGTGTGTAATTTATTCCATTAATATGGTGTTCATATATGATATTTAAAAAACATTAATAACAAAATAAAGTTTAATGTAGGTTATATCTCAAATATTTCAATATTTATGTCGTGTTAAAGATTTTAATATCTTATCTATATCTACATATTGCCCGTCATGATCAAGCTAGAGGGATAGACACCCCCAATGCTGGACGCCTAGGTCCTTGCAAAAGTATGGTAGAAAATAAATAAATAAACAAATAAATTAAATTAAATTATCAGTAAATTAACAACCAATTGCTTTACTAACAATTCCATGCATTATAAAATGACTTTTTAGAAGTAAAAAAAGTTGTTATCTCTGATCATAAGCCAAGAAAGTTATCATGTTTTAGAAGTAAAAAAAAGATATGGACTATATGAAAAATAATAAAAAGTTTATAGAACAAAATATGAAAAGAATTATGCACATTTTTAGATTTTATATTTGAGATAGTAGCTATTGGCATCCTCTATTTGTCTGAGATAGTGGTTATTGGCCTTCTTTATTGTCATTTAACCAATTAAGAATTTATAATGGGTAAATAGTTACAAGTGAATTTTACAATTTTTTTATTTATTTGTCACTTTTGATGTTAGAAAATTTTTAATCACTATCAAATTGTTTAAAAGGGTGAAAAAATATTTTTTTAAATGTCAAATTTCAGGATTGGTTGCAGCCAGTGATCAAATTTGAAGGGGTGGTCTTAATTTCAATTAGAATGACATATACACATGAAGTCCTTCCATAATGAAAAGCTTAAAAAAAATACATTTGAATTGGCAACAATATATTATTTCTACATTTCATTTTCAATTAAATTTATTCCAACATTTTAATTGGAAACAATATATTATTTCTACATTTCATTTTCAATCAAAT
This sequence comes from Pinus albicaulis, assembly GCA_034641835.2. Taxonomy (NCBI): domain Eukaryota; kingdom Viridiplantae; phylum Streptophyta; class Pinopsida; order Pinales; family Pinaceae; genus Pinus; species Pinus albicaulis. The sequence continues at coordinate 715,375,174 of CM076571.1, read as the reverse complement.
TTATTCCAACTGTTGTTGCTATCGTCTACCAAAAAAACGACAAAATGGTCAAGCTTGTGTTAATGCATGACCAAGGTTCAAACCCTCCTATATAACTTTGACATCATATATACACCTCTTATATACAAGCCTAGTAGCCTCACAACTTATCTAAAAATATTCTATAAAATGTATTTCTCAAGAAAAAATAATTGCAATATGCAATTTTCCCTTTGATTTTATCTTAAAGCATAACCAAAATCTCCATTAAGAAATTCCGAGTGTTGGAATTTCAACTTAGGAAACTCCCATGATACATAGTATGTTATCAAAACCTTTCCATGCATGTTGGAAACTAAATGCTAACAAGTAGGAATGTAAAAGAAAGAATAAGAGAATCCAAAACAACCAACTATCATGGTCAAATCACTATTTCATTAATGATCAAATTCTATTAACATGAATTTGATATACCCAAAGTAAATTAATTACCTTGCATTGTGATCATCTCAAATATTGCACAAAAAAATGCTACTGGTTTGTAGAAATTATATAACAACGATGTATATCTTGGATTCACCCGATATAACAATGTGCTAAAGTTGAATATTGAATTTCTTCTAAAAATATTTTTCGGAATTAAAAACACAATCGCTAATCACATGAACATGAAGAAAGATCAACCACACATAACACACAATTTCCTAGGGAAATCTTACAGCTAAAAACCCCACTATCTTCTATTGTATATTATATCATGGATCATGAAAGAATTACATACAAAACTCTTATCACAAGAGCCTGTTGAGATTCAACAAGATGATGAGCTTAGTGAAAAGAGTCGCCTTCACTAAGTGGGCCCGCAAGCTATTTTTGGCGCAAAGTCTATTTTTAGACTATGTTTATTTTTAGACATGTCGATCATATTCTATGAGTTGCAGGATGTTATTTGTGGATGTTTGGTCAAGTTGGAAAAATAGATGGACTTCTATTTTTAGAAATGTTGGGTGGAATCTATTTTTAGATTTCCAGTCTAAAAATAGATATGTCGAATATTATTAGCTCTTAATAATATTTGGACTCTAAACATTATCTTATTCTCTTGGAGCACTTCAGTTAAGTGCACAGATGTAGCACAACAGCTGACAGAAGGAATTAAGCTATTCCTGAGGGTTTACTAGAGCTAATGCATGAGGACTTCAGTTAGAACTCATGTGACAGAGTTTGGTGGAGTTGTAGAAGTAGTTGGTGGAGTTGTATTTAGTTTAACTCAATTAGACTCAGTTGAGCTATTTATATCTAGTCTAACTGATTAATACACTAGTGAGAGTGGTGTGAATTAATTATTAATTAATTCACTAAATAATAACTCATTAATCAACTGAATAATACATCAGTTAACTACAATGCATGGACAGTTTCAATGGAGACCAGTGGAGAGATAGGTGAAAGAGCAAGTGTGACTATCAGTTGTGACTATAGTGATGCATTGATTGCATCCAACACTCAGTGGAGATGCCAATGAGGATTGCGCAGTGCAAGCCAGGTGGATTCAAGTTCATTTAGAGCCATTCTTCAGCAGGGATTGCACAGTAGAGGCAGGCTAGCATATGGCAGAGATCGGTGCATGGATTTGCTAGATCGGGCCTGATTAGTGTGTAGCGATTGTATTGTACTGAGAGCTTGACATGTTTAGCTTTGTAGGAGGATTGTTACATGATCTCTATGAAATATATTATATACATATTGTTGGGGTTTTTAGCTTCAGGATTTCCCGTTAAATCACTGTGTTAATGTGTGTGAATTTTTATGGTTTCATGTGTGCATTGCAATTGATTTAATTTCTGCATGTGATGATCAATGGTGGAATAGATTTTGTATTGTGCATGAAGTTAAAATAGTGTGTGATCAGGAGAATCTTGGATATATAACACATAATTTATATAATTTCTACATGGTATCGGATCCAGTTGATCATTGGAGCAGATTGCAATTATTGAAGCGGTTGAGTTTTGTGCTGGTGGGATTCGAATTTGTTGTAGTGTTTTCTTGGTGTCAAAGTTGAGCATTCATTGAAATGTCTTTCAACGAATTGCGATTGGAGTATGCCCTTGTGGGTAGCTCGAACTATATTGCATGGAAGGACAGGATGGAGGCGATGCTGGATGATAATGGGTTGAAGGAGTTCATAGATGCAGAAATTCAAAAACCTGGTTCTAGCGATGCAGCCACACTTGACGCATGGCAAAAGAAGACAGCAAAATGTCGAAGGATTCTGTTGGAAGGTGTGAAGGATCACATAGTGTCCAGCCTTCATAGTAAAGCTAGTCCATTCTTAATGTGGAAAGCTTTGACAGACTTTTTCCAAAGAAGAAGCGACCAGAGGAAGTTGGTGCTTAAAGACAAGCTCAGAAAAATAAAAATGGAGAAAGGCAACAGTATACCCAAGTACCTCACGAAGTTCTTCCAGTGCAGGGATGAGCTAGGAAGTGTGGGGGTTACTGTATATGAAGAGGACTTGGTGATCTTGGCTCTCCTTGGGCTTCCGAAGAGTTGGCATAGCTACGAGGACTCTGTCAATGGTCGGGAGAAACTGCCAGGATGGGAGCGACTTTGGTCGAATCTTGTGCAGGAGGAGATAAGGCGGGGTACTAGGGATGGATCTTCATCAAAGAATGAAGATGAAGAAAATTGCGCTTTGGCTTCCAAAGTAAGGAAAGGGAACTGAAAGAAAAATCCTTCTCAATCTGGTGCGAAAGGTAAGAAGCAGGACTTATCCAAGGTGAAGTGCTTTCACTGTCACCAACATGGACATTACACCACTAATTGTCCACAGAAGAAGAAAAATAAGCAGGTTGTTGGATCTACTGCTGGAGAGGCCTTAGCCTCGCAGTTTGAGTTGGATTTTTCACTGATTGCATGCTTGGTTTCAAGTGTGATGGGATCAGTGTGGTTTCTTGAAAATCGTGCGTCTTTCCATATGACCGGAGACAAACATTTGTTTACTGATCTGGATGAGAAATATCTTGGAGTGCACATTGAGATGGGCGATGATAGTAGATACAGTGCGACTGGTATCGGGACCATTTCCTTTGAGAGGGAGTCTGGAAAACCTTTCATCTTGAAGGATGTCATGCATGTTCCAGGATTGAAGAAGAATCTGATCTCTGTGGCGATGTTGGAAGACAAGGGATATGATGTTGTTTTTAGTGAGGGAAAGGCTTTCCTGCACAATAAAGCAACTAGTGAAACTCAGAGGATAGGGGTTCGAGTTAAGAACCTTTATCAATTGCAGATAGATGGCTGCACAACGATGGCATGCAAAGCAGAAGGAATGGTGAGTTGGGATGAGGGCGAATTGTGACACAGGATATTGGGCCATCTTCACCATGGCGCTTTGAAAATTTTGCAGCAGAATTCTACCGGGCTTCCCAAGGGTACACTTGTGCAGTCAGATCAGTGCAAGGGATGTACTTTGGGAAAATTTGTGAAGACCACTTTTCATGAGAAGGATAGTCGCACCACGACGATCCTTGAGAGAATTCACACAGACGTGTGTGGACCTTTCTCAGTAGCTTCAACAGCAAAGCACAAGTATTATGTGATATTTTTTGATAACTTTTCTCGTAAGTGCTGGATCTTATTCATGCAAAAGAAGAGTGATACATACTCAAAGCTCTCTGAGTTCAAGGCATTGGTTGAGAAAGAGTCGGGGAAGCAGGTGAAAGCTCTAAGGAGCGATAATGGTGGTGAATTCATCTCTGGAGAATTCAAAGACTTTTACAGTGCAGAAGGAATTCGAAGAGAGCTCATAGCACCTCATAACCCACAGCAGAATGGGGTCGTGGAAAAAAATAACAGAACGATTGTGGGTGCTGCACAGGCGATATTGCATAATCAGGGCCTTCCCATACACTTGTGGGCTGAAGCATGCAACACTGCGGTTTATGTGCAAAACCGTTGTCCTCATAGAGTACTTGGCATGAGTACACCCGAAGAGGCGTTTTCTGGTAGGAAGCCTGATATTTATCATTTGAAGATTTTTTGCTCACATATTTACATTCATGTGACGAAGGATGCCAGGAAGAAGCTGGAGCCGACCGCAAAGGTTGGGATATTTGTGGGGTACACAGAAACACCCCACAACTATCGTGTGTATTTTCCAGGCAGTCGGAAGACTGTTGTGCGACGGGATATCAAATTTCATGAGGAGAAAGCCATGAAGTTCTCGCTTGAGAGGGAGCTACACTTGCATGCAGATGAGGAGCTACTTGTTCCTAAAGATGAGCCTCTGGATGTGGATCAACCACAAGAGGAGGTTCATGGAGTGGAAGAAACCACTCATGCAGCACCAAACATCAGAGGGTGAAAGTGCACTACAGAAGCTGAGCGACTGAATCTTGATGCAATGAAAAATGTAGGAGCACCTACATCACAGCGCAGACAAAGACAGTCACCTGACCAATTTACTGGATACATGGCTCTGATGAGCAAGTGTATCGTGACAGAACCATCCTCTTTCGAGGAAGCTGTGGAGGACCCGGCATGGGTAGATGCCATGGTGGAAGAGTATGATTTGATTGTCAGAAACAGGGCATGGGAGATTTTCCCAAGGCCGGAAGGGAAATCAGTGGTAGGTTCGAGATGGATCTACAAAGTGAAGCAAGTTGCTGACGAGAGTGTCTAGAAGTAAAAGGCAAGATTTTTTGCCCCAGGCTCCTCACAGATCGAGGGGATTGACTATGAAGAAACCTTTGCACCTGTCGCAAGGTATTCTTCCATATAGACCATCCTTACTCTCTCAGCGCAGATGGGTTGGCACATTCATCAGATGGATGTGAAGACTACGATCCTCAATGGAGTCATTGAGGAGGAGGTGTACATTGAGCAGCCTAAAGGATTTGAAATCTTCAGCAGCGAGTCGCATGTGTGCAAGCTCAAAAGAGCACTGTATGGGCTGAAACAAGCACCTCGTGCTTGGTACACACAGATAGACAGTTATTTCACCGGACTTGGATTCACCAAGAGTGAGGCGAATCCGAACCTATACCAGATTGTGGTGAAAGGTAAGTTGTTGATCATTGTACTAACAGGTGATAAACTATTGATACACTCATGCAAGGCAGATCTTGCAAGGGATTTTGAGATGAAGGACTTGGGCCTCCTTCATTATTTCCTGGGATTGGAAATTTGGCAGCGGAAGGGTGGACTATTTGTGTCTCAAGGCAAGTATGACCGAGAGATACTAGAGAAGTTCAACATGCAAGGCTGCAAGCCTATCGACACTCCTCTTCCTGGTGGTTGGAGGAAAGAGGATGCTACATTGACAGAGGTAGTGGATGCCACTGTTTATCGACAGTTGGTTGGTTCGCTCATGTATTTGGTCAATACACAACCAGACATATGCTATATTATTAACCAGCTTTCACAAGCTATGGTTAAGCCTACCAAGCTCTTTTGGAAGGCAGGCAAGCATGTCCTGAGGTATCTCAGGGGCACATCGGGATATGAATTATGGTACAGACAGTCAGATGAGTTGAAGCTGCATGGCGTCACGGATGCAGATTGGGCAGGGAGCCAAATGGACAGAAAGAACACATCTGGAGGGATATTTAGTATCGGGTCTACAACAGTTTCCTAGTACAGCAGGAAACGGAGATCCGTGGCACTCAGTTCAGCAGAGGCCGAGTACATGGCAGCAAGTTTAGCTGCATGCGAGGCTATATGGATGAGGAAGATCTTGGTCGGGTTGTTCGGTTCACACTTAGATCCTATTGTGATATATTGTGATAATCATAGTTGCATTAAACTCTCCGTTAATCCAGTATTTCATGATAGATCTAAACATATTAACATCCGGTATCATCATATTAGAGATTGTGTGCAGCAGAAGATCATGTTGCTTTCTTACATTCCTACGAAGGATCGGGATGCAGATATTCTGAGCGCTCACCAGGAGCAAATTCGAATACCATAGAGACATGATCGGGGTGGCAGATAATCCCTATCTTGTTGAGAGGGAGTGTTGAGATTCAACAAGATGATGAGCTTAGTGCAAAGAGTCACCTTCACTAAGTGGGCCTGCAGGCTATTTTTGGCGCAAAGTCTATTTTTAGACTATGTCTATTTTTAGACATGTCGATCATATTCTATGAGTTGCAGGATGCTATATGTGGATGGTTGGTCAAGTTGGAAAAATAGATGGACTACTATTTTTAGACATATTGGGCAAAATCTATTTTTAGATTGCCAGTCTAAAAATAGATATGTCGAATATTATTAGCTCTTAATAATATTTGGACTCTAAACATCATCTTATTCTCTTGGAGCACTTCAGTTAAGTGCACAGATGTGGCACAACAGCTGACAGAAGGAATTACGCTATTGCTCAGGGTTTCCTAGAGCTAATGCAAGAGGACTTCAGTTAGAACTCATGTGACAGATTTTGGTGGAGTTGTAGAAGTAGTTGGTGGAGTTGTATTTAGTTTAACTCAATTAGACTCAGTTGAGCTAGTTGTATCTAGTTTAATTGATTGATACACTAGAGAGAGTGGTGTGAATTAATTATTAATTAATTCACTAAATAATAACTCATTAATCAACTGAAGAATACATCGGTTAACTATAGTGCATGGACATTTTCAGTGGAGACCAGTGGAGAGATAGGTGAAAGAGCAAGTGTGACTATCAGTTGTGACTATAGTGATGCATTGATTGCATCCAACACTCAGTGGAGATGCCAACGAGGATTGCGCAGTGCAAGCTAGATGGATTTGAGTTCATTCAAAGCCATTCTTCAACAGGGATTGTGCAGTAGAGGCAGGCTAACAGGTGGCAGAGATCGGTGCATGGATTTGCTAAATCGGGCCTGATTAGTGTGTAGCGATTGTATTGTACTGAGAGCTTGACATGTTCAGCTTTGTATGAGGATTGTTACATGATCTCTATGACATATATTATATACATATAGTTGGTGTTTTTAGCTTCAGGATTTCCCGTTAAATCCCTGTGTTAATGTGTGTGAATTTTTATGGTTTCATGTGTGCATTGCAATTGATTTAATTTCTGCATGTGATAATCAATGGTGGAATAGATTTTGCATTGTGCATGAAGTTAAAATAGTGTGTGATCAGGAGAATCTTGGATATATAACACATAGGTTATATAATTTCTACAGAGCCCTCAGTACATCAACTAATTATCTCACACTGTCATACAAAAATTGGCAAATCCCTTAGCCAATTTACTATCTCCAGACAACCTGCCTTCACTGCGCAATCCCTGCTAAATGCAATTCCTGAATTGATGCAATTCTGCCTCCCTTGACTGCGCAAGTATCATGGGCACATCCAATGAGTGTTTTCTTGCATGTGTGCAAGCAAATAATGTCACAACTGATAGTCAACTTCCCTTTCACCTAGAAGTCAACTGGGTCTCCACTGGATCTGACATGCATGCAACTAACAAATTTAGTAAATCCTCAGTTGCATGTGAGATCACTGATTGTGAATTAATTAATATTTAATTTGTTATATCTCTCACTAGTGTATGTTCAGTTACAACTAGCACAACTGAGTTTAACTCACTTAACTGAGTTAAACTGATTTACAACTTACACCAACTCATACACCACTGCACTTCGAACTTTGTTACGACTAGAATTACTCTGCATGTCCCACCAACTAACCTCTAACTCGAAATTCACTAGCTAACTGGATTTTCCACTTCAGTTAACTATTTCAAGTCCACATTGAGAATAGATTACAACTTAATGTCCATCTAAATTAAGGGATAATAAAAATAGACATGCACCCAAAAGTAGCCCTGTGGGCCCCACCCTAGTGTAGGTGCTGAATCTTCTTGTTGAATCTCAACATGGTTGACACTTGGAGGTGTATTGACCTCCAATTGTCATCAAAATTGCAAGAACTGCAACCAAACCCAGAGAGATATTCCATCCCAAGGTGTTATGCGATGAGTGTTATAATTAACCATATTTGCTACAAAGTTTCTAAGTGTTGTAGCTAGTTGGAAAATCATATTAAGTCCTCCCCAAAGTTTTGGTGGAGCCATCTTTGAGAGGTACATAGGAACAACCTTGACATATTAAAACAAAAAATTGTCAATCTATTCATTCAAATTCAAACCAAAAACTATGTAAATCTAAATCGTCTTTATCTAAATTATCAGAAAAATCTAAAAACCCAAGTCATTCAGATCCAAAATAAAATTTCAACAAACCCAATTAATTCAAACTCATACGAGAAACACTTTCCCCCAAATTTGTTTAAGTGAAACTAAAAAATTTGTAATCCCAAATCATTGAAATTCAAAGAAGTATTTATTAAAGCCAAAACGTAAGCCATTATTTACCTGCAAGTTTTTCAATGAACTTGTTTCAATCCTACTAATTTGAAAAATGAATTACCACTCCAAGCATTATGCGCCCAATAATGAGTGTGGGAATGTTTTGGGCACCAGAGTTCAAAGATGAGTCTATAATAAAAATGATACCTCTGCTGATACTACTGGCTTTGTGACCATGTTTCCTCATCATGGAAGATGCAAATAGCGAAGCAATAAAGCTTGCAATATGGAGAGACAAAACGAACATAATCAAACCTTGGTTGTTGTACTTACACAATAATCACTCTCATGAGAATGTTCATGTTTTTGTGATAGACCACTGAAAAGAATTTCTAAAAAAAAATTCATGAATGTCACTCCTGTGATTCACAACACAAATCAGAGTCCAACAAACAAATCCATTAAAGAAAATAGGCTTTGATCATAACATTATTTACTAAATTATACTATAAACTCTAACTAAACTATTTGCAAGAACTAAACCTACATACCATATATACTGATATCATAGCCAAAAATAAAACCTTCACAACAACAACCACCCACGCAACAACAACATAGAGTGTCGCTTCGCCCCAGGCAAACCTCTGACCTTTCCCATGAGATTCCGATTCCATACCGAGAATCGTTGGCAATCTTATACAAAGTATATAAGAAATGGGTTCCACGAATATACAAGAATGGCTCTAAGACTTATCTAAATCGAGTCTTGAATAAAAATGCCTAAAAAGCATTTGAGGTTTCGATAGATTGCAAATTTGGAATCCAATTCGAAGGACGACGCCTATGACTCTAAACGGAAAAAAATATCCATTCTGAAATCCACTAAGCATTCAAGCCTCATTAAATTACACTTAGTGACACAACATAAACAACGATAATGCAGATTAATGGATTTCCTTTGTTAATGTAGATTGCCACCCAATTTATTTGACAACCATTCATCAGACATTTTGTTATATCATGTATTTTTTTTTTAAAACAAGTGGAAATCGAAATTAACATTCGTTTTGACCCATGATTTTCGCTTAGCAGTTCTAATAGGTGCTAGACCCCCGTTGGAGGGTTGCGAGGTGTTCAATTTTGAAGCCTGGTTGCAACCCAGTGGACGCATGTAGCCTTTCCCTCCTCGGTACCAAGGGCGGGTGATATCACGTGCACGTACGAATGCCAAGGAGGGCGACCGAATTCAAGCTGACCGAAGGCGGGGCGCTGAGAGGACGACATTTCCTTGGTGTTTTTCTAGACGACGAGGAGTGGAATTTGATCGGAAAATTGTAACCATATGGAATTTGATCGGAAAATTGTTGGTTACAAGGTGAAAAAATTAGAGGTAAAATTTTGATTTTGTTATTTAAACTGGTTTTTTTTAGTGTATATATGGATTCAGCATCTTATAATACGCCTAGGACACTTTCATTGTACAAAGTTACTCATCAAAATTATGTTTTCAATTTTTTCTAGATTATAAAAAATTAAACTGAAAAAATCCCACCAGAAACACTTTCAAAAATTCACACTAAAAACTACTAATTAAAATACATTTTTTAACAAAATAATTATTTTTTTCGTTCTTCCTTTTCCCATTTTTTGAAATTTCCATTTCATGGCGGACACCATTATTAGATACACTGTTGTTAGACGTACTGTAAATCCAGTATCAAATCTTCTGCGACAGGAACACTCAAAGTCGCCATACACGCGTGACGCAACTACCAAAGTTAAGGCACAGCCGCACGAGGACCATTCTGTGGGCCTCAATCTAACGCCTGCTGACGCTCTTTTGTGGATGCTGTCCCACATGACCGCCAACCAAAACGCCAGAAAAGGAGATACCACCGGAATTGCCCTCGGCAGCGCAACAGAAAATCCATAACGACTCAGAGAAGGTGACCGCTGACCGCTGTTGGGATAAATTTTTCCGGGTCTACCGTTTAGGGACTACGGGCATTGAAATCGCAACAGCATAATTTGCTTCGAAGCCCTTGAAAGTTTAAAGGTTGAGACTCGAGAGGCGCCGTGAGCAGTCTCTCTGGTGACCTCGTGGACTATTTATGTGTGGTGCGCAGTGTTTTATAGTCTAGGCATTCGGCAGTGAGCTATTAAATATCGGGTGGAACCGTGGGAGCATTAGTTTTATCGGGTAAATATTAATGTTGTTTATAATGAGATTTTTTTGAAAGTTTTTCTGGTTTATTTTCTTTAAAATTTTCCAGGAGTTCATTGAAATCACAACCTTGATTGGTAACCCCTGCACAATTTAAGTGTTCTAAGAGTATCTCACGATGCTGAATCTATATATACAATAAAAAAATCAGTTTAAATAACACAAATCAAGATTTCACCTCAAAATTTTCAGCTAAATCTCCAATAGTACTAAAGACAATTCCATAAATATTAAGCAAGGTAATGATTGGTTAATTGCTTTAGCATTTTTTATGGGATGTAAATAATGATAAATTAATAATTAATTTATAATTATATAAATTAAATGGTTGATAAATGTGGATAGGTATCTATTCATAATAAAAAATAAAACACTTATTTTCAGTTTTATGATGGAGATTCTTAACTATGAGGAAATGTTCATTTTACAACCCAATATGAGATCAATGTGTTATTTCATTTGTGCTCAAAGTAGAGTTGACATGTATCTGTTTTAAAATAAAAATAAAATATTCCTTAAATTAAAAAACCCATTGTCCACTATGATAAAAAAACATCAAATATACATGTATGGTAAGAAGAAGATATGGTAAAAAATTTCACTCTTAACCATAAAACAATTATGTCATATCTATATGGACTAACAAAATTTTATATGAACATTAGATAGAGATAAAGTAACTAAAAGTAAAAAAAAACCTTGTATTTTTATTTTGATGATGAGCAAGGTCCATAATACTTATATTTTAAAAATTATTTCAATGCAACACTTAAATAAACTATTTGAATAGGAGATGTATAATTCATTCAATTCTTAATTTAAAATTAATGTGTGGTATTTAAAAATATAGTGTTGCCTTATGCATGTCAACGCTACTTAACTTTTGGCACTTTCGTAATAGGGTGATAGCAATATGATGGGGTTGCAGTTGTCGTAGAATATCCCTTCTGTCGGGATTCTTTGTAGATGGAACCATCTAGTGTTTTTCAAATCATGCTCAAAGTTTTGATCACCCAACATATACTAACCTAAATTAAAAATGGCAAATACAAGGTCTAAGAGTTGACATACATCACATTATGTTAATTTCATGTTGACTTGGAATGCCACCTCAATTTTCCACACAAGTTCCCATGTCGGCGCCACATGTTCCTTTGTGTTGATGTGGCTCCGTTGTAGCTGCCTACCTGTCCTATTGAGTCATTTTCCTATCACATGTCCACTATACTACCTCGACCAAACCATTAATAATGCAGACACCCCTGATTGATAGTTTCAAGTTTGGGATAAGGGGGGGCACAATTAATGTTTGTTATTGATCTTGACTAGGAAGTTTGGTGCAGATCCCAACCACGCTCCCCCCTCCCGTTAAAAATTAACCAAAAGGGGGTGGGAGGGGGTGCAGGGTGTAGGGTGTGTGTGCGTGATCATCCTCGATCATTGATCTAGAAATTATCAATAGCGTAAAACTCTCCATCGTGATCCCTCACCTCATCCCACCCCCTCCCTGCCTCCCGCCCTCCCCGCACCATCCTTGGTCATTGAACTTCAACCATGAAGTGGGGCCTACAATCAACTTGAGCCACTAAATCTTTGGCCATGCAAATTTCTCCTGGCTAATTTGCATACCACTCAATGCCATTTCCTGGGTGAAAAGGTGAAACTACTCTTCATGGGCAAGACCCAAGGGTGAAAATGTGAAGTTGGGAAACACTTTTTGCCCTTTTTTGACGTTGAAAATTGTAATTTTCTATGATTTTCAACTTCAACTCCACTAAACTCATATTTTTATTGCAAATTATGCTTTGACATAAAAACAAGAATTGTAGAGAATTGTCTTACCTCCATACCCATATTTAAAAAAAAAAAATATTGACATATAGAGGGGTAAATTTCTTGTTTACTAACTGCATATACTTGAAATTTTCAGGCAAACATAAATAGTTACTTTATTATCCTTTACTTTTTTTAGGGAAGGTTATTCATTTTTTGGAAAAAAACCATAGCATCATAATCTGCATATATTGCACTAGTGCACAGACTATTTTTCGGTAATTTTCGGATTAAATCACTATTTTTTATTATTTTTTGAAATGGACGAAGACAAAAAAACAGTGATGTTTCAGTACATTTTATCATCCTTTTATTTTCTTTTCAATGTGATCGTCAATAAGAAAAATGAGAGTACCCTTTTGAAGTAGACAGGGAGAGGAAGTGCAGTATGATTTTTTTGAATTTTTTGGTGTCCTCATTTGAAAGTTATTGAATTTTAATTCAGTGCAATTTTTCGAACAATGAAATTCCATAGTGACACAGTTTAGTAAAAAATTAATAAAAAATTGAATTTTTTAATGAAACTCCACAAATCTCATATCATCAGAAACTAGATTCAGAGATGAATCTAATGGTACTTTGTCCGACATATAACATTTTGTTTTTGTAGGTGTTCTGCCCCTCCAAAGTTGCATGTTCCTGAAAACTGCAGAATTTTCTGTGTTTTTCGTTGACCAGAAACTCTCGGCCGAGATAATGTCTCGGACGAGAAATTTATAAAACTCTCGACCGAGAGTTTAACCCGCCTAAAGTTACATTTAAACGCACGACCAAACTCTCGGCCAAAAGTTTAAAAACTCTCGGACGAGAGTTTGCGCCCGAGAGTTTACTCGATAAAACGCTCGACCGAGAGTTTAGAAAACTCTCGTATGAGAGTTTTAGAAACTCTCGTATGAGAGTTTTAAAAACTCTCATCCGAGAGTTTTATTCCTATAATAAAACACAAAATATTTTAAGTTTTTAGAATTGGTACGTTATATAATTTAAATAGTACTTTATTAAAATCAAAAAATGATATAAAATAATAAAATTATAATTTTGTTTTAAATTATTTTATTATTATTAATGATAAAAAATACATGAAGATTTAATTAAATAAAATTTGTTACAATATTTTGTAATATCAATGTTATATAAAAAACTAAAAATATTTTTATATAAAACTAATTGATATATTAATATAAATAAAATAAAATTCTAAAACATAAATCAAAATAAAAACAACTATATATAATTTATATAATATTTTTTTTGAAATTAATGAACAAATTTAAATTTAAAAAACAATTGACTAGATGCAATGAGATGATAAAGGAGACAATGCATAGCACCTTAATATCGTTATAAATTCTTGGAAATCTCGAGAAATTTTTGAAGTGAAATGAGCTTCTTGGAATGGGTCACTTTATCTTCCACTTCGGTTTCACACAATTAACTTGAAAGGAAGTCTATTTTCCTAGGTATGGATGTAAGGGAATGAACAATATTATTTGAACATTGAGTGAGATGCCCTTCTTGGAATGGGTCCTCCTATATTCCACTTTAGTTTCAAAAGATTAAATTGAAATGAAGTTTATTTTCCTAGGTATGGATGTAAGGGGATAAAGAATATTATCCGAAAAGGAAATGAATGTTAAGTGTGACATTCCAAGCAGAAGTGTATGGGATTGGAGAATTATGTTATTGCAGAAAACTAACCCTTGACCCATAACCCTTGACCCCTTAAACCCTAATTCCTAACCCCTAAACCCTTAACCCCCTAAACCTTAAACCTATAAACCCTTAACCCCTAACCCATTTACCCCCACTAAACCTCTAAATCCCTAACCCATTTAACCCCTAAACCCTTAACCCCTACCCCTAACACGTTAACCCCTAACCCATTTAAGCACCTAAATCCCAAAACCCCTAACTCTTAACCCCTAAAATACTTAACTCCTAAATCCCCTAACCCCCTAAACCTCTAAACCAATCCTAACCCATTTAACCCCCTAAACCTCAAAACCCCTAAACCCTTAAACCCTAATTCCCAACCCATAACCCTTGACCCCTTAAACCCTATTTCCTAACCCCTAAACCCTTAACCCCTAACCCCTTAAACCCTAATTCCCAACCCCTAACCAATTCAACACCCTAAACCCCTAAAAACCTAACCCATTTAAGTGTTTATTCCATTTAACCCCCAAAACCCTAACCCCTAACCCCTAAAATCCTTCACTGCTAAATCCCCTAAACCTCTAAACCTATAACCCATTTAACCCCCTAAACCCTAAACCTATAAACCCTTAACCCCTAACCCCTTAAACCCTAATTTCCAACCCCTAACCAATTTAACACCCTAAACCCCTAAAAACCTAATCCATTTAACCCCATTAACCCCTAACTTCTAACCCCTAAAATCCTTAACTGCTAAATCCCCTAACCCCCTAAACCTCTAAACCAACCCTAACCCATTTAACCCCCTAAACCCTAAACCCTAAACCTATAACCCCTTAAACCCTAATTCCCAACCCATAACCCATTCAACCCCTTAAAAACCTAAACCTCTAACCCATTAACCCTTGACCCCTTAAACACTAATTCCTAACCCTTAACCCATTTAACCCCCTAAACCCTAAACCTCTAAACCCTTAACCCCTAACCCATTTACCCCCACTAAACCTCTAAACCCCTAACTCATTTAACCCCTAAACGCTAAACCTCTAAACCCCTAACCCATTTAACCCCTAAACGCTAAACCTCTAAACCCTTAACCCCTACCCCTAACTCGTTAACCCCTAACCCATTTAAGCCCTTAAACCCCAAAACCCCTAACCCCTTAAACCCTAATTCCCGACCCATAACCCTTGACCCCTTAAACCCTAATTCCTAACCCCTAAACCCTTAAGCCCTAATTCCCAACCCCTAACCAATTCAACACCGTAAACCCCTAAAAACCTAACCCATTTAAGTGTGGATTCCATTTAACCCCCAAAACCCTAACCCCTAACCCCTAAAATACTTCACTGTTAAATCCCCTAACCCCCTAAACCTCTAAACCTATAACCCATTTAACCCCCTAAACCCTAAACCTCTAAACCCTTAACCCCTAACCCCTAAAACCCTAATTCCCAACCCCTAACCAATTAGACACCCTAAACCCATAAAAACCTAACCCATTTAACCCCATTAACCACTAACTTCTAACCCCTAAAATCCTTAACTGCTAAATCCCCTAACCCCCTAAACCTCTAAACCAACCCTAACCCATTTAACCCCCTAAACCCAAAACTTATAACCCCTTAAACCCTAATTCCCAACCCATAACCCATTCAACCCCTTAAACACCTAAACCTTTAACCCCTTAACCCTTGACCCCTTAAACCCTAATTCCTAACCGGGCTAACCCATTTAACCCCCTAAACAAAACCCATTTAAGTGTGGATTCCATTTAACCCCCAAAACCCTAACCGCTAACCCCTAAAATCCTTCGCTGCTAAATCTTGTAACCCCCTAAACCTCTAAACCTATACCCCATTCAACCCCTAAACCCTAAACTTCTAAACCCTTAACCCCTTAAACCATAATTCCCAACCCATAACCATTGACCCCTATAACCCTAATTCCTAACCCCTAAACCCTAAACATCTAAACCCTTAACCCCCAAACCATTTACCCCTACTAAACCTCTAAACCCCTAACCCATTTAACCCCTAAACCCTAAACCTCTAAAACCTTAACCCCTACCCCTAACCCATTAACCCTTAACCCATTTAAGCCCCTAAACCCCAAAACCCCTTAAACCCTAATTCCCAACCCATAACCCTTGACCCCTTAAACCCTAATTCCTAACCCCTCAACCCTTAACCCCTAATCCCTTAAACCCTAAGTCCCAACCCCTAACCAATTCAACACCCTAAACCCCTAAAAACCTAACCCATTTAAGTGTGGATTCAATTTAACCCCCAAAACCCTAACCCCTAACCCCTAAAATCCTTCACTGCTAAATCCCCTAAACCCCTAAACCTCTAAACTTGTAACCCATTTAACCCCCTAAACCCTAAACCTCTAAACCCTTAACCCCTATCCCCTAAAACCCTAATTCTGAACCCCTAACCAATTCAACACCCTAAACCCCTAAAAACCTAACCC
Source organism: Pinus albicaulis (assembly GCA_034641835.2). Taxonomy (NCBI): domain Eukaryota; kingdom Viridiplantae; phylum Streptophyta; class Pinopsida; order Pinales; family Pinaceae; genus Pinus; species Pinus albicaulis. The sequence continues at coordinate 715,358,697 of CM076571.1, read as the reverse complement.
ATTTAACTACATTAACCCCTAACTTCTAACCTCTAAAATCCTTAACTGCTAAATCCCCTAACCCACTAAACCTATAACCCCTTAAACCCTAATTCCCAACCCATAACCCATTCAACCCCTTAAACACCTAAACCTCTAACCCCTTAACCCTTGACCCCTTAAACCCTAATTCCTAACCCCTAACCCATTTAACGCCCTAAACCTTAAACCTCTAAACCCTTAACGCCTACCCCTAACCCGTTAACCCCTAACTTCTAACCCCTAAAATCCTTACTGCTAAATCCCCTAACCCCCTAAACCTATAAACCAACCCTAACCAATTTAACCCCCTAAACCCTAAACCTATAACCCCTTAAACCCTAATTCCCAACCCATAGCCCATTCAACCCCTTAAACACCTAAACCTATAACCCCTTAACCCTTGACCCCTTAAACCCTAATTCCTAACCCCTAACCCATTTAACCTCCTAAACCCTAAACCTCTAAACCCTTAACCCCTAACCCATTTACCCCCACTAAACCTCTAAACTCCTAACCCATTTCACCCCTAAACCCTAAACCTCTGAACCCTTAACCCCTACCCCTAACCCATTTAAGCCCCTAAACCCCAAAACCCCTAACCAATTCAACACCCTAAACCCCTAAAAACCTAACCCATTTAAGTGTGGATTCCATTTAACCCCAAAAACCCTAACCCCCAACCCCTAAAATCCTTCACTGCTAAATCCCCTAACCCCCTAAACCACTAAACCTGTAACCCATATAACCCCCTAAACCCTAAACCTCTAAACCCTTAACCCCTAACCCCTTAAACCCTAATTCCAAACCCATAACCCTTGACACCTTAAACCATAATTCCTAACCCCTAAACCCTTAACCCCCTAAACCCTAAACCTTTAAACCCTTAACCCCTAACCCATTTACCCCACTAAACCTCTAAACCCCTAACCCATTTAACCCTTAAACCCTAAACCTCTAAACCCTTAACCCCTACCCCTAACACATTTAAGCCCCTAATTCCGAACCCCTAACCAATTCAACACCGTAAACCCCTAAAAACCTAACCCATTTAAGTGTGGATTCCATTTAACCCCCAAAACCCTAACCCCTAACCCCTAAAATCCTTCACTGCAAAATCCCCTAACCCCCTAAACCTCTAAACCTGTAACCCATTTAACCCACTAAACCCTAAACCTCTAAACCCTTAACCCCTAACCCCTGAAACCCTAATTCCCAACCCCTAACCAATTAGACACCCTAAACCCCTAAAAACCTAACCCATTTAACCCCATTAACCACTAACTTCTAACCCCTAAAATCATTAACTGCTAAATCCCCTAACCCCCTAAACCTCTAAACCAACCCTAACCCATTTAACCCCCTAAACCCAAAACCTATAACCCCTTAAACCCTAATTCCCAACCCATAACCCATTCAACCCTTTAAACACCTAAACCTCTAACCCATTAACCCTTGATCCCTTAAACACTAATTCCTAACCCTTAACCCATTTAACCCCCTAAACCCTAAACCTCTAAACCCTTAACCCCTAACCCATTTACCCCACGCTAAAGTATAAGCCACAAAGGCTCAAGGAGACGTAGCCCAAGTGTTGAGAGTGAACTCCTTTATTATGTTTGTTGTTATGTTTTGTTGGTTAATTTGCTGAAATTTATGGTTGTTTTACATGCTTTTAATCAGCTTAAACAAAGTTTTAGTTTCTCACACATAAATCCTTAAACCAGTTTAAAACACATACACCTGAATCAAGAATTCAATTTCGCACATGCATGTATAAGCAAGATCCTTAATTTGTTTTAATTGAGAGGGAGGTGCTTGCATAGCAAAACAATTTAGCCACCCATATCATATCAGGTTGGTATCAGAGCATGTTTAGCTCATTTTAGCAAGTATAGCTAGGGTTAGCTATTGGTTGTTGAATTGTGCAAGGAAAATTTAACAATTTGAAAGTTTATGTGTGAAGGAGAAGTTAGTTTGAGAGCTTGGCTCTCAAATCAAAATAAAGAAGTTTATGAAGCTTTGTGAATTTTTGTGAAGCTCTTTCATTCATTACAATTGTGATGGCAACTTCATCAAGTGGTGATTCTAATCCATCCTTCTTTGCAAGACTCTTTGATAAAGAGATGTTGCAAGACTTTCACATCATGAAATATATGGTGCGACATTTGTATGAATATGTAAGGGAGAGCACTAAACTTCAAGAGCAATTGGTTTCCATGAAGAAAGAGAAGCAAGAATTTATTCAAAAGATGCAAGAGATGGAGATTCAGCTCCATGATGCCAAAGAAGCCTTAGCCAAGCATGTGGTTGAAGATGAGGTAAATAATTCAAATTTGTCTTCAATTTCCTCTCAAGATAAATGTGTAGGTTCATTTGAAAAATACACTAGAGGAATAGGGACCAAATTGATGATAAAAATGGGCTATGAAGGTAAGGGATTAGGAAAACATGCACAAGGCATGGTTGAGCCAATTATGGTTGAGGAAAGGCCTAAGTATTTGGGTCTTAGCTATGGAAAATTTTATGGAGAAAGTTCTAAGTCCATGAAGGCACTTGAAACAATTCCAAGAAGGAATTTTGTTGCAGGTTCAAACCATCAAACATGCAAATTTTGTAATAAAGATGAATGCAATTGTTTGAAACCCATGTTGCAGCAAGATGCTTTTAGACATGCAGCTTATGGCGAGCAAGAGAGTTGTGACAGCTCTAAGGACATGAACCTCGTTGTTGGTCTTCAAAAGAGAGATGGAACCTCTTCAAGTTCATATCCTCAAGAAGGTGATAAAGAAGAACATTCAAAGAATCATTCAAGGAATAATTCGTCCTATAATCATGTTGTTTATAATTATGTTAAGCATGACAAATTTGCATGCATGAATGGGAGAAAAAGTTGTTGTTCATATTGTGGTTTGAATAACCATCAAGTTTCGAGACGCTGAAAGAGAATGATAGCATATAGGAAACAATTCAAGCAAAGGCGACTTGAACAGAAGATGCAAAAAAATTGCACTCATTGCCAGAAGAAGGGACATCTCGTTGCCCAATGTTGGACACTGCATCCAACAACTCTTCCAAATCATTTGAAGCAAGTGGATAAAAATATTGGTGAGAATGGAACAGGAGATTCCATCATAGATATGAGTCAAGATGATTCACAAGAAGAGGATGTCCAGCAGGAAAAATCGCCATTGAAGTGGATTGGCAAGAAATGGCTCGATTTCTTGACCAAGTAAGGCATGCATTTACTTTGTACATAGATGAAAATTTCAGCCTTATGTATGCCTGAATTTCTATTGAAAGTATGACAAGTTGCAGAAAATTATCACAACTTGTATGATGCAATATTGCATGTGAATGTCGTTCAGTTGAAGGCATTTCTATTTGTTGCAAAATTTACGTTGATAACATCGTGATAGCAAAAGAAGAAAAAGGGCCAATGACTGAATCTGAGATAAATGAACACTTGCTGAAAGGTGTATGAATTGAATAGAGGAGAAGAGCGACGGGAGCGACAAGACGCGGAGACAAAGGGGAAGCGACGACTACGATGGACAGACAAGAAGCGAGGGCGGGGGCGAGGAGCGACGGAGCGACGGGCGGAGAGCGGGCCGGGACATAAATTCGAGGAATCGCCTACCCCCGTGAGATACATTCATGTGTATAATTCCAAGGAAATAAACTGGCCGGGAGGACGGATATAAAAATTAAGGAATCGGCCACCCCGGCGGCTCAAAATATGTATATATAAACATATATATCAGTTATATGCAAGCGGAGCTCATATAACATATACAAACATAATTCCGGGAATCGCTTCACTCCAGCGGCAAAATATATATATATAACAGTTATATACAAGCGGAGCGCTTTATATCTATATAATCAAAGGTACTATCAAAACGAAATAGCTTATAAGGTGGGACCCCTCACCCAATCGCAATCGGAGATCACAAGAGCAGCGTAATATGTAACATGAGGAGACGCTATTGGAGTGAGAATGGGACCACATGGGTCTATAAACCACAATTGATAAATCTCGGAGCTTAAATAACGCAGAGAATTTGCGAATATAATGAAGCCCGAGCATATAAACAAAGGTCAAGGTATATATTAGGGGCGCACAAAACAAAAGTTTGCCTATGGTGGGACCCCTTCCCAATCGCATCGGAGGTAAACAAAGCAGCGGGACTTGCAACTCAAAGTTGCGATTAAGATCAATCGGAGAATCGCTGACGGAGTTAAACAATCGCAATCGGAACAATCGCAGGAATAGTTATCACAATCAGAGATCGCAATGATTCAATCGCATAGGAGTTAAACAGCAGACATGCAAACAAAGTTTGTGATTGCGATCAATCGTAATCGCAGCAGGAGCGATCAATCGCAATCGGAGGAGAGTCAGTGCATCGGAAAGCGTGACAAGGTGGCCCGAAAGGTTGTTTCCTATCTTAAATGGGTCTATTAATATATCGCCGGAAGTTACATGAGAAAGGGTTCATATACATTAAAGTGAAAAGAAAGGAGTTTAAGTAAAATACTACATTGAAGAGAGGGCGACATTATTAAAGTGTTGTATTATAAACGGACCATGGATATGCTACGCATTGGTTGAAACTGCCCAGCAGTTATATTAAAAGGGTGCTGTTAGATATATAAAACATGGTTGCGGTTATATTAAAATATGCCGCGTGGTCTGTAGACCCGCGGGCCTCAGCTTAACGGGAGGGCGATTCTTAATATACAGTGACTGTGATATATGTCCGTTCCGCTTGCGGAAAGTTCCACATCAACAAGACACTAATGGCATAAAAGGGATTGGAGTTCCTCCAGATTACAGTCAGCAGATATAAAAGCACAATTACACGTATGCAGCAGTTACACCACAGCAGAGAACAGAAGAGCAAACAGAGCCGAAAAGAGATAAAACACAGTCACAGAAAAGACAAAGATAGAGTCAGAGAAAAGACAAATGCGCAGCAAGCCAAGAGACAAAACGAGTGAGCTGGAGTTCTCATTTAAATTTGAATGTAAATGTTTTATTTAAATTTATATTGTTGTGATGCATTGGCAAGTCTCCCGAAGAGAGCGAATATCCCACTGTAATATTAAAATAAGCACCTACAGTTACATTTTTCTGAGTGAGCTGAAAAGAGATGAGAAGGCAGAAGGCAAAGAGACATGGCTGTCCATTTCGAATTCCCAGTGGAATACAAACAGCCATGAAGCTATTTTTGTATAAAACAGGGTAATATCCAAGGGGAGAGGTTGATGAAAATAGAATGAGAAGAGGAGAGAGTGTGCAGCAGAATTGAAGATAGTTGAAGAAAATAAGCAAGCTGCAAGAAGAATGTGAATAAGGAGGAGCTGAGCAAAGAAGAAGAAGGGGCTGAGCAGAGATGATGCAGGTCTGATATAAGAGTTGATGAACAACAGAGAAGAAGGTACAGAACAGAGCTGATATCCAAGGTAAATCAGCAAGTGTTTTTCTTTTGGAAGAGTAAGGAAGTTGGAGCTTCCCTATCAAGTTGTAGCTTGATAGATGTCAGTTGTAGCTGACTGAGGTAGGAGCCTCCTGTAGGTTGGTGCCTGCAGAAAATAGATGGGAGTTGGTGCTTCCACATCAAGTTGTGGCTTGATAAAATGTCAGTTGTAGCTGACTGAGGTTGGAGCCTCCTGTAGGTTGGTGCCTGCAGAAAATTGATGGGAGTTGGAGCTTCCTTGCAAGTTGTAGCTTGCAGAATTGAGGATAGAGCCTCCTGTAGGTTGGTGCCTGCAGAAAACAGTGGTGAGAGGGAGTTGGAGCTTGCCTTTGTATCACAACAATAATAGGATGTGGTTTTCTCCCTTTATGGGTTTCCACTTATATCTGGTGTCTCTGTGCATGATGTTTATGTGTTGATGTGGTTTATCTCATCTGCTTAATACTTGCTGCTCTCATATTCAATCTGCTATTACATTAACAAATCTGTTTGATAGTAATACTTGTTGCTCACAGATTAAGATTGCTCACATATTAAGTTTACCATGAAATGAAGGTGTAAATAAGATTTAAAAGAAAAGTATTAAAAGTCCATGTATGTGTTAAACTGATTCACCCCCCCCTCTCAGTTTAACTAAGGGTTCAACAGTTGGTATCAGAGCCAGGTTCCTTTGGTGTAAGCTTAATAGCTTGAAGGAGATCTGGTTGAGTCATGGACTATCAAAATGTACCTATGCTAAATACAACTAACTTTCCTGAATGGAGAGATAAGGTTAAGACAGGATTTATGGCTGATGATCCAGAAGTATGGAAGCTTGTTTGTGATGGTTACTGCACAGACTCACCCACAATGAAATAACAACAGAGGAATGCTAAGGCAAAATGTGTGATATATGAAAATCTTCATAACAAGGAACTTGAGTTGATAATGGATTTAACCTCTACAAAAGAAATCTGGGATAGACTGCACTTCATACATGGAGTAGACACTAAGGACTGCACTGACAGGAAGGATAAGAGAATTAAGAAAAAGAGAAATTCATGTCAAAAAGAAGATTCTCAATCAAATGAAGTACCTGCTAGTGTGAATGGTAGTAAGAACCATGAAGAAATTGCAGGTGAAGAAAGGGCCAAACTTGACACTGCTTTGACTGAAATAGAAAGATTGAAGAATGAAAACAAAGACCTTAAGACAGTGATGCAAATATGTGATGAGAGAGAATTTGAAGATAAGAAAGAAATTGTTGGCCTGAAGACACACCTTGAAGAAGAAAGAAAGATAGAAGACACTCTACTACAACAAATGAGAAAGAAAAGTCAGGAATGTGAAAGATTGGAAGAAGAAGTGATGAGCCTAAGAAAGAACTTAGATTTCCCAAAGAGAACTACTAATGAATACACCTCTAATGAAAAGCTCTAGACAGTTGGACCAAATTCTCAATGCTCAAAGACCACCTCACATAAAGGCTGGGATAGGATATGAAGGGGAAACCAGCAAGTCCAAGATTGAAGATAAAAGGAATGTCATTTTTGTAACGGCAAGAATATAAAGACAAAGGCAGCCTTAGAGAATTCCCACTGAAGAAGAAGCCAGCAAGAACAAGATTTGTAAAGAAACAAGCATAACCAAGCAACAACATGAGAAGACAAAGAATGAAGGGATGAAACAATCAGCCACTAAAGGCTCACATGCTCCTAAGGATGAAGTGAATAAATTTGGAAGTTGTCAAAGGAGGTTCTTTCCTCCTATGAAAAATAGCACATGTTTCTTTTGTCATAAACCAAGACATAATGCAGCACAATGTAAGAGAAGGTCTATCAACTCCAACCAGCAAAAGATGCAGGAAAAGAGAAGAACCCCTCAAGCAAGCAAAGGGAAAAGACAATCTTCCACTGCACACAAATCATTTCCATGGCTACCGTTTATGCATGCAATGAATTTGGACATAAATATGTTGATTGTAAATTATGTTCAAAAGGGGGAATGAAATATTATACATCAGCTCAAATGGACCTTGGTCAAATAAGATGTTATGTATGCCTCAAGCGTGGTCACAAAGCTAAAGACTGTAATCTTCCATATACATTGAAGAACTCTAGACAAATGATGGGATCAAAGCAAATCAAACAAAACTATGAATTTAAAGGAAGTGTAGACATTATGAAGAACCTCAATAAAGTTTGGAAGGAAAAGAGAAAGGGGGAGCCTACTATCTCCATAAATATAATGAATCTAGTACAGTCTGGGGGGAGCTGCTCTACTAAACAAAGCAAATATCTAAACAAAACCGCTATAGATATGATACTGATCCCAAAGGAGAGCTCATATATAGACCCCATGAAAGTAGTCTAAGAAGAGCTCCTTGGAATGATAACTGCTATGAGATCAGTAAGGGAAAGGCAGTTCCTCCAACAGAGATCTATGGAGGAAGAAGACCATATAAAACTCACAATAGCCAACAAAATTGTTAGAAGGAGAACAAAATCATTTGACAAGTTAAATCCTGTGTGAACACATGAGTTCTTGATGAATGATCCTATGTAATTGAGCCGAGTCCAATAAGCAGGGTATGGAAATTCGAGTGATTGTGTGGAAATTCTGTGGTGAAAAACCTTGTAGGATCAGTTTGTGCGAATTTCCTGTTCCCCTCAGAAGACTAATGAACCATACTCTCTGTGAATGAGTGTCCTATGTGCACTGGGCAGAGAAAATGTAAGAATTGAAGCACAGGTTTATTCATGAATTAAATAATGCACTTAGAGATGAACATGAGCAATTATTCACACTGAGGGCATAGGCTGATCAAGACTAAAACCCCGTAGTCGAACCTGTAAATCAAGCTAAGAATCCCGCCCGTATATTCGTAAAGAAGAATAAGCAGCAAATGTGGAACTCGCAAAGGTTATGTAAGGTGCAAAGGTTGTGAATGGTGGAGCGGAACCATAGTCAAGTGCGCAATGTCAATAGTGGAGCGAAACCATTCGTGAGCGGGTTCGAATCATTATAATATACTGAAAAACCACTATTTAATAAAGAAGACCGGAACCTTGGTGAAACACTGTAGCAAAACCACTTGTGGTTTTCGGATTATTTCGCACCACTTTTGCTACGGAGATGGTATTATCTAGAGGGATAGCGATTCCATAAGATTGTTGACACGTGGCATAGGTGGTATTGGAAGCCACCGTTTAACCTACGATTCCGCAAGTTAACGTGAGTACCGGGACACCGAGCGGAATTTCTCGGGACCATTGATTTGAAAAAGGGACATCCGGCGGTGACTATTCGATGAAGATACGCGAAGTTTAATAAAAGGAAGACGAGAGAAGTGAATGTATAGTGGCCACCTAAAGTCTATTATAAAGTCCTGTTTTCAAAGTATGTTATAGTATTAATACAAGGTCGGGTGGCGAACTGGCAAGTGAGCTGTGATATTCAAATCTTCAAAGGTTTGTTATGAGGTCTCAAGCTATGACATTAAAAAGGCTTACAAGAAGCCATGGTAATAGAAAGAAGACATCAACACCTTAAATGATGACCACATTGTGCATCATATTGCTAGAATAGACAATGAATCACATTAAGAAGAATGAGTAAGAAAAGTGCATGTCATCATTAATATCATTACATCACTCACCTATGAAAAGTTCACTTGGAGGAATGCAATTAAGTGATTAATAAATATTTGAGTAATCAACCCATGAAGATTCATAGAAAAGAAATTGAATATGTCTTCCTGAAAATCTTTATGTTAGAACAATTGAATTGAATATAAATCAGCAATGATTCTAGAGTAGTCCTAGAAAGGAACGTGCAATGGCTTTCTTTGGAACAGAAGGACAGAAAAAGAAGAGTGGTAAATAATGCCAAGATCAGATTCAATATATTGATGATTGTTGGTGTGAATAGTGAAAATACCAATAGTAGAAACTATGGGTTCATGTGCTAGCTAAAGTGAAATCTCTGCATGGTTTATCAGAGTTATCATGGAGCAGCAACACATGGTACAGTCCTCAAGATCAAATAACTATGTGGCAAAAGAACTTAAGCACAAAGGATTTGGTTTGTTTTGGAAGATGTGTAAGAAGTGAAAGTCATTAGTCTTTTTTGAAAGATAGCTGCTCTATTCACAATAAGCCGAAGCCTGGGGTGATTCATTTATTTACAATAACAACAAGGACCTTTCGCCTTTGCTGTATTATCCTCATTTAGCACGACAATAACAATAGGCAAGACAAGTGAACCACAAAGAATAGAAGAAAATAGAAGATATATTGGCCTCATCACAACGGAAATATATAAGTTGTCTACAGATGTCAATCAGAAGAAGACATATTCCATCTACAATCTTCCTCAGCAGAAATATATTGGCACACTACATCGGATATAGACCAAAGTATAGTTGAAGCAAGCCTGATATGTCACTCGGAGCATTAACAATCTTTAAGTCTTGATCCAATGATGCATCTCTTATTATACAAGTCTAATTATAGCTGTCATTACTTTGGAATGAATATTTCAACTTAATGTGTGTATACAAGTTAAAATATTCTCAAAAGTGTTCTCTCAAAAATATTAAAGAACTAAAGATAGAGCAAAGATAAGGTGTCAGAAGAAGAAGGCCTAAACACATCTCAGAGAGAGGAAATGAAGAGATAGAAAGCACACTAGGAAATGTGCAACACTTTGCCATTGATGTCAAAGGGGGAGGAAAAGCAAGTAGTAGAAGATAGGGTCTTCTAAAATAAGCCAGGCAGAGGAAGACTTGGAGGAAGCATTGGATTACTGGTGGATGTGTTGCCATCAATGCCAAAGGGGGAGACTGTTGGAAATGTTGTCATTGATGGAAAAGGAGAAGGCAAAGGAGGCTACGAATCACAATAGGCGTAAGAACACGTTAGAGTGTAACAACGAATACAGAGGCAGAGCGACAGAGCAAAGAAGATTTAATAAAGGAAGAAATAATTACAATGGAGGCAGCAAAGAAGCAGAGGCAGAGGCAGAGCGACAGGAGCAGCAGAGGCAGAGGCAGAGCCGTTATAAAATTCCGAGAATCGCCCAAGCCGGCAGATACATTCATATGTATAATTCCGAGAATCGCCCAACCCGGAGGACAGATATAAAATTCCGGGAATCGCTTCACTCCAGCGGAAAAATATATATATATAAACATATATATCAGTTATATGCAAGCGGAGCACATATAACATATACAAACATAATTCCGGGAATCGCTTCACTCCAATGCAATATATATATATATATATATATATATATATATATATATATATATATATATATATATATATATATATATATATATAAACATATATATCAGTTATATACAAGCAGAGCGCTTTATATCTATATAATCAAAGGTTCTACAAAACGAAATGGCTTATAAGGTGGGACCCCTCACCCAATCGCAATCGGAGATCACAAGAGCAGCGTAATATGTAACCCACAGGAAATTGCGATTGCGATGAGAATCCGGACCCGATGGGTCTATAAACCGCAATTGATAAATCTCGGAACTTAAATAAACAGAGAATTTGCAAATACAATGAAGCCCGGAGCATATAACCAAAGGTCCAAGGTATATATTATGGAGCGTACAAAACGAAGTTTTATATGGTGGGACCCCTTCCCAATCGCATTGGAGGTAAACAAAGCAGCGGGACATGGAACTCAAAGTTGCGATTGCGATCAATCGGAGAATCGCTAACGGAGTTAAACAATCGCAATCGGAACAATCACAAGAATAGTTATCACAATCGGAGATCACAATGATCCAATCGCATAGGAGTTAAACAACAGACATGCAAACAAAGTTTGTGATTGCGATCAATCGTAATCGCAGCAGGAGCGATCAATCGCAATCGGAGGAGAGTCAGTGCATCGGAAAGCGTGACAAGGTGGCCCGAAAGGGTGTTTCCTATGTTAAATGGGTCTATTAATATATCGCCGGAAGTTACATGAGAAAGGGTTGATATAAATTAAAGTGAAAAGAAAGGAGTTTAAGTAAAATACTACATTGAAGAGAGGGCGACATTATTAAAGTGCTGTATTATAAACGGACCATGGATATGATACGCGTTGGTTGAAACTTCCCATCAGTTATATTAAAAGGGTGCTGTTAGATATATAAAACATGGTTGCGGTTATATTAAAATATACCACGTGGTCTGTAGACCCATGGGCCTCAGCTTAACGGGAGGGCGATTCTTAATATATAGTGACTGTGATATTTGTCTGTTCCGCTTGCGGAAAGTTCCACATCAACAAGACACTAATGGCATAAAAGGGATTGGAGTTCCTCCATATTACAGTCAGCAGATATAAAAGCACAATTACACGTATGCAGCAGTTACACCACAGTAGAGAACAAAAGAGCAAACAGAGCTGAAAAGAGATAAAACACAGTCACAAAAAAGACAAAGACAGAGTCAGAGAAAAGACAAATGCGCAGCAAGCCAAGAGACAAAATGAGTGAGCTGGAGTTCTCATTTAAATTTGAATGTAAACGTTTTATTTAAATTTATATTGTTGTGATGCATTGGCAAGTCTCCCAAAGAGAGCAAATATCCCACTGTAATATTAAAATAAGCACCTACAGTTACATTTTTCTGAGTAAGCTGAAAAGAGATGAGAAGGCAGAAGGCAAAGAGACATGAATGTCCATTTCGAATTCCCAGTGGAATACAAACATCCATGAAGCTATTTTTGTATAAAACAGGGTAATATCCAAAGGGAGAGTGTTGATGAAAATAGAATGAGAAGAGGAGAGAGTGTGCAGCAGAATTGAAGATAGTTGAAGAAAATAAGAAAGCTACAAGAAGAAACAATAAGGAGTGAGCCGAGAAAAGAAGAAGAAGGCTGGAGCAGAGATGATGGTGTCTGATATAAGAGTTGATGAACAGCAGAGAGATGACAAAAACAGCCACATCGGCGTAAATCAGCAAGTGCTTTCAAAGAGTATGGAAGTTGTTTCTCCCTACCTGAAGTTTAGATTGATAGATGTCGCTTGTAGCCGATCGAGGTAGGAGCCTCCTGTAGGTTGTAGCCTGCATAAAATAGATGGGAGTTGGAGCTTCCTTGCAAGTTGTAGCTTGCAGAATTGAGGTAGTAGCCTCCTGTAGGTTGGAGCCTACAGAAAATCAGTGGTGAGAGGGAGTTGGAGCTTGCCTTTGCATCACAACAATAATAAGATGTGGTTTTCTCCTTTATGGGTTTCCACTTATATCTGTTGTCTATGTGCATGATGATTATAAGCTTATTGTATTGGATTTCATCCCCCACATGCCTGCTGCTTCATAGATATTTCGCTTAATACATTAACAAATCTATTTGATAGTAATACTTGTTGCTCACAGATTAAGATTGCTCACATATTAAGTTGACCATGAAATGAAGGTGTAAATAAGATTTAAAAGAAAAGTATTAAAAGTCCATGTATGTGTTAAACTGATTCACCCCCCCCCCTCTCAGTTTAACTAAGGGTTCAACAATTTCACCATGATGGTGTAAAATATGGGTATGTTACTCATTTATGTTGCAAAAATATATCATTCATTTCAGCTCTTATGTTCATCTACATGTTTTGGGGTTATGTACTTGTACTTGCAAAAGAGAGTTGAAAAGTGTACATATGCATGAGATTTTGTATATGTAAATAGAGAAGTTGTGATAAGTTCATTGTAAATAGATACATGCATGAGTTTTGTCAATATGTATCATGTTGTATATCGACTTGTGTCGATTGTATTGCACATTTCATGTTGACTTGTTGTTGATGTCGCATGTTGCACGACTTATGTTTTAGTCGAGGGTGTTTGTCGATTTTGAGTCGATAAATGGATACACCAATGTGCAAGAGGATCACCATTTATGTGATGTTACAGGAAGGTGACAATCAGTGCTTTGAAGAAGAAAAAAGAGGTGGTCTTTAATTCAGGACATTAATTCAGCTCTGTTGTTTGACCTGAGGCCACCGGACCACCAAACATGAAATCTGGCATTTTTGTTCAGTTTAATCCAGGCTCCGCAGCCACACTTGCCTCCTTGCTGAGCCCCGTCAAAGAAGACCGCCAGGACCACTATGGGTTGGGGAGCCAAGCGAGAAGGCATGTCCCTGGGAGGATCCACAATGGAGGGCCTTGAAGATGACCATCGGGATATCAGAGAGAGGATCTTTTGAACCGAAGAGTCCGAGTCTTCAAAGATCCAATAGTTCCGGGCTCCCCATAATTTCCAAAATATGAATAGGGACAACGCTTTGAAGTCTTTCCCATTTTCCTCTTCAAACTTGAATTGCCCAAACACAATTGAGAAGTTGTGAATAAGATAAATATGTAATGATGAAAATAATAAATGTACAATGCACATGATTTATAAACTGCAAAAATTGTAAGTTTCACAACACTGTTTAGAAGTTGTGAATAAGATAAATATATATATGTTGATGAAATACAAAATGAATATCACTCTCGAACATGTAACTACTTACAGGAAAACACATTTTCTGGTTTTGAAAATTAAATAATAATATATTAATTTTAAAATTAATTCTATTAAAAAATTAAATAACTAATAAAATAAAACAAATAAATACATCAAATTAAACCCTGTATCCACTGTACAATAGATAAATAAATGCACCCATTTATTTTGGGGAAGATGAGACCATCTTGGAGCGCTTGAAAGGAGTAGTCCTGTGTGATTCCCATTTTGTGGGCCGTGGGCCATTGGATACAGGGCATTCAAAATGACACTGTTTCCGTTAATCTACCCCAAAGGCCCCTTATTCAATTAAAAATGGACTGGATCGAAAAATATAGCTATCAACTTTTGCAAAAATTTCTTAATATTTTTGAACGAGGCGGCAATGTTATAATTTAGAATATTAGCTACAACTTTCCTCCTCAACTTGTAATTTAACCAATCAAGAATTTATAATGGGTAAATAGTTACAAGTGAATTTTACAATTTTTTTTTTGTACTTGTCACTTTTGATGTTAGAAAATTTTTAATCACTATCAAATTGTTTAAAAAGGTGAAAAAATATTTTTTTAAGATGTCAAATTTCAGGATTGGTTTCAGCAAGTGATCAAATTTGAAGAGGTGGTCTTAATTTCAATTAGAATGGCATATACTCATGAAGTCCTTCCATAATGAAAAACTTAAAAAAAATACATTTGAATTGGCAACAATATATTATTTCTACAATTTATTTTCAATCAAATTTATTCTAACTATTGTTGTTGTTGTTTTTGTCTACCGAAAAACAACAAAATGGTCAAGCAATATATGGAAAGAACGAAATCAAAGAGTTTTTAGAGATGCAGAACAACCCATGAATCAGATCTGGCAACACTTAATTGAAAATATTCGTGAAACTATTTTAGTGGAAAGCTGGTCTGAGGAAGACTGGTAGGCTGAAGGTTTGGAAACTCAAATATTGGACTATTTAAATCTAAAACCTCAAATTCTATATAAAAATATATGGAAGTATAAACAACCACATCAAAAAATAGAGGAAAAGTGGCAGCCCCCTCAAAATGGTTTTCTTAAACTCAATTATGATGGCGCATCAAAAGGAAACCCAAGCCAATCAGGTTTTGGTGGGATTTTTCGAAATTCTCAGGGGGCAGTTTGTCGGTTTTACGCCTCAGATTTAGGATTTTCCACAAATAATGAAGCTGAGCTAATGGCAGTAAAACAAGGCCTACTCATTTCCATTAGAGAAAAGTACCAACAACTTATAGTGGAGGGAGATTCTGCAATGGTTACAGGAGTTCTCAATAAGTTACAACATGGAACGCCTTGGGAGAAAATCACTCAAAGTTGGCGAACAACAACTCTCATTTAGGAAATAAGTATGCTGCTTAAAAACATCCAGTATTTGATCCCTAATCACATTCGGAGAAAAGGAAATGAAGCGACATATTATTTGGCCAATTGGGGCTGTAAAAACCCTGATCGCTCCATGGAGGCTCGACCAACTGATGACATCTGGGATGTGGAGCTATATTCCCTTCAAATCATTTTACAAAAGGATCTTCATGAAAATGCACAGCAAAGAGTCCCCGATCGGGGTGTGCATCTTTCGAGGGAGTAATATCATTACATAACAGATGGGGGATTTCTGTCCTTCAACCCTTTATTAACCATGATGAGGCAAGTAGCACAGTGCTTATGGAAGCATGCGACCGATACGCGATTAATGTGGTGGATGGGAAGACAGCCTGTGTTTTCAGATAGGAAAAGGAATGTTTTGGTGTTAGTAAGTTATTTGAATTGGAATTTTCATTCTCCCATGCATTGTTCATCTGCAGTGGATACTCTGAGGAAGCGAAGGCGGACGACGGTGGGTATACCCTGCATCAGACAAGCAGCTTTGCTGGGGTATGTATTTGTCCTTCTTCTGCCTATGATCGTTGATGTAGTCTGGGCTATGTATTGCTCAAGGAAAGCTCTATTTCTTTGGATTCAGTTGGTGGATTATCGGTTTGTTGTTCCCCTTCTACGCCCTGTTGAACCTTCTTTTCGTGACCCTTGTCACCGTTCCCGCAATCCTTATGTTTCGGTGGTGGTTCTGGTCAAGGTAACCTATGTTTTTCATTCTACTGTCGGGAGGGTTGTAATTGACAGGTTTATTTTGTATGGGAGTTGTTGGGTTTGGTGGGCTTTTCAGTTCTCTGTTCAGCTGAATGTGGTTTTGGTTGGAATTCTGTTTTCTATTCTCTCTCAACACAGTTGGGATAAGACTTCTTGTTTCGGTCCTGCTGTTACCCAATTTCTGCCTTCTGTTGTTGGGTGGGTTGACCTTGGAAGGTTTATTGTGTATGGGAGCGACTGGGTTTGGCTGGTTTTGCAACACTCTGTTTATCTGGGGTTCGTATGGGTTGGGATTATGGGTTCACTTTTGCATGGATACAATTGAGATAGTATGAGTCTCCACTTTCTAGTTCAAAATAATGGCCATGCGTCTCTCTGGAATGTAGGTATCTTTCCTGTTGTCAGTGATAATTGGTGGGTAGCTTTGTATGTCCTGTTCTTTGTGGTTGTAATTATCCTGTGGAATCATTGTGTCAACATAATTGTGTCTGTTAGCTGCGGTATTGAGTTCTGCTTATTTCCCGACCATCATTCTTTGGGATTGGGCTCACTGTTTTCTTTTTACCTGTCTTCGAGGCAGTCATATGGCCTTTGCGCTCACCGGAACTCTATTACACCTCTCTGGTATCTTCACTGAAGGCGTCCAAATTTTAATGGTTTGTAATTTCTTGTCTTTTTCCATCCTTAGGCCAAACTCCATCATGGTTAAGAGACAGTATCGTAACCATCCTGCTAAGGGAAAACAGCAGCAGGTTCAGCTTGAAGCTTGCCCCAAGAAACGAGGTAGGAAGCCACATCATGAGGTTTTACAAAACCTCTCTACAAATTATGTTATTGGCAATTCATCCACTATCCGACAGGAAATTCAAGGATGGGAGAGGGAAATTCATACTGATGCAGAAGATAATGATGTTGAAGCTGAGATCATGGATTTTGTCACAGATCCTAGCAATACCCGTGGTCGTTTAACATTGTTTCATCAAATTGTTCATACTTACTGGATAGTTAAATGCCTCTTGGCTAAAGCTATGCAGATTTTTCCTCCTACTCCAGAGAAGATTGAGCCACGAATAATGGATTTGCTACAGGATATTCAAAACCAGTTGAATCATATCAAAATCACTCAGTATCAGGCTACTGATCGTATCAGTAGAATAGATGACCGTGTGGGAAGAATCGAGAAACAACTCCAACAGCTGCAACAAGTGGATATGCCTAGATCCACAGCCAAAGATCCAGCACCGATTGACTCCTATGATGGCTAGTAGTTTTAGAATTTACTCATGTTTTTAGATGTAATTTTGTTTTTGCAAGGACATATCTTAATCCATAGACTTGTAGATAATCAAGTAAATATTCAGTTAGTTAATGAAGCACATGGGAGAATGAAACTATTTCAATTTTGGTTGGCATTTAATGCTTTAAGGTGGCCAACAGACCTGGTTTCCTACGAGCAGGTTGAGGCCACAGAACTGGATTTTTATATTTTGTAACCTGCTTTCAAATTATAAATAGAAAATAGTGAGGCACTACCAAATTCACAAAAAAAAAAATGCATGACCAAGGTTCAAACCCTCCAATATAACTTTGACATCATATATACACCTCTTATATACAAGCATCATAGCCTCTCAACTTATCTAAAAAGATTCTATAAACTGTATTTCTCAAGAAAAAATAATTGCAACATGCAATTTTCCCTTTGATTTTATCTTAAAGTATAACCAAAATCTCCATTAAGAAATTCGTTGGAATTTCAACTTAGGAAACTCCCATGATACATAGTATGTTATCAAAACCTTTCCATGCATGTTGGAAACTAAATGCTAACAAGTAGTAATGCAAAAGAAAGAATAAAAAAGAATGTTAAAATTCATATTATGATTAATAAAAAAAATAGCTATTCACACTCAAAATTAAACAATATGAAATTTATGCATGTACTGAAAAGTTGGCATGTACAATGAGATGCATATACATGTGTGATAGTAGATACCATGTTCATGCATAAAAAGAGTCCCCATGTGCTCAGCTCTACTAAAATTCCAATAATAAAATTAATCACTCCCTGTGCCTTTTCTGAATGGCACTTACAGTCATTATCTTGATTAAAACAAACAATACATTCACAACAAATCCAATGAACATCAACTATTACCTTTGAAATTAACTTATAATGATTATTACTAGTTAAAAAATACCAATTGAAGCGAAACGAGAATAAAATTTATCACTGACCTAACTTGACATTCTATTGATAAGGAATGGCCTTTTATGTAGCAATAGTGGTTTGATAGTTTTACAAAATCTACTTATTTGTTTTTTTTGTTCTTGATTGTTCTAAGTTTCATATTTATCACACTATAGTATTCATTAGGATCTAAAAGATAATGGAATCATAATGATAGAACAAAAAATCAAACTCATAGCTCAAAGCTTCTTAGTGTTATTAACTTTCTTAATGATATTCACCATTTCCCCAAAAGAATCCAAAACAACCAACTATCATGGTCAAATCACTATTTCATTAGTGATCAAATTCTATTAACATGAATTTTATATACCCAAAATAAATTAATTACCTTGCATTATGATCATCTCAAATATTGCACAAAAAAAATGCTACTAGTTTGTAGAAATTATATAACAACGATGTATATCTTGGATTCACCCGATCTAACAATGTGCTAAAGTTAAATATTGAATTTCTTCTACAAATATTTTGCGGAATTAAAAACACAATCGCTAATCACATGAACATGAAGAAAGATCAACCACACACAACACAGATAATTTCCCGGGGAAATCTTACAGCTAAAAACCCCACTATCTTCTATTGTATATTATATCATGGATCATGAAAGTATTACATACAAAACTCTTCTCACAAGAGCCCTTAGTACATCGTCTCACACTGTCATACAAAAATTGGCAAATCCCTTAGCCAATTTATTGTCTCCAGACATCCTGCCTTCACTGCGCAATCCCTGTTGAATGAAATCCATGAATTGATGCAATCCTGCCTCCCTTGACTACGCAAGTATCATGGGCACATCCAATGAGTGTTTGTTTGCATGTGTGCAAGCAGATAATGTCACAACTGATTGTCAACTTCCCTTTCACCTAGAACTCAACTGGGTCTCCATTAGATCTGACATGCATGCAGCTAACAAATTTAGTAAATCCTCAGTTGCATGTGAGATCACTGATTGTGAATTAATTAATATTTAATTCGCTATATCTCTCACTAGGGTATCTTTAGTTACAACTAACATAACTGAGTTTAACTCACTTAACTGAGTTAAACTGATTTACAACTTGCACCAACTCATGCACCACTGCACTTCGAACTCTATTACAACTAGAATTACTCTGCATGTCCCACCAACTAACCTCTAACTTGAAATTCACTAATTAACTAAATTTTCCACTTCAATTAACTATTTCAAGTCCACATTGAGAATAGATTACAGTTCCATCTAAATTAAGGGATAATAAAAATATACATGCACCCAAAAATAGCCTTTTGGGCCCCACCCTAGTGTAGGTGCTTAATACACTAGTGTGGTGCTGAATCTTCTTGTTGAATCTCAACATGGTTGACACTTGGAGGTGTATTGACCTCCAATTTTCATTAAAATTGCAAGAACTTCAACCAAACCCAGAGAGATATTCCATCCCAACGTGTCCAAACCCAGAGAGATATTCCATCCCAAGGTGTTATGCGATGAGTGTCATAATTAACCATATTTGCTACGAAGTTTCCCAGTGTTGTAGCTAGTTGGGAAATCATATTAATTCCTCCCCAAAGTTTTGGTGGAGCCATCTTTGAGAGGTACATAGGAACAACCTTGACATATTAAAACAAAAAATTGTCAATCTATTTATTCAAACTCAAACAAAAACTATGTAAATCTAAATCATCTTTATCTAAATTATCAGAAAACTCTAAAAACCCAAGTCATTCAGATCCAAAATAAAATTTCAACAAACCCAATTAATTCAAACTCATAAAAAAACACTTTCCCCCAAATTTGTTTAAGTGAAACTAAAAATTTTGTAATCCCAAATCATTGAAATTCAAAGAAGTATTTGTTAAAGCCAAAAACTAACTTGTTTTTTTCAATAAACTTGTTTCTAAATCTGCAAAACCCATACAATCCTACTAATTTGAAAAGTGAATTACCACTCCAAGCATTATGCCCCCAATAATGAGCATGGGAATGTTTTGGGCACCAGAGTTCAAAGATGAGCCTATAATAAAAATGATACCTTTGCTGATACTACTGGCTTTGTGACCATGTTTCCTCATCATGGAAGACACAAATAGCGAAGCAATAAGGCTTGCAATGTGGAGGGACAAAACAAATATAACCAAACCTTGAGAATGTTCATGTTTTTGTGGTAGACCACTAGAAAAAATTTCCCCCAAAAAAGCTTCATGGATGTCACTCCTCCGGTGATTCACAACACAAATCAGAATCCAACTAACAAATCCATTAAAATCAGAATCCAACTAACAAATCCATTAAAGAAAATAGGCTTTTATTATTATCTTTTGATCATAACATATTTACTAAATTATACTATAAACTCTAACTAAAATATTTGCAAGAACTAAACCTACATACCATATACACTGAGATCACAGCCAAAAATAAAACCCTTCGCAACAACAACAACCACCCACGCAACAACAACATAGAGTGTCACTTCGCCCCGGCATACCTCTGACCTTTCCCATGAGATTCCAATTCCATACAGAGAATCGTTGGCAATCTTATACAAAGTATATAAGAAATGGGTTCCACGAATATACAGGAATGGCTCTAAGACATATCTAAATCCAGTCTTGAATAAAAATGCCTAGAGAGCATTTGAGGTTTCGATAGATTGCAAATTTGGAATCCAATTCAAAGGACGACGCCTATGAATTTAAATGGAAAAAAATATCCACTCTGAAATCCACTAAGCATTCAAGCCTCATTAAATTACACTTGGTGACACAACATAAACAACGATAATGCAGATTACTGGACTTCCTTTGTTAATGTAGATTGCCACCCAATTTATTTGACAACCATTCATCAGACATTTTGTTATATCATGTAATTTTTTTTAAAAACAAGTGGAAATCGAAATTAACATTTGTTTTGACCATGATTTTCGCTTAGCGGTTCTGCTACGTGTTAGACCCCCGTTGAAGGGTTGCGAAGTGTTCAATTTTGAAGCCTGGTTGCAACCCAGTGGACGCATGTAGCCTTTACCTCCTCGGTACTGGATTTTAGAGAAATTAAATAAATAAAAAATCCAATTTTTTTTTTCAGAAATTCACACTAAAATCTACTCATTAAAATACATTTTTTAACAAAACAATTATTTTTTTCTTCTTCCTTTTCCGACTTTTTGAAATTTCCATTTCATGGCGGACACCATTATTAGGTACACTGTTGTTAGACGTACTGTAAATCCAGTATCAAATCTTCCGCCACAGGAACCCTCAAAGTCGCCATACACGCGTGACGCAACTACCAAAGTTAAGGCACAGCCGCACGAGGACCATTCTGTGGGCCTCAATCTAACGTCTGCTGACGCTCTTTTGTGGATGCTGTCCCACATGACCGCCAACCAAAACTCCAGAAAAGGAGATACCACCGGAATTGCCCTCGGTAGTGCAACAGAAAATCCATAACGGCTCAGAGAAGGTGACCGCTGACCGCTGTTACGATAAATTTTTTGGAGTTGTCCAATTAAACTGAGGAATTGTTTAGACCAAGGTTACTTGGGAGCAGGAGCGAAAACCGGAGCGGGAGTGCCATTTTTAGAAGCTTCCTGTCCAGAGCGTTTCTGGGAGCATTTATCTATATATATATATATTTTGATGCATATATGTCAACAAAAACATGTAGAATGATGAATTAGATATAAAAAAACATAAAAACATAAATTGAATTATATAACATCAATCATTTAGAAGTTATAATCTTCATCAACCATGCCCATAAGTTGGAAGCATACAACACATTGACTCTTGAGTCTCACGAATCATCAATCTCAAGGTTTCAAGCTTTCAAAATTCAATATATAACATTTATCATCATTGATTCATTGATTTCAAAATTCAATATACATTTATCATCATTGATATATAACATTTATCATCATTGATTTCAAATTTCAATATCTAACATTTATCATCATTTATTCATTGATTTCAAAATTCAATATACATTTATCATCATTGATATATATCATTTATCATCATTGATTCATTGATTTCAAAATTCAATATATAACATTTATCATCATTGATATTATATAACATTTATCATCATTGATTCATTGATCACCATATAAATTTCATGAAGCATCATATTCATAATTCATAATGACTTGTAAACAGTAAACTTATAAATGCCAACTTCAAAGTTTCACCTTTCAAATTCAAACTTCAAACTTAAATTGTCATTAAATATATGAAAGAGTCAAGTTTCAACTATTCAACTGTCAACAACAAATAGAAAAGACTAGTAAACAACAAATCTATTTTATCTACTGGCCCCTTGCCACGCCCACGAGAAATGTCTAATTTTTGTGAGTCACGAGGAAATGTTGATCTTCTAGTACTCTCAAGAGTGAGAGTACTACGACCATGACTAGAAGGTGGAGGTTGGATCTGCAAAGGAACAATAGTGTGATATCGAGAACTGGCACTGGCACTAGCACCCGCACTGCTACCAGTAGATGGTGGGACTGGCCCTGTGTGTGGCAGTGCTGCTGATGATTCATCATCATCCCTAAAAATTTCTACTTCCAATTCTTCCAGATGTAAACATAATCTATCTAGTGCCATCTGGGTTGTTGTCAGTTCATGTGAACAATGCCATTTCTTGCATCACAACATACAACAACCTCAAGTTGTAATGCACATAAACCAAGCTTTCAGCTCGGTTTTCATTCAGCCTGTTTCTTCTCACATTGTGTATGAAGATGTAGGTGCTCCAACACCTCTCTGCAGAAGAAGTGTTCACAACCTGTGAGAGAACTTTTTTAGCCAAATTTGGAAAAAGTCCCATGCCGCCATATGCTTCCCACCATATGTGAGCATCAAATCTGTCCCCGTCTTCCATTGCATGGAAAGAACCAAAGTTAGCAGTGCAACTGAAGTATTTTCCTAATTCAAGGTGTAATCTAGCACACTCTTCCCTGTCGGGTACCAGCTTGTCTAATGCCTTCATGTACCCCTCTTGTACCCCTAGATCTGTGTGAGGTTTCATCCTAACCCCACCTCTAGGTGCAGGTTGGCCCAACCAAGATGGAGAGTAATATTTTGGCATAAGGATATATGCCAAAGCATGTAGTGGAACATTGAGTTTATTCCACCGTGCACACACACATCCATGAATCACAACATACAAGTTGGGATCATTGTCCTTAACAATATCTTTTATTTTCCCTAACATGATGTCCATCTACTCATAAACCTCTCCAATCAATGGTTTATCAGTATCTGCAAACCGAATCATGTTATAAATAGGTTTGGTAAAATTCAAAATTTCCCTCACACGTGCCCAAAACAGAGGGTCAAGGGCGGTCTCCTCCACATGTTCGAAACCTTGCCTGTCAACTATTGTTGCTGCCCTATCCCTTAATAGCTGCCAGTGTGGACTTGATACCATTGCAGCCAATGACTCTCTTACCTTCAAAAGGCCCCTGAAGGTGAGGTAATAGCTAGCAAATCTAGTTTTTTCTATCTTCAACAACTCCAATTTGGAGTGAGTACGGAAAAGCCCATGGGTATTGTTATGATTTGTAATAAATTTTATCATTTTTTTACCTCTCTTGTACAAATCACCAAGCCATTTGAATTGAGGTTGTTTGTTTTTGATGATATCATGCATCAAAAGGTTCATTGTGTGAACCAAACACCCAGAACAAAAAATGTTGGGGTATTTATCCTCAATAATTGCTCCTGCTGCCTTACAGTTAGCAGCATTATTAGTGATGACTTGTATGACATTGTATGGCCCAGTCTTTTCAATTATATCAAGTAATGGTTCTGTAATGTTAATGTCAGTTTTGAATTTGTCTGAATAATCATATGCTGCCAGGAAGATTGCACTACTAAACGACACAGCCAAAACACTTATCAATGGTTTTCCTTTTACATTGGTCCATCCATCAGAGACAATGGACAACCCATGCTCATTCCAGGAACTTTTCATTCTAGCCAAAGAATGGTTTATTTTATCTTTTTCATGATTAAGACCCACGATTTTGGCCTTGTCATACCCAGGGATTTTGTATCCTTTGGGGGCATCATTAATGGCATAAACCATTTCATGCCAATAAGGTGAGCGAAGAACATTGAATGGCACCCCACATGCATATAGAAATCGGTAAACTTTTGAATCCACATCATTCCTACACCCTTCGTCCAGGAAATTGGATATGGTTCTACACCTTAATCCAGGTGTGCCACTGTCTCCAAAACCACTGGCATGGGTGGAAGTTGAACCTGTTTTTCCATGACGTGTTGGGCCTGAATAAGAATCAATGAAACCCCTAGATCTTTTAGATGATCTCTGTAGGGCAGCCTCCTCTTCCTTCCTATATTTCTCTCTCTGTGTTGCTGGCACATTAGTACAAATTTTGATTCCAATATTTTTATCTCCATCCCCTGGCATTTTCCCACAAAGGTGTCTTCTCGCACGGGTGTATGAACCATGGTATTGTTTATTGCAATGGGGGCAAATAAATTTAGTGGTTCCACCACCTTTCCCTCCTTCCTGTTTTTGAACATATTTCCACAAAGGTGTCTGAGTTTGGTCTTGTCTAGTTGGGGAATCTGTGTCCTCTTGTTCTCCACTCCCCACTTCCTACTCAACATAATCCTCCTCCTCTTCAGGATTTTCTTCAAATCCACCATAACCCTCCTCTTCATCTTCCTCTTCTCTGATTTGCCTCTTTCTTCTACTACTCTCCAACACCATTATCACAAAGAAAGGAACCAACATGAGGAAAATCCCTAGCCATATAGCCATGATGGAAACAAGTTTCAAGTTTCAAGTTTCTAGCCTACAAAACAAATGGAAAAATGCCAAATGGGAATAGGAAATGCAACATAGGAAAGAAACAATTCATTTTTTAAGTTTTAAATCCAATAAAATGAAACATTCAAGAAAAAATCAAGTTTTCATTTTTAAACAACCTACAAATTCATCCTAGAAAATACAAAATGGGATTAGAAGGCCTACCTCTTTCTTGTAATCCTCCTGTTGTCTTGCAGCTTGATCCTTGCTCTCCTTATCACTTCTGCAGCTCAGCTCTCCAGTTCTCTCCTCAAGCTCTTCTTGCTCTCTCTCACTCACTCAAAAAACAATAAAAACAAAATGCCGCACCCCCTCCCCCCCCCTTTATAAACAAAAAAAAAATTCATTGAAAAAAATTCCCGCCCAGCGGGAAACGTTTTTTTGTTTTTGTTTTTTGTTTTTCGGAGAGCGTTTGGGAGCGAACGCTCCCCAATCGCTTCCGGTGTTTAAAAAATGCTCCCGAAGCATTTTTTAAATGCCGGAAGCGCTCAGGGAGCGTTTGCTCCCGAGCGCTTTCGAAAATGCTCCCAAAAAGGCAGGGAGCGTTTTAACAGGTTTGGAAACGCACTCCCAAAAACAGTCCCCTCAAGAAGCGTTTTCGGGAGTGCGGTTCTGAATGTTTCCAAAATGCTCCCGCACGGAGCGTGTTTCGGAAACGGGAATGGGGGGGGGGGGGTTGAAGCTTCCCCGCAACCCTGGTCTGGATGGTCAAAATTGGCTGGAATCTGGGCTAAAAAAAATTAAGAAATTTTACAGTAATAGTGTTTGAATCATGATTTTGATGGTGGAAATGGATTTAGCACCATCAAAAACCTTTAAGACACCTAAAATATTAAAGTTTGATAGTTATAACGTGGTTTTACAAAAATTCCTGCAAAATTTTCTTAAAATTATACAGAAATTTCCATAATTTTCAAAGTGAAAAAACCATCTAATTAGACTACGGCAAATTTTTCTGGGTCCACCGTTCAGGGACTACATGCATTGAAATCGCAACAGCATAATTTGCTTCAAATCCCTTGAAAGTTTAAAGGTTGAGACTTGAGAGGCACCGTGAGCAGTCTCTTTGGTGACCTCGTGGACTATTTATGTGTGGTGCGCAGTGTTTTATAATCTAGGCATTCGGCAGTGACCTATTAAATATCGGGTGGGACAGTGGGAGCATTAGTTTTATTGGGTAAATATTAATGTTGTTTATAATGAGATTTTTTGAAAGTTTTTTTGGTTTAATTTCTCTAAAATTTTGCAGGAGTTTATTGAAATCACAAGCTTGATTGGTAATCCCTGCACAATCTAAGTGTTCTAAGGGTATCTAAGGATGTTGAATCTATATATACAATCAAAAAATTAGTGTAAATAACACAAATCAAGATTTCACCTCAAAATTTTCAGCTGAATCTCCAAAAAGTAGTACTAAAGACAATTCCGTAAATATTAAGCAATGTGATGATTAAAGTTAATTTCTTTAGCTTTTTTTAATGGGATGTAAATAATGATAAATTAATAATTAATTTATAATTATAAAAATTAAATTGTTGATAAATTTGAATAGGTATCTATTCATAATAAAAAATAAAACACTTATTTTCAGTTTTATGATGGAGATTCTTAATTATGAGGAAATGTTCATTTTACAACCCAATATGAGATCAATGTGTTATTTCATTTGTGCTCAAAGTAGAGTTGACATGTATTTGTTTTAAAATAAAAATAAAATATTCCTTAAAATAAAAAACCCACTGTCCACTATGATAAAAAATAATCAAATATACATTTATGGTAAGAAGAAGATATGGTAAAAATATTTCACTCTCACCCTTAACCATAAAACAATTATGTCATATCTATATGGACTAACAAAATTTTATATGAACATTAGATAGAGATAAAGTAACTAAAAGTAAAAAAGCAAGTAAAAAAAACCTTGTATTTTTATTTTGATGATAAGCAAGGTCCATAATAGTTATATTTTAAAAATTATTTCAATGCAACACTTAAATAAACTATTTGAATAGGAGATGTATAATTCATTCAATTCTTAATTTAAAATTAATGTGTGGTATTTAAAAATATAGCGTTGCCTTATGCGTGTCAGTGCTACGTAACTTTTGGCACTTTCGTAATAGGGTGATGGTAATATGACGGGGTTGCAGTTGTCATAGAATATCCCTTATGTCGGGATTCTTTGTAGATGGAACCATCTAGTGTTTGTCAAATCATGCTCAAAGTTTTGATCACCCAACATATACTAACCTAAATTAAAAATGGCAAATCCAAGGTCTAAGACTTGACATACATCACATTATGCTGATGTCATGTTAACTTGGAATGCCACCTCAATTTTCCACACAAGTTCCCATGTCGGCGCCACATGTTCCTTTGTGTTGATGTGGCTCCGTTGTAGCTGCCTACCTATCCTATTGAGTCATTTTCCTATCACATGTCCACTATACTACCTCGACCAAACCATTGATAATGCAGACACCCCCGATCGATAGTTTCAAGTTTGGGATAAGGGGGGGCACAATTAATGTTTGTTATTGATCTTGACTAGGAATTTTGGTGCAGATCCCAACCACGCTCCCCCCTCCCATTAAAAATTAACCAAAAGGGGGTGCGAGGGGGTGGAGGGTGTAGGGTGTGTGTGCATGGTCATCCTCGATCATTGATCTAGAAATTATCAATAGCGTGAGACTTTCCATCATGATCCCTCACCTCCCCCCCCACCCCCCCCATCCCTAGTCATTGAACTTGAACCATGAGGTGGGGCCTACAATCAACTTGAGCCACTAAATCTTTGGCCATACAAATTTCTCCTGGCTAACTTGCATACCACTCAATGCCATTTCCTGGGCGAAAAGGTGAAACTACT
This sequence comes from Pinus albicaulis, assembly GCA_034641835.2. NCBI lineage: Eukaryota > Viridiplantae > Streptophyta > Pinopsida > Pinales > Pinaceae > Pinus > Pinus albicaulis. Next base: position 715,330,615 of record CM076571.1, on the reverse strand, counting down.
CTTCATGGGCAAGACCCAATCAAAGTGATTTTGCTCCATTTTAGAGGGGTTCAATCCCACTTAAGTGTGGGGTGAAACCACCAAGATGATACCACCGGTAATGTCCGCCCCCTCCCCCCCTCCTTCTCATTAATATTTGATCATGAGGGGCCCGTAAAGTTTATCTTGGCTGTTAGCTCTCATGTTACTACATATAAATCATTATCTTCCCATTAAAACTACATTGCACGTCCTTTTTACTAATTTGCATTGGAAATTTCTAAAAATGGTATGAAATCTCGGAAAATTTCCCAAATTTTCGCCCAATTCTTCCATGGTTGGCCATATCATTTGGCTCCTGATAGGAACTAGTAACCGTGTAATATTCCCTATTCCAATTCTTCAAATTTCTTTGAATTTTTCAAAATATTCCCCAATTCCCCTTGGGGCATTCTAACAAACATATGTAAGGCATCTTCCTACCGATGTGTTATCAAACACTTCACCTACAAAATACATATGCCTGACCCATACAAGCCTAGTGTTGCAACCTAGGCTCTAATATCACCTGTAACATACCTCAACCTTATGTCAGCTCATCATGCCTCTTGTGAGATCCAATCCTATATTGGTTACCCCTTATAACTTGTATACTGGAAAATTTTCCCCTTATTTTGGGAATTATTATATGTGCAATGCATATGCACAAATGCATTCAAATTAAGACTAATGTGCAATTTAAAATAATATAGAAATTATTTGCATTGGAAAAACAATTATAGACAAAATTATATTACTTATCTTTTAATTGTATGTAATTGGTTGCAGGCGTTCGACATTCCAATGAGTCATAGACCATGTTGTTCATTTTCATTAAACAACGAGTCACCCCCAATTTTTGGTTATGACTCCATGGGCATCAACACACCCAAATCCTAGTACATGATTAGTACCAATAATCATCGACCAAGGTACCAAGCCTAGTAGTCTCCAACTAGCAGTCTTGTGATTTCCAGGAGTTCCACTGCCTGCATTAGATTTCCAGGTACCTTTCTAGGCCTCACACAACTAAGGTGCCAACCTTGACAACCTCCAACAAATAGTCATGTGCCCTTTAAGAGTTCCACTGCCCTAACAAACCTTCCAAAGATTCACATGTTCGATGGCAAGGTTGAGGTCAGAAAATCATCAGATCGCTCACTTGTCATGAGAGGGATAGAAGAAGGAAGACTCCTAAATCTGCAAGGTACCTCTGCTCATGCACAAAACTTTGCATTTAGTTCTCACTATGATGAAGGTACATTTCCATCAAGTATTTTATGGCATGCTATATTTGGACACTTGAATTGATCAGATTGGGATCCGAATTGGTGGCTATCATGGAGTCTTGAACTTTGCATATAGAATCAGGGATTGCACAGTCGTGGAAATGTTGCAGGTGGAACGGACGACCGTGATCTAGTCAACAATGAGGGTCAAACGGTGGTCATTAGATCGCAGAAGCAGCAGTGGGAGATCAATGGGAGAGATCTCATCGCAATTGAGAAACATCGCACATCGCACAGAACAAAGTTTACCATTAAAGAGTTTCGCAAGTTAAATTTTTTAACCTGCAATGCGAAGTGAGAAGGTGGAGATATAAAGTGGATCGTCAGATCAAGAAACAAACCAACGAAAGAGATTGTAGCACCCAGAAAAACTATTTCACAAATTTCAATATTTAGAAGTTAAGGGTTCAAAAGATATGTTAAATTGGTTGCGATGCGGTAAAGTTGAAATATGAAATGCGATGAGGGGAGCCACATGTCGACATTGCACACAAGCGCACATCACATAAATTATGGTTTAGCGTTATCGGTACCAAGTTAAACTTCTGGGTAAGCGGTTTTCAATACGCTATGATTGGTTGCATGTTGTGGGACGCAAGAACCCTACTCTGCGTGTATGTAAGGTGTTTAAGGCTATGTGTGATCTGTTTTAAATGTAAGCTTTGTTTGATCGCGAACGTATGTATGTTTAATGAAACTCCGATATTGTATTCCGCTGTTTCCGCTAAAGTATAAGCCACTTACTAGTTGGGGGTGCACATGTGGCCACTACCCTAACCATAAATTTTAATGCATGGATTTATTGGCAGAGCGGATAAGGGCACGCCAAATTTGGCGGTTAGCCCTAATTTAACTCCAGTTAACTGGAGTTCTCCACATTTAGTGGAGTTTTCTTAGGAGATATTGGGAAAAAGTGTAGAAGGCTTATTTTTTCAACCATTCTGAGTAAATAAAGAGTCATTCTTGACTAATTCGATCATTATAGAGCCATTGGTGAGGTTTTTAGAGCCATTTGGGGAATTCTGAGTGTGATTTTTCTTCAAAGAAGCTCCAAGGGCCATTAGGGCCACCAGGAGCCACCAGGAGAATGAGGCCTAGCCAGGGCAGCCAAAGGCCATTCTCAGGAAACCAATAGTCATTTCTAACTACTTGAACCTTCTGAATCCAATGATGGGGTTCGCATAATCATTTGGAGACTTCTGAAGGCCAAGATGCTACATGGAAGTTTTTAGTGAGCCCAAAGCCACAAGGTGCCACCAGGTGTTGGAGGCATAGCCAGAGAAGCTAAAGGCCATTTTGAGAAAATGAATAGTCATTTATAACTATTTTGGACATTATAAATCCAATGGAGGGATTTTTAGAGCCATTTGGAGACTTCTAGAGCTGAATAAGCCACATGGAAGTTTTAGGGAGCCTAGTGCCGCCAGGTGTTGGAGGCATAGAATGGGGAGCCTAAGTTCATTCTGAGCGAATTAACAACCTATTTCGGATGATTGATATGTGATGGAGACAATAGAATAGGTTTCAGGAGTAGAATAGGACTTATAGGAGATTTTGTGCCATAGAGAAGCTGAGGGAAGCTTAAGGACACCGACTGAGGAGGTCAAGCCCAAGGGAGCCTAGGTCCATTTCTAGAGATTGAGCACTCAATTTAGGGGAATTTTGGTATTCTAAACCCATTGGTACATTCCAAACAACCATTGGAGTTGAGCATCATCTTGTAAAATAATCTGACCATCTGAATCCCAAAGAGCCAAGTCCATTGACGAAGGCTCAAGGAGACGTAGCCCAAGTGTTGAGGGTGAAATCCTTTATCATGTTTGTTGTTATGTGTTTTTGGTTAATTTTCTGCAATTTATGGTTGTTTTACATGCTTTTAATTAACTTAAAAAAAGGTTTAATTTCTCACACATAAATCCTTAAACCAGTTTAAAACACATACACCTGAATCAAGAATTCAGTGCCGCACATGCATGTATAAGCAAGATCCTTAATTTGTTTTAATTGAGCGGGAGGTGCTTGCATAGAAAAACAAGTCAGCCACCCATATCATATCAGGATGGTATAAGAGAAATTTTAGCTCATTTTAGCCAAGTATATCTAGGGTTAGCTATTGGTTGTTGAATTGTGCAAAGACAATTTAACAATTTGAAAGTTTATGTGTGAAGGAGAAGTTAGTTTGAGAGCTTGGTTCTCAAATCAAAATAAAGAAGTCTGTGAAGCTTTGTGAATTTTTGTGAAGCTCTTTCATTCATTACAATTGTGATGGCAACTTCATCAAGTGGTGATTCTAAACCATCCTCCTTTGCAAGACCCTTTGATAAAGAGATGTTGCAGGACTTTCACATCATGAAATATATGGTGCAACATTTGTATGAATATGTAAGGGAGAGCACTAAACTTGCAATTAGTTGCCATGAAGAAAGAGAAGCAAGAAATTCTTCAAAAGATGCATGAGATGGAGATTCAGCTCCATGATGCCAAAGAAGCCTTAGCCAAGCACGTGGTTGAAGAAGAGGCAAATAATTCAAATTTGTCTTCAATTTCCTCTCAATATAAATGTGTAGGTTCATTTGAAAATCACACTAGAGGAATAGGGACCAAATTGATGATCAAAATGGGCTATGAAGGTAAGGGATTAGGCAAACATGCACAAGGCATGGTTGAGCCAATTATGGTTGAGGAAAGGCCTAAGTATTTGGGTCTTGGCTATGGAAAATTTTATGGAGAAACTTATAAAGCCATGAAGGCACTTGAAATAGTTCCAAGAAGGACTTTTGTTGCAGGTTCAAACCATAAAGCATGCAAAGTTTGTAATAAAGATGAATGCAATTTTTTGAAACCCATGTTGCAGCAAGATGCTTTTAGACATGAAGCTTATGACGAGCAAGAGATTTGTGACAAATTTGAGGACATGAACCTCGTTGTTGGTCTTCAAAAGAGAGCTGGAACCTCTTCAATTTCATCTCCTCAAGAAGGTGATAAAGAAGAACATTCAAAGAATAATTCAAGGAATAATTTTTCCTATAATCATGTTGTTTATGATTATGTTAAGCATGACAAATCTGCATGCATGAATTGGAGAAAAATTTGTTGTTCATATTGTGGTCTGAATAACCATCAAGTTTCGAGATACTGGAAGAGAATGATAGCATACATGAAACAATTCAAGCAAAGGCGACTTGAACAGAAGATGCAAAAAAATTGCACTCATTGCCAGAAGGGACATCTCATTGCCCAATGTTGACAGTGCATCCAACAACTCATCCAAATCATTTGAAGAAAGTGGAGAAAAATATTGGTGAGAATGGAACAGGAGATTCCATCATCGATATGAGTCAAGATGATTCACAAGAAGAGGATGTTCAACAGGAAAAAATTCCATTGAAGTGGGTTGGCAAGAAATGGCTCGATTTCTTGACCAAGTAAGGCATGCATTTACTTTGTACATAGATTAAAATTTCAGCATTATGTATGCCTGAATTTCTATTGAATGTATGACCAGTTGTAGTAGATTATCACAACTTGTATGATGCAATATTGCATGTGAATGTCGTTTGGTTGAAGGCATTTCTATTTGTTGCAAAATTTCACCAAGATGGTGTAGAATATGGGTATGTTACTCATTTATGTTGCAACAATTTATCATTCATTTTAGCTCTTATGATCACCCACATGTTTGGGGTTATGTACTTAGTTGTACTTGAAAAAGAGAGTTGAAAAGTGTACATATGCATGATATTTTGTATGTGTAAATAGAGAATTGTGGTAAGTTCATTGTAAATAGATACATACATGAGTGTTGTCAATACGTATCATGTTGTATATCGACTTGTGTCGATTGTATTTCACATTTCATGTCGACATGTGGTTGATGTCGCATGTTGCACGACTTACGTTTTAGTCGAGGGTGTTTGTCGATTGTGAGTCGATAAATGGATACACCAATGTGCAAGAGGATCACCATGTATGTGATGTTGCAGGAAGGTGACAATAAGTGCTTTGAAGAAGCAAAAAGAGGTGATCTTCATTTTAATTCTTGCATAAAATGTTCTTTTCAAGATTGATTCTGTGTTCTTGTGACAAGATGTTGTAGGAATTTTTGGTCCATTGAGTGAAGAAGTGGACAAGATGCAAGGTGTTTTGCAGCCATTGCAGAACAAGATGTGTTTTTGTTAACGACAAGAGTTCACTCATCTTGCGAGCTTAATTTGGAAAGTGGATTTCCAAGACAGAGCTTGTATGCCTTTGCTGCAAGAGGGACTTCATTCTCGGTGGGAAGGCTAACAATTTTCCAAGCACATAGAGAGAATAGTGGTACAACAAGGTATGCATCAGTTTACAATAGCCAACAATGCTGAAGTGGGTCAGCAACAACTAGAGAGCAGTGGTCAAGAGACATAGCTAGTTGTGGTACAAGGCATGTCAGGGTGATTTCCAAAGAGACTTGTCAAGAAAAATAAGTTGATATAACTTGAAAGTAGCACAGTGTTGAAGCTCAAGGCAGATAATCATCAGCTTTTGTGGGTCCAAAATCCCGTCAGTGGGAGGGAGTGATCAGATTGGGATTCGAATTGATGGCTATCATGGAGTATTGAACTCTGCATATAGAATCAAGGATTGCACAGCTGCGGAAATGTTGCAGGTGGATCGGACGACCATGATCCAATCAACAACGAGGGATGAATAGCGGTCATTCGATCGCAGAAGCAACAGTGGGAGATCAACGGGAGAGATCTCATCGCAATTGAGAAACATTGCACATCGCACAGAACATAGTTTATCTTTAAAGAGTTTCTCAAGTTAAATTGTTTAACCTATGATGCAAAGTGAGAAGGCGGAGATAAAACGTGGATCGTCAGATCGAGAAACAAGCCAACGACGAAGATTGCAGCACCCAGAAAAGAGATTTCGCAAATCACAATATTTAGAAGTTAAGAGTGTGCAAGATATGTTAAATTGGTTGCGATGCGGTAAAGTTGAAATATGCGATGCGATGAGGGGAGCCATGTGTCGGCATTGCACACGAGTGCACATTGCATAAATTATGGTTTAGCGTTATTGGTACCAAGTTAAACTTGAAGGCAAATGATTTACGATGCGATGTGATTAGTTGCATGTTGTGGGACCTGAGAACCCTGTTCCACATGTATGTAAGCTTTTTAAGTCTATGTGTGATCTATTTTAAATGTAAGAATTGTTTGATCGTGAACGTATGTATGTTTAATGAAACTTCGATATTGTATTCCACTGTTTCCGCTAAAGTATAAGTCACTTAACGGTTGGGGGTGCACATCTAGCCACTGCCCTAACCATAACTTTTAATGCACGACTTTATTGGCGGAGCGGATAAGGGCGCACAAAATTTGGCGGTTAGCCCTAATTTAACTCCAGGTAACTGGAGTTCTCCACATTTAGTGGAGTTTTCCTAGGAGATATTGGGAAAGAGTGTAGAAGGCTCAATTTTTGGATCATTCTGAGTAAATGAAGAGTCATTATAGAATAATTCAAGCATTATAGAGCCATTGGTGAGGTTTGTAGAGCTAGCTGAGGACTTATGAGTGTGATTTTTCTTCAAAGAAGCTCCAAGGGCCATCAGGGCCACCAGAAGAATGAGGCGTAGCCAGGGCAGCTAGAGGCCATTCTCAGGAAAGAAATAGTCATTTCTGACTATCTTGAACCTTATGAATCTAATGATGGGGTTTATAGAAGAATTTGGAGACTTCTGAAGGTCGAGATGCTATAGGGAAGTTTTCATTGAGCCTAAAGCCACAGGGTGCCACCAGGTGTTGGAGGCATAGCCAGAGTAGCCAAAAGCCATTTTGAGTGAATGAATAGTCATTTCTGACTATTTTGGACATTATGTATTTTTAGAGCCATTTGGAGACTTCTATAGCCAAAGAAGCCATAGGGAATTTTCAGGGAGCCTAGTGCCGTCAGGTGTAGGAGGCATAGAATAGGGAGCCTAATTTCATTCTGAGCGAATTAACAACCTATTTTGGATGATTGATATGTGCCAGAGATATTAGAATAGGTTTTAGGAGTAGAAGAGGACTTCTAGGAGAGTTTGTGCCATTTATAAGCTCAAGGAAGCTCAATGACATCGACTAAAGAGGTCAAGCCCAAGGGAGCCTAGGTCCATTTCCAGAGATTGAGCACTCAATTTAGGGGTATTTTGGTATTCTAAACCCATTGGTATAGTCCAAAAAACCATTGGAGTTGAGCATCATCTTGTAAAATAAATTGACCATCTTAATCCCAAAGAGCCAAGTCCATTGACGAAGGCTCAAGGAGACATAGCCCAAGTGTTGAGGGTGAAATCCTTTATTATGTTTGTTGTTATGTGTTGTTGGTTAATTTGTTGCAATTTATGGTTGTTTTACATGCTTAATCAGCTTAAACAAAGTTTTAATTTCTCACACATAAATCCTTAAACCAGTTTAAAACACATACACCTGAATCAAGAATTCAATTTTGCACATGCATGTATAAGCAAGATCCTTAATTTATTTTAATTGAGTGGGAGGTGCTTGCATAACAAAACAAGTCAGCCACCCATATCATATCAGGTTGGTATCAAAGCAATTTTAGCTCATTTTAGCCAAGTATAGCTAGGGTTAGCTATTGGTTGTTGAATTGTGCAAGGACAATTTAACAGTTTGAAAGTTTATGTATGAAGGAGAAGTTTGTTTGAGAGCTTGGTTCTCAAATCAAAATAAATAAGTCCGTGAAGCTTTGTGAATTGTTGTGAAGCTCTTTAATTCATTACAATTGTGATGGCAACTTCATCAAGTGGTGATTCTAATCCATCCTCCTTTGCAAGACTCTTTGATAAAGAGATGTTGCAAGACTTTCACATCATGAAATATATGGCGTGAAATTTGTATGAATATGTAAGGGAGAGCACTAAAATTCAAGAGAAATTGGTTGCCATGAAGAAAGAGAAGCAAGAACTTCTTCAAAAGATGCATGAGATGGAGATTTAGTTCCATGATGCCAAAGAAGCCTTAGCCAAGCATGTGGTTGAAGAAGAGGTAAATAATTCAAATTTGTCTTCAATTTCCTCTCAAGATAAATGTGTAGGTTCATTTGAAAAACACACTAGAGGAATAGGGACCAAATTTATGATCAAGATGGGTGATGAAGGTAAGGGATTAGGAAAAAATGCACAAGGCATGGTTGAGCCAATTATGGTTGAGGAAAGGCCTAAGTATTTGGGTCTTGGCTATCGAAAATTTTATGGAGAAAGTTCTAAGGCCATGAAGGCACTTGAAACCATTCCAAGAAGGAATTTTGTTGTAGGTTCAAACCATCAAACATGAAAATTTTGTAATAAATATGAACACAATTGTTTGAAACCCATGCTGCAGCAAGATGCTTTTAGACATGCAGCTTATGGCGAGCAAGAGAGTTGTGACAGCTCTAGGGACATGAACCTTGTTGTTGGTCTTCAAAAGAGAGCTGGAACCTCTTCAAGTTCATATCCTCAAGAAGGTGATAAAGAAGAACATTCAAAGAATCATTCAAGGAATAATTCATCCTATAATCATATTGTTTACGATTATGTTAAGCATGAAAAATATGCATGCATGAATAGGAGAAAAGGTTGTTGTTCATATTGTGGTTTGAATAACCATCAAGTTTCGAGATACTGGAAGAGAATGATAGCATACATGAAACAATTTAAGCAAATGCAACTTGAACAGAAGATGAAAAAAAATTACACTCATTGCCAGAAGAAGGGACATATCATTGCCCAATGTTGGACACTACATCCAACAACTCTTCCAAATCATTTGAAGCAAGTGGAGAAAAAGATTGGTGAGAATGGAACAAGAGATCCCATCATCGATATGAGTCAAGATGATTCAAAAGAAGAGGATGTTTAGTAGGAAAAATTGCCATTGAAGTGGGTTGGCAAGAAAAGGCTCGATTTCTTGACCAAGGCATGCATTTAATTTGTACATAAATGAAAATTTCAGCCTTATGTATGCCTGAATTTCAGTTTAAAGTATGACAAGTTGCAGCAAATTATCACAACTTGTATGATGCAGTATTGCATGTGAATGTCGTTCGGTTGAAGGCATTTCTATTTGTTGCAAAATTTCACCACGATGGTGTAAAAGATGGGTATGTTAGGCATTTATGTCTCAACAATTTATCATTCATTTCAGCTCTTATGATCATCTACATGTTTTGGGGATATGTACTTATTTGTACTTGAAAAAGAGAGTTGAAAAGTGTACATATGAATGATATTTTGTATGTGTAAATAGAGAACTTGTGATAAGTTTATTGTAAATAGATACATGCATGAGTGTTGTCAATATGTATCATGTTGTATATCGACTTGTGTCGATTGTATTTCACATTTCATGTCGACTTGTTGTTGATGTCGCATGTTCCATGACTTATGTTTTAGTCGAGGGTGTTTTTCAATTGTGAGTCGATAAATGGATACACCAATGTGAAAGAGGATCTCCATTTATGTGATGTTACAGGAAGGTGACAATAAGTGCTTTGAAGAAGAAAAAAGAGGCGCTCTTTATTTCAATTCTTGCATAAGGTTTTATTTTCAAGATTGATCATGTGTTCTTGTGACAATATGTTGCAAGAAGTTTTGGTCCATTCAGTGAAGAAATGGACAAGATGCAAGGTGTTTTACAGCCATTGTAGAACAAGCTAGTGTTTTTTGTTGACGAAAAGAGTTCACTCATCTTGCGAGCTTAATTTGGAAAGTGGATTTCCAAGACAGAGCTTGTATGCCTTTGTTGCAAGAGGGACTTCATTCTCGGTGGGAAGGCTAACAATTTGCCAAGAACATAGAGACAACAAGGTATGCATCAGGTTACAACAGCGAGCAATGCTAAAGTGGGTTAGCAACAGCCAAAGAGTAGTGGTCAAGAGACATAGCCAGTTGCGGTGCAAGGCGTGTTAGGGTGATTTCCAAAGAGACTTGTCAAGAAAAATCAGTTGATATAACTTGAAAGCAGCAGAGTGTTGAAGCTCAAGGTAGATAATCATTAGTTTTTGTGGGTCCAAAATCCCGTCAGTGGAAAGGAGTGATCAGATTGGGATTAGAATTGATGGCTATCACGGAGTCTTGAACTCTGCATATAGAATTGGGGATTGCACAACCGCAAAAATGTTGTAGGTGGAACAGACGACCGTGATTGAGTCAACAGTGAGGGCTAAACGATGGTCATTAGATCGCAGAAGCAACAGTGGGAGATCAACAGGAGAGATCTCATCGCAATTGAGAAACATTGCACATCGCACATAACATAGTTTACCATTAAAGATTTTTCACAAGTTAAATTGTTTAACCTGTGATGCGAAGTGAGAAGGTGGAGATATAACATGGATCGTCGGATCGAGAAACAAGCCAACGACGAAGATTGCAACACTCAGAAAAGAGATTTCAAAAATCACAATATTTAGAAGTTAAGATTTTGCAAGATATGTTAAATTGGCTGCGATGCGGTAAAGTTGAAATATGTGATGCAAAGAGGGGAGCCATGTGTTGGCATTGCACACGAGCGCACATCGCATAAATTATGGTTTAGCGTTATAGGTACCAAGTTAAACTTGCAAGCAAGCGATTTATGATGCGATGTGATTCGTTGCGTGTTGTGGGACCCAAGAACCCTGTTCCGTGTGTATGTGAGCGTTTTAAGGCTATGTGTGATCTATTTTAAATGTAAGCATTGTTTGATCGCGAACGTATGTATGTTTAATGGAACTCTGATATTGTATTTTGCTGTTTCTGCTAAAGCATAAGCCACTTAACAGTTGGGGGTGTGCATGTGGCCACCGCCCTAACCATAACTTTTAATTCATGGCTTTATTGGTAGAGCGGATAAGCGCATGCCAAATTTGGCGGTCAACCCTAATTTAACTCCAGTTAACTAGAGTTCTCCACATTTAGTGGAGTTTTCCTAGGAGATATTGGGAAAGAGTGTAGAAGGCTCAATTTTTCGATCATTCTGAGTAAATGAAGAGTCATTATAGAATAATTAGAGAATTATAGAGCCATTGGTGAGGTTTTCAGAGCCAGATGAGGAATTCTGAGTGTGATTTTTCTTCAGAGAAGCTCTAACGGCCATCAGGGCCACCAAGAGCCACTAGGAGAATGAGGCCTAGCCAAGGCAACTAGAGGCCATTCTCACGAAAGAAATAGTCATTTCTGACTGTCTTGAACCTTATGAATCCAATGATGGGGTTTTCATAAGCATTTGGAGACTTATGAAGGCCGAGATGCTACATAGAGGTTTTCAGTGAGCCCAGAGCCATAGGGTGCCACCGGGTGTTGGAGGTATAGCCAGAGAAGCCAGAGGTCATTTTGAGCGAATGAATACTAAGTTATGAATATTTTGGACATTATGAATCCAATGGAGGGATTTTAAGAGCCATTTTGAGACTTCTAGAGCTAAATAAACCACAGGGAAGTTTTAGGGAGCCTAGTGCCACCAGGTGTTGGAGGCATAGAACGGGGAGCATGTGTTCATTCTAAGCAAATGTATAGCCTATTTTGGATGATTGATAAGTGATGGAGATAGTAGAATATGTTTCAGGAGTAGAAGAGGTCTTCTAGGAGATTTTGTGCCACAGAGAAGCTCAGGGAAGCTATAGGACACTTATTGAAGAGGTCAAGCCCAAGAGAGAATAGGTCCATTTCAGAGATTGAGCAGTCAATCCAGGGGTATTTTGGTATTCTAAGCCCATTGGTACAGTCCAAAAAACCATTAGAGTTGAGCATAATCTTGTAAAAGAAATTTACCATTTTAATCCCAAAGAGCCAAGTCCATTGACGGAGGCTCAAGGAGACGTAGCCTAATTGTTGAGGGTGAAATATTTTATTATGTTTGTTGTTTAATTTGATGCAATTTATTGTTGTTGTAAAAAATTTTAATCATCTTAAAAAAAGGTTTAATTTCTCACACATAAAGCCTTAATCTAGTTTAAAACACATACACCTGAATCAAGAATTCAATTCCGTACATGTATGTATAAGCAAGATCCTTAATTTGTTTTAACTGAGTGGGAGGTGCTTGCATAGAAAAACAAGTCAGCCACCCATATGAGATCATGAACTATGAAAACCTTCGATTGTTGAATAAAAATGGTGTTACTGGTGTTTTCACTCCGTAATTTTTGAGGTTGGCAAGAACAAACGACAGAGAACAACATCAAATCACTTTGGAGTCCAGGACCTAGCCTTCCTTGACTCAGAGAGGGCTCTCTCTGTTTTTATGATTTAACTTGATGATTACAAGTGTGGATGTTAGGCTAGTTATAGTGATGGGGGTTTTTTGTTTATTTGATGGTGTGGTTGGACAGATAGGGCTGCAGGGACTAATCCATTAGGTTATGGAGTCAAAAAACTGGGATCACACATGAACATTCAAGAGCATCATAGGGCAAGCTAACTGTGCTAAATGGATCTTAAGAGCTATATGAATTATGAGGTGAAAGAAAGAGTGAGGTTTAGTAGTGACTAAAGAGAAGTTAAGAATTCTTTAATCAGACTTCAGCAGAAAACATTTAGATTGTAAATGTAGACAAAATTAAGGTGCTCTGACAACAAATCTTAATCTAAGATTTTTGATTTACAATTAGATGAACATATGCACAATAGAGAAAACAACGGAAACATTTAAACAAAGAAGTATCACATCACCATTTCGACACAGCTCAAGAATCCTGTAAACAGTATTTGATTATTGATGTCCAACTCTAAAATTACAGTGCTCCAATATAATAGTTCTTACAATGCAGGAGCTAACAATATCCAACCCTGGATAATGAAAATTCAAGTGATATTTAACTAAAACTTGATTCAGTTGCCCTAATATACTTTGGAAAACTTCATTTATTACAAACAACTGAAAAATAAACAGGTATGGCCATGCAAGGCTTGAACAAAGAAAATATTTAACAAAACACCGTCTGTGGAATTAATTTTGGTAGCTCTTCAAGAATGCAAAACTCAGGTGGCTCTTCGTAAATCAAAAGTAGCCTTGAAGGTGGCATGTGATGATCCCAAAGAGGCAACGAATGATGGCTCTAACATCTGGCCCTGCTTTTCAAAATATCGGCGTTGGGTAATTAAGTCTGGTGCAGGGCTGGACACTTTTCATCAATTGGTGATCGTTCTAATGTGTTCTACTGCCTTTTCATATTTTGTTGGTATACCATAACAGTTTTGCATGAACACCATTTTCCCGACTCAACCTCCTCGGTCTATTTCCTTGCTACCGAGACGTTCAGCCTTGCTCTGCCTTTTTCCCCCTTGTCGGGTCCTACCCAAGTCTTTCTGTCATGTTTTAGTCTATTTCTTCACAAAATGGCACACAAAACTCATACGCCCGGACCTAAAATATTTTAGATTTCATCTTGGAATTACTTCGCATCTGGGCCTCCATCACCCTTCACATGGTGCAAGACTTACCTTTTGCACCCAAACTTTAACATTTGCGATTTACAATTGCAATCGGATCCCACTGCATCTCACATCGCACTTCGATGAATTTAACATTTACCTTTGAAACTAACTTGTAAAACTTGTGATGTGTGGTGTGCGGGCCAGGGCCATGTCACTGCCACGTCACCTTACACGTCATCTGCCACGTTAGCTTACCATGTCACCTTCATATTGCACTTCGGCGATTTTAACTCTTACCTCCGCACTTATTATTTGAACATTGTGATTTTCAATTTACGATTGGGTCCCACCGGCGTCGCATATCACACTTCCTTGACTTTAACATTAACCATTGCACCCATCCTGAAAAACTTGCGATCTGCGATTGCAATTCGGCCCTACCATCGTCACATATTGTACTTTGGAGATTATATCATGTAGAAATTTAATACAATATGCATGTATATTACCGGACTCCCCTAATCTAAGAATTAAATCCACTGTTAAACACATAATCCTTCTACTCAATTCTTTGTGGAAATTAAATCGGCAATTGCAAAACACATGAAGAAAAATCAATTGCACATAACAAGATGTTTTACCAGGAAATCTTAAAGCTAAAAACCCCAACTATCATATATTATGTATATCATAGAATCATGAAACAATCCCATACAAAGCTCAGGTCTTAGAGCTCTCAGTACAATATACAATCGTCTCACACTGTCATGTAGAAATTTTCATATCTATGCACCAATTTTCCGCCTCCTAACAACCTGCCTCCACTGCGCAATCCTTGTTGAAGAAGATCCCTGAATGAATTCTATCTTGCCTTGCTTTGACTATGCAATCCTCATTGGAAACTCCAATGTGTGTGTAGATGCATTGAGTGCATCACTATAGTCACAACTGATAGTCAAACACACCCTTTCACTTATCTCTCCACTGGGTCTCCACTGGATCTAACATGCAGGTAGTTAATTGTTGTTTCTCTTCAGTTGCAAGTAAGACACTACTTGTGAATTAATTAAATAATTAATTCACTCATCTTTCACTAGTGTATATTTAGTTACAACTAGCAAAACTGAGTTTAACTCACTTAACTGAGTTAAACTAAATAACAACTCCCATAAATACTCTTCCAACTCAGTTACAACTATGTCACACTCAGTTACAACGAAGTCCATCATGCATGAGTCACCAACCAACCTTGGAATGTGTAATTCCTTCAGCTAACTAGTTTGCCACATTAGTTAACTAAAATCAAGTGCTCTAAGAGAATAAGTTATAATTTATTATCTGAATATCATTTAGGGCTAATAATAATCGACATGCATTCTATTTTTAGATTTGCGATCTATAAATAGACTTCACCCATCTTCTAAAAATAGAAACTCATCTAAAGATAAAATTTGCTCAAATATCTAGAATCAACATCCTGCTAATTTTAGAATATGCTCACCATTTTAAAAATAGACATACACCTAAAAATAACCTGCGGGCCCCACCTAGTGAAGGTGCTTAATTTTCACTAGGATCATCATCTTGTTGAATCTCAACACTCCCTCTCAACAAGAAAGGGATTATCCTTCACCCCGATTTTGTCTCTATGGTATTCAAATTTTCTCTTGGTGAGCGCCTTCGTCAGAATATATGCATCCTGCTCTTCCGTAGGAATGTACTGAAGCAACACGATCTTCCGCTACAAACAATATTTGATATGATGATACTGGATATCTATATGCTTAGATCTATCATGAAGCACATGATTAATAGAGAGTTTAATGCAACTCTGATTATCACAATGAATCGGTGTAGGATCTAAATGAGAACCAAACAAGCCGACCATGATCTTCCTCATCCAGATAGCCTCACATGCAGCTTGCCTTGTTGCCATGTATTCTGCTTCCGATGAACTGAGTGCCACAGATCTCTGTTTCCTGCGGTACCAAGAAAAAACTGTAGATCTGATACTGAAAACCCCTCCTGATGTGCTCTTTCTGTCTATTGGGCTGCCTACCTAATCTGCATCTATGAAGCCATGAAAATTCACCTCATCCATCTATCTGTACCATAAGCCATACTCAGATGTGCCCCTAAGATATCTCAGGACATGCTTGCTCTCCTTCCAAAAGAGCTTGGTAGGCTTAACCATCGCTTGACTAAGTTGGTTCAACACATAGCATATGTCTGGTCTTATATTAACTAAATACATGAGCGAACCCACCAACTATCGATAGACAGTAGCATCCACTACCTCTGCCGATGTAACATCCTCTTTCCTCCAGTTTCCTGGAAGAGGAGTATTCATGGGTTTGCAGTCCTCCATGTGAAACTTACCAAGTATCTCCCATGCATACTTGCCTTGAGACACAAACAATTCACATTCTCGCTACCATATTTCAAATCTAAGGAAATAATGAAGGAGACCCATATCCTTCATCTCAAACTCCTTTGCAAGGTCCTCCTTTCATGAGTGTATCAAATTCTCATCACCAGTTAGTATTAAATCATCAAAATAAAGAACAATTATTAAAAGCTTACCCTCCCCCACAATATGGTATAGGTTTGCATTTGCCTCACTCTTGGTGAAGCCAAGTCTAGTGAAATAGTTGTCGATACAAGTGTACCAAGAACATGGTGCTTGCTTCATCCCATACGACGCTCTTTTGAGCCAGCACACATGCTACTTGCTGCTGAAGATCTCAAATCCTTCAGGCTACTCAATGTACACTTCTTCCTTAATGATTCCATTAAGGACCACAGTCTTCACATCCATCCGATGAATGTGCCAACCTATCTATGTTGAGAGAGCAAGGATGGTCCTTATGGAAGAATACCATGCGACAGGTGTAAAGGTTTCTTCATAATCAATCCCCTCGATCTGTGAGAAGCCTCGGGAAACAAATCTTGCCTTATACTTCTCAACACTCCCATCAGTAGTTTGCTTTACCTTGTAGATCCATCTTGAACCTACCACTGATTTATCAACCGGACTTGGAACAATTTCCCAAGCACTATTTGTGACAATAGATTCATACTCCTCCACCATTGCATCTACCCATGTGGGCTCTTGCACTACTTCCTGAAAAGAAGATGGCTCTGTCACGATAAATTTGCTCATGAGAGCCATGTATCTAGTGAATTGGTCAGGAGACTATCTCTGTCTGCGTTGTGAAGTAGGGGCTCCTACATTCTGTGCCGCATCAAGCTTCAGCCTCTTAGCTTCTGTGGTACGCCTTCTACCAGTTCTAATGTTTGGCTCTGCGTGAGTGGAATCCTCCACTCCATGATCCTCCTCCTGTGGCTGATCCACATCTTGAGGCTCATCTTTGGGAACAAGCAATTCCTCCTCCGCATGCAAGTGTAGCTCCCTCTCAAGCGACAACTTCATGGCTTTATCCTCATTGAATTTTATATCTCGTCACACCACAGTCATCCGACTGTTTGGAAAATACACATGATAATTATGGGGTGTTTCTGTGTACCCCACAAATATCCCAACTTCAGCAGTCAGCTCCAACTTCTTCTTGGCATTCTTGGTCACATGAACGTAAACATATGAGCCAAAAATATTAAAGTGAGAAAAATCCGGTTTCTTACCAGTAAAAGGTTCTTCAGGTGTACTCATGCCAAGTACTCTATGAGGACAACGGTTTTGCACATAAACTGCAGTGTTGCATGCTTCCACCAACAAGTGCATTGGTAGGCCCTGATCATGTAGCATAGCTCGTGAAACAGCCACGATCATTTTGTTCCTCCTCTCCATGACCCCATTCTGCTGTGGGTTATGAGGTGCTATGAGTTCTCTCCAAATTCCTTCTTTGCTATAGAAGTCTTTGAATTCGTTCGAGATATATTCACCACCGTTATCGCTCTGCAGAGACTTCACTTGCTTCCCCGACTCTTTCTCCACCAATGCTTTAAACTCACAGAACTTTGAGAATGTTTGATCCTTCTTCTGCATGAAGAAGACCTAGCATCTACAAGAATAGTCATCAACAAAAATAACATAATACCTGTGTTTTGCTGTTGAAGCAACCGATAATTGTCCATACACGTCTGTGTGAATTCTCTCTAGGATCACCGAAGCATGGTTCTCCTTTTCATGAAAGGTGGTCTTCACAAACTTACCCATAGTACATCCCTTATACTGATCTATCTACACAAGTGTACCCTTTGGAAGTCCAGTAGAAATCTGCTGCAAAATCTTTAGGGTGCCATGGTGAAGATGGCTCAATCTCCTGTGCCATAATTCACCCTCATCCCGGCTCACCACTTCTTCTTCTTTGCCCACCATTGCAACACAACCATCTACCTCCAGCTTGTAGAGATTCTTGACTCGAATCCCTATCCTGTTGGTTTGAACCGTTGTTTTGTGTCGCAGGAAAGCTTTTCCATTGCTGAAAACAACGTCATAACCTCTGTCCTCCAACATCACGACTGAGACCAAGTTGTTAACACTGGAAAATCATACAGTAGAAGACGACATCAATTAATGTTGAGCCCAAGGATTTACAGGACAGGAGTACATTATGGAGTCAAGAAGTATTTAAAAAATATCTAAGGTTTTGAGAAAATAAGATTTGAACTAGTCCTAAATGCTATTTGTGCACAAAATCCTTCGATAAGAGCACATTTTTTTGCGCAAAATCCCTCGATAAGCGCACAATTTGTGCACTTTTTGACCCAAAATGTGCACATTCTTGAGAGTGGCGAAATGTCACTATCCAGGACCACACAAAGCAAAGGACAAGTGATTTCACATGCTTGGAGCCGCCCAAGGATAGCCACCAGCGCCTCCTTAGACATTATGTGAGCACACAAAAGAATATTTGAGCACACAATGGAATCACACCTCTCCCTTGGGTCACCATCCATCATGTACCAAGGGAGGGAGAGAGGATTTGAAACCCACCTATATAAACCCACCAAGAGATGAACAAATGGTGATCACAAGGTTATGCTGGCCAAAGTTGCCCAAGCAACACCAGCATTGTGTGTGACCCAAGGAGCTGAAGCTAAAGAGGACTCGATGGCTGGCCACCCAAGATATTAGTCCACCACAACAGAGAGAGAGAGTTAGACTGCGTTAGAAGGCAGAACCTGAAAGACAAACATCCTTGCATCAGGACCTAAAGCCATTGCCTAGGGGACCTTTGGCAAGTGGGTAAAATTTTCTTTTATTCCAAGCATTCAATAAGAAGAGGCCATCGAGCCATCGTTTGCATTATTACTGTTTGGAACTCTCTATATAGCTTATTTTGTGTTTTTAGTTTTAGTTTTTTAACTAGAGCATACTTCAACATATTATTTCTTTTAAGTTTTATGCTTTTGAGATCCCCCCACATACTGCTTATTACCAATAGTTTAGAGAGTAGACCACACTCTCTAAGCTCGTGTGATTTCATACAAACATGTGTCGAATCCACTACAATAGGATTGGCGACTCCACTGATGTGTTTCAAGTTTATGTGGTTGTGCCATATTTTGCAGGAGACCCTTAGTCTATGCTGGAGTGGAGCTGACAGTCCTCTGACCCATCTTGCAGTCCCGAGATTCACTGAGGTGACAGACTGAAGAAGGAAGCTCCTAATATTTTACTTGCAGGACTTTTGCGCGCAGTTTTTTCATACAGAAGCGTATTACGCGCGTTCAGGAGTGACCTGCGTGCAGGAAAGTGCACCTTTCAGGGGTTTTTGTGCGCAAATTCTAGAGAGATTTTTTCTCCCTATTTATACATTTTTTCTGCTTTTCAGTGTGTTGGGCAGCCCCTAATGTATCTACCAACACCTGTGTTGATACCCCACAACTTCTGAGAACTGATTTTTTGCTGCTTTTTGTAGGCATCTAGTTAGTTTTCATTTAAGTTGGTTTTTGAAAAAAGTGTTCACATAGTTTAAGTAGGGGGCGAATTAACCATTTCTTTCCAAACAATTTATGTTTTTTGCAAATTCTGGTATGCACACTTAGTTTAAATAGTCCAAGTAAGTGGCTCATGACCACACATTCATAAGCTAGTGTAGAAATTGTTTAGTTTAAATTTCAATTTTTGCATTTAGGAAATTGCGGGACTAGGATTGAATCACCAATTAGAGCAAGTAATCTCTGTTGTCTTTGCACCATTTGGTGACCCTAGAAAAGCATTTGAAAAATCTACATTTGTGATTCGCCATCTCCCTTTAGCCACTCACATAGACTAACTAAGAGGTTTTGGAAGTGGCCCATTATCCGCAAATGATTTCTATTTGAGCAAGGAACAATGTCACATAGTTTAACTAGGGGACTTTTGTAAAGGATCACCGATATCCATATGTTCAAATTATGAGATTGTTCACCATACGCTCACACACATTCACCCACTAAGAAAAGAAAGCCACCTAAAAATAACTTAAACCAACTCACTAAATTCTCCCCACAGGGGCCATAAGAGAAATTATAGATTAAGTTAGGATAAAGGGGGTAGGCATCCAATAAGCCGCCTTGATCACGCTTCACATTTGAAACATAGAAGTTTTATTTTTAGGGAGATTTAAAATCCACCTATCAGCCCATGGAAAAGAAAACCCGAGCACAACAGAGACTCGATTCAGAGGGGGTTAGGCTTAGGCACAGTGCATGCGGTATGAGTTGGGGCAACCTGACCCCGCTGATACTCGGTACTGTTAGCTGACTACCAAGAAGCCTAAGACTCGAACACTCACATGGGATGGTGGTTCTTAGTGGCTAAAACTAGGGCATCATTTACCCTATAGGTGACGGTGCAGGCAAGCGCCAGACCCTCTACCCTTACCTTGGTTGATTCTCTTCAGCTGAATGGGGGTGTCGCCAACTCTTTCGGGACGTTGTGCCAGCACTCGCAAGAAATCCTCTCAAGGCCCAGTTACTTTTGAGTGTGTGAGGACGTTTTAAGTCTTCTAGGATTTTGAGTATCACGTGCAAACAAAAAAAACCATTTTCATTTCATTTTCACTTTGTTTTATGTATGTGGCCATAAATTTTTCGTGATCACAGATTCGATCCCCTCAAATTTTTTTTCCAAAACCTAACTTGGTAGACACTCAAACGATTCCAACGGAACCTCATTGGTCCAGGCATCTTTTGGACCTCCCCCCATTATCAGGGGGGGGGGGTTCCAGGTCTTTTGCCGTTTAGACGTCAAAGACGGAACGTTGCCACAGTGGTTGGTTCCTCCTTTCTTGGAGAAACCTTAGTTGGGAACCCTAGCCAGTCTCCCAACACCACACCGCACACCACTGCCCCCTCGTCCCCTAGGGGGCAGAAGAGTGCGTCCCATACGGGAAGCCAGCTGAATTAACAACTGGTTATGTCATAGAATAACCCTCGTTCTAACCAGAACTTTGTGTCTTCACATGTTGCCATGGCATCAACCTCTCAGTCACCCTTCTTAGCGGCATTAAATCTATCGGATTTAACCAAGCTCACCAATGACCCCATCGCACACGATCCCAATTGGCCTCCCATGCCCACGAAGCTCCCTTCAGACATACGAAAGTTTGAAGGCAAGCAAGCAGAAGACCCAGGAAATCATATAATGACCTTTCAATTGTGGTGCTCATCGAATAACATCATTGATGATACTATTCGGTTGAGGCTTTTTCAACGCACTCTTACGGGAGTAGCTACGAAATGGTACGTAGAACAACCCCCTGCTTCACATAGAACCTTTAGCACCATCGCTACTACATTCCTCACATACTTTTAGCTACCCATTCACCACAATTCAGGAATGGAGTTAATAAATCATTTCAGACAATCCCCCTCTACCCATATTTCAGAACATCTCCATCAGTGGAGACAACGTCGCAGCTTATGCAAAGCTCAACTCGACGACCGAGTCCTTTTAGATTTATTCTTGAAAACTTTGACGGCGGAGATTTCAAAGGATGTGGCGCAACGTAACCCCAAATCCGAAGAGGACACAATCAGCAAAGCCCAACAACTTGAACTGATCTACACGCAATTAGGATACATATATAATATCCTGCCCAACGCCCCGCGCCTGCAATCTTATCAATAATTTCCAGGTGCGTTGAAATCTGCAAACAGACTTATTGGGTCAATGACCCAAGGGTACCTAGGCAGCAGCAGTCAGAATCTCGGTTACACACATGGGTCTACCCAGAACATGTCTCAACCCGGATTTCAAAGTCATCATATGCAACAAAAAAATTTGACTAATAGGGCACCAACGTATCACCAAGGAGGACCTTATCCTCCAGCTGAGGGGACCCAGTATGCAGGAAGAAAAAATGACGGAATAACTCCCCCCCCAACGGCCAGGTGCAAACTTGGGACAACAGTATGCTCAATCCCAAGCACATAAACCACCGACGCAAAACAATGCACAGGTGAAATTTGTGTAGCCGTCCCAAAATCAACCACACCAGTATGATTAGGAGAACTACCCTCCTAACGTGGTTAAAATAAAGGTTAAAAACAAGCCCAAAGGGAACCCTGGACAGGGGGGCAGCAACCAACAACGCCCACCGCGATCCCAGGCTAGAGGTAACTCCAACTGGAATCAGAACCAGGAGCCAAGAAACACCCAAAAGCAAGGAAAAAGGCCACCTCTACAAAAAAACCATTCTTGTTCAACATGTGGTGAGTACAGGCACTATACTCACCACTGTCCCGAACTTCCTGAGCTTAAAAAGCTTTAGAGTAACCGAGGACAAGGATTATCTTCCCATACAACTGCAGTTATGCAAGAACCCTTCCCCCATCAAGGAACGATCAACACTCAACACCAAAACCCCGACGATTCCAGAAAAAACAACCATGAAATTAACATGGCTGGGGAAGAAATGTTTTTCCAAACTTAGAATCGCAGCTACGACACCCCACCAGACACCAGTATGTTAGGTGCTAGTACGAGTGCACCGAATGCACCTTTAACCATTCCAAAGATTCCTTTGGAACCATTTCCAAAAATGGTTAAAGGGCCTAATAGGCGAGCAGGTAACTACTCCAAAGCAGCCCACAATTACAGCATCATAGAGGATTTAGCGTAGTCACTTGTTGCTATGTCCGCTTTGGAGGTACTACAGTCGTGCCGAAAGCAATAGAAAGCCCTACTTTCCGCATTAGGCGCCATTGACCCTGCCGACACGCGCATGATGGATTTTGACTTAGACAAAGCCACGCCTAGGCTTCCCTCCATGGTCGCCTTCCAGATACCAGTATTGGTACAGAATATCACTATTCACCGATGTGTCATTGACGAGGGTGCATCCACATGCATCATGTCAAAGAACGTATGGAAGAAGTTAGGAGCCCTCGAACTCAAACCTTCCATCATCACACTCAGAGCATACGACGGTCGTCCCTCAACCCCCGTCGGTCTCTTCGAAAATGTACCGTTCTGCTTAGCCAGCAAGATGGTCCACATAGACATCGAAGTCTTGGATGCTCACTTGGATTACGATATACTCCTTGGGTGGAGTTACATGTACGCCATGTCTGCCATAACATCCTTCGTTTTTCACATCATGATGTTCCCCCACGAGGATCAAATCATCACAGCAGACCAGCTGATGCACACTGAAAAGCGTCCCTTGACCAACATAGATATGGTTCTACCCTATGTAGATACAACCACAGATGGTCTTTTACATTATCAGGAAT
The DNA here is from genome assembly GCA_034641835.2 of Pinus albicaulis. Taxonomy (NCBI): domain Eukaryota; kingdom Viridiplantae; phylum Streptophyta; class Pinopsida; order Pinales; family Pinaceae; genus Pinus; species Pinus albicaulis. The sequence continues at coordinate 715,307,236 of CM076571.1, read as the reverse complement.
ATGGCCCTAGCCAATTCAAACCATCGTCCGTCCTAGGGTCATTCCTAGGAAATCCTCCTATCATCCTTGAGGTATCGCCCGATGCCACAGGGGCCCCGGTATGCATGATGTCCACATCAAGCACCGAGGTTAGTCAAGACACAGACTTAAGCAGTAAGGACATGGAGGCATCAGCTACTATAGCCTCCCTAGTCTATGCCACCTCCCAAACTCCTTTCCTCTACCCACCTCCTAGCTTCACCTCCCAGCAGGTCTTGGCAACACTGGTATTATCCAATTTATCATTGGCATTCCCAGTGTGGTATCTCATTCCCCCTCCAGGAATTCTAGCTACCAACGTTACTGCGCTTGGGTCAAAGCCCCCCAGCCCTGAGGAGCCCCAACCTACCCAAGTAGCAGTCGAAACCGCCCCTACAAGGGAAATTCCCACTGCGAAACCAGCGACCACAATAAAGAAAATCGCCAAGAAAGGAAAGAAAGTGGTGACCCCAACCATGCAGAGGGAGTCATAAACCTGCACTATATGTGATGTCAGAGGACACCCTACCCACATATTCCTGGAGTTGGACGAATTAAAACCACTCCTCGGTATTCCCTCAAAATGGAATTCCCATAAAAAGGAACTTGCCACCAAAAGTACAGGCAAATTGCTACGTACCAATCACGCATGCGCCCTCTATGACACCTATGGGCACTATATCCACCATTTTCCAAAAATACCACGGTATAGGGATGCTTACACGCTATCAAGCGATCCTGTCAAGAGGATCCCTCCATCCAGTCTGTCAACGACGAACCTCGTACCATCTTGTACCTGCAGGAGGAACGACAGTCACTAGAAAGACATCCATTTGTCCCTCCTCCCCCTAAACCACCATACACCAACTAGGGATAGGGGAACTTGGTTGCCTCATCCTCTTGAGTTATCACATGGATTGACTACTGCAGATGGTTTGATCAGGTATTTGACCCAAGGTCACCTAGGCAGCAGTAATCTATATTCGGTGAGTGACCATGCGTGTTGATTCTTTAGATGGCTTGATCGGGTCTTTGACCCTAGATCTCCTAGGTAGCAGTAACACCCATGGCACTCAGGAAGTTACCAGGTAGGTAGATTCTGTAGACGGATTGATTGGGTCTTTCACCCAAGATCACCTAGGCTGCAGTAGTACCATGTGCATCGATTCTGCAGACAGTTTGATCGGGTATTTTTCCCAAGATCACCTAGGCAGCAGTAGCACCATGCACATCGATTCTACAGACAGTTCGATCGGGTCTTTGGGCCAAGGACACCTAGGCAGTAGTAATCAACACCCTGGATACTCATACGATTCTACTTAGAACGTATCACAACCTAGCTATCATGAAAGTCACTCTAACACTCATATACCAACCAGGGACCAGGGAACTGATATTCCCCATTCCCCACACAGAATGGACCACTGGCACAACGTAATGCGCTGATCAATCTAGTGCAACCCTTCCTAGGCTCATCACCAACCATACAACCAGGATAATTATGAAAATGCTCCAAATGCTGCAAAAATAAGCCGAGGAACAAACAAAAGGGAGATCTTAGACAGGGGCAGTAACCGGCAACGCCCCCCCTGATCTCAGTTTGGGGGCAACCCCAACTGAAATCAAAACTAGGACCCAAGTAACAAATCCCAAGGGAAAACTAGAGCTTAGAGTATCTGATCACCAGATCAAAAGTAGCACTGTGATCAACACTCCATAACACCCAACGGCAATGCCACACATTCACACCCCCAAAATTTTTTATTTTTTTTTCAGCGTCGGTAGGTATGCACCCTCCCATCTTCCTTTCCAAAATTCATGTTTTTCAATAATATTGGATGAAAATAAGATGCTTTCACTTGAGGTAGTTTTTTTTTCCGGAAGAACCCGCAAACCGTTCATAACACCATTCACTGAAATTTTCAGAGTAGGTATCATTCTACCCTCAGCATGATAGAGTCCCAAAAAACTTTGCATATCCTGACATCATTTCTCCATCAGAAATAAACCATAGGGTCCTCATACCCGAAAATTTTTATCATCACCCCACCCTGCATATGATAAACGCCCACGATGGTCGGTAGAGCCTCCCTTCCATGGCAATCGTCATCCAAAGTAGACCATACATCACTCCATAGGTGACGCCATGGCCATACCATTTTAGTTCGGGAAGCATCTCATGCCCATCCACATATCATGCATAAGGTCAAGTTCACCATTTAAACTCAACTCCCTTCTCGGATGATCAGGTTGTACAAGCAGAATGAAAGCACACCCCCGCGCACCGAATTTGGCCCGCCATACCTCCATCAGCAAGATCCCATCTGTGACATCTTCCGCTTCATCAACCCTGTACATGAGACCAACCAATGGGACCCCTACCCCCAGAAAAAACACCGTCCTCAAACCTTCAGTGAGCGACCCTCTTTCATGTTTTGGGGTACCCGTCTCTGTGTTTTGTATAAACCAAATGCCATTATTTTATTCTTTTGGTAAGTGTACAAAGACCGCCAACAACGCCCTTCGCCACTTCGCCCTCATATTTCACCTTTTCTCCCATGGTGGCAATCCCCCGTCTCCCTTGGTCGAAGTATTTCACCCCCCCCCCATGCATGCACCATTTCGACAATCAGAGCTAGTTCATACCTGCCCTGGAAGTCCTACCAATTCCAGGGGCTTTTCCCTTCAGAAATACCTATGACTGTCGCCAAGCTACTCAAGTATACTTCGACCTCGGGCCACTGAATCCCCATCATCCATTTTCAACTACCGCTCACCAACATGCCTATGTTAAACCCATCATGGTTCGGTTCAGGCTTCCTTTTTGTCGACCTCAACACCTCTTTCCCAAAAAGGAAGCGGTACCTTGAATGACCCCTCTCCATGTAAAGGGGTATCCTTGGGTGGCATTGTGGGAGACATCATTGTCCAAAGATGTGATTGATCCTCTTGACATTCAACTACAGCAAAAGCTTTCATGTCACGATGGTATCGCACCTTACAACCATTGCACTTTGATCAAGATCCGTTGAAGACCCGTGCCTTTATAAGCGTCTTTGACAACAATGCTTACACGGGAAGGCCCCATCCAGTATATATGCGTACATTGCGCAGTGATATGCCATACCAAGATTACGCATATGGGTACCACATTCCACCTATCTTCAAAGAAAAAATGCCCCTAAGGGCGTCAACATTCGTTGTCAACCACCAGCATCACTACCACAGTAGTGACACAGACAGCGCATGTATCTGTCAATTTTTTTTAACTAGCCATAGCATCACGAGCATGGGACATGCCCGCCTAGTTGAAATTTTGTAAATATGTTGTATATTTTGTCTGCTTGCAGGGGGTCCCGTAGGCCATGGTTATCTCAGAAATGGTGCAAGGTGTTGTCTATTCCAAAAGTACACATAGGCCTCTGTCTCTCTCTCTCTCTACGTACGATACAGAAAAGAAACTATAATGTATTTTGGCTATACAGTTCTTCCTAGACCTCACACATTAGGGGGGAACTGTTAACACTGGAAAATCGTACAGTAGAAGACGACATCAATTAATGTCGAGCCCAAGGATTTACAAGACAAGAATTCATTATGGAGTCAAGAAGTATTTAAAAAATCTCTAAGGTTTTGAGAAAATCAGATTTGAACTAGTCCTAAATGTTATTTATGCACAAAATCCTTCGATAAGCGTGCATTTTTGTGCACAAAATCCCTTGATAAGCGTGCAATTTGTGCACTTTTTGACCCAAAATGCACGCATTCCTGAGAGTGGCGAAATGTCACTATCCGAGACCACACAAAGCAAAGGAAAAGTGATTTCACACACTTGGAGCTGCCTAAGGACAGCCACCAGCGCCTCCTTAGACATTATGTGAGCACACAAAAGAATATTTGAGCACAAAATGGAATCACACCTCTCCCTTGGGTCTCCATCCATCATGTACCAAGGGAGGGAGGGAGGATTTGAAACTCACCTATATAGACCCACCAAGAGATGAACAAATGGTGATCCCAAGGTTATGCTGGAAAAAGTTGCCCAAGCAGCACCAACATTGTGTGTGACCCAAGGAGCTGAAGCTAAATAGCACTCGATGGTTGGCCACCCAACTTCTTAGTCCACCACAGTAGAGAAAGAGAGTTAGACTGCGTCAGAAGGTAGAACTTGAAAGACAAACATCCTTGCATTGGGACCTAGAGCCATTGCCTAGGGGCCCTTTGGCAAGTGGGTAATATTTTCTTTTATTCCAAGCATTCAATAAGAAGAGGCCATCGAGCCATTGTTTGCATTATTAGTGTTTGGAACTCTCTATATAGCTTCTTTTGTGTTTTTAGTTTTAGTTTTTTAACTAGAGCATACTTCAGCATATTATTTCATTTAAGTTTTATTCTTTTGAGCTCCCCCCACATACTACCTATTACCAATAGTTTAGAGAGTAGACCACACTCTCTAAGCTCGTGTGATTTCATACACCCGTGTGTCGAATCGACCACAACACAAGTTTTTCTTCAGAACTGGAGCATGCATAACATCTTTCAATAGAAATGGTTTACCTGAATCCCTCTCAAAGGTAATGGTACCAATTCTGGTCGCACTCTATCGTCCATCGTCGCTTATCTCTATATGCATTTGGATATCTTTCTCCTCCAAGTCCCTGAACAACTCCTTATCTCCTGTCATGTGGAAGGAAGCACCACTATCAAGATACCACACCGATCCCATTAGTCTTGAAAGCAAGCATGCGATCAAAGAGAAATCAAGCTCAAATTGTGAGGCAAGGACCTCACCAACTGCAGCTCCAACAACCTTCTTGTTCTTCCTTTTTTGTGGGCAGTTAGTGGCGAGATGCCCATGTTCGTGACAGTGAAAACACTTCACCTTGGACAAAACCAGCTTCTTGCCTTTAGCCTCAGATTTTGGACGGTATTTCTTCCCTTTCCCTTTGCTTGCCTTGGAAGCCAAAGCACAATCCTCTTCATTATCATGTTTTTATGAAGAGCCATCCCTGGTACTCTGCCTTATCTCCTCCTGCACTAGATCCGACCAAAGTCACTCCCAATTCGGTAGTTTCTCCCGCTCATTGATAGAGTCTTGATAACTGTGCCAACTCTTCGAAAGTCCAAGGAGAGCCATGCTCACCAAGTCATCATCAGCAACTATAATTTTCGCACTCCCTAGCTCATCCCTACATTGGAAAAACTTCATGAGATACTTTGGAATACTGTCGCCCTTCTCCATTTTGATTTTTCTGAGTTTATCTTTCAGCGCTAACTTCCTATGGTCGTTGTTGCTTTGGAAAATATCTGTCAAAGCCTTCCACATTGCAAATGGAGTGGCTTCCCATGAAGGCTTGACACAATATGGTTTTTCACACCTTCCAATAGAATTCTTCTCATCTTTGCTACTTTCTTTTCCCAGGCATCAAGTAATGCAACATCTGTCAAAGTGGGCTTAGGAACATCGCTATCGATGAACTCCTTCAAGACATTATTTTCAAGCATCGCTTCCATCCTGTCCTTCCGGGCTATGTAGTTCGAGCTGCCCTTGAGTGCATACTCCGACTGCAACCCATTGAAATCCATTTGAATGTTTACTCAACTGTCACACCAAGAAATTCTTGTAGCAAATTTGAACTGTTCCACCAGCACCGAACTCAGCACCACTTCAATATTGCAATCTCCAGTGATTAACATAGCTCCGATACCATGTATAAATTTAATACAATATGCATGTATATTACCGGACTCCCCTGATCTAACAATTAAATCCGTCGTTAAATACATAATCCTTCTACTCAATTCTTTGTGGAAATTAAATCGCCAATTGCAAAACACATGAAGAAAAATCAATCACACATAACAAGATGTTTTACCGAGAAAGCTTAAAGCTAAAAACCCCAACTATCATATATTATGTATACCATGGAATCATGAAACAATATCATACAAAGCTCAACTCTTATAGCTCTCAGTACAATATAAAATCATCTCACACTGTCATGCAGAAATTTGCATATCTATGCACCAGGTTGCTGCCTCCTGACAGCCTGCCTCCACTGTGCAATCTCTGCTGAAGAAGATCCATAAATGAATTCGATATTTCCTTGCTTTTACTGCGCAATCCTCATTGGCAACTTCAATGTGTGTGTAGATGCATTTAATGCATCACTATAGTCACAATTGATAGTCAAAAACACCCTTTCACCTATCTCTCCACTGGGTCTCCATTGGATCTGACATGTAAGTAGTTAACTATTGTATTTATTCAGTTGCAAGTAAGACACTACTTGTGAAATAATTAAATAATTAATTCACTCATATTTCACTAGTGTATCTTTAGTTACAACTAGCACAATTGAGTTTAACTCACTTAACTGAGTTAAACTAAATAACGACTCCCGTAACTATTCTTCCAACTCTGTTACAACTGTGTCACACTCAGTTAAAACAAAGTCCATCATGCATGAGTCACCAACCAACCTTGGAATGCATAATTCCTTCAGCTAACTAGTTTGCCACATTAGTTAACTAAAATCAAGTTCTCCAAGAGAATAAGTTATTATTTATTGTCTAATTATCATTAAGGGCTAATATTAATCGACATGCATTCTATTTTGAGATTTTTGATATATAAATAGACTTCACCCATCTTATAAAAATAGAAAATCATCTAAATATAGAATTTTCTCAACCATCTAGAATCAACATCCTGCTAATTTTAGAATATGTTGATCACCATTCTAAAAATAGACATACACCTAAAAATAGCCCACGGGCCCCACCTAGTGAAGGTGCTTAATTTTCACTAGGATCATCATTTTGCTGAATCTCAACATATCACGAAATTTTCACTTATCTTTGGAAACCTGTGACATGTGATGAGAGGTAAATATTTTAAGGGGGGAATGGGTGGCTACGTCGGTCCGTTATATAAAACCCAAAGTTGGTTTTTGGAGGGGTTCTAAGGTGGTAGGTGGTATAGTGAAAGGGGGGTGCAAAATAACTGTGAGTGGATGTGTGGGAGTAGGGCCCAGAGTGGAAACTGCACATTTCTGAATCTCAACCCCCCCACCCCCCCTCCTTCATGGTTAAAGTTTGAAGGCTAAGGGTGGTGCGAAATGCATCGAACACTGTCGGATGTGGAGGTGACGAAACATATATGGTTAACGCAGATGGGTTGGGATAGGCGATGTGAGGTGGAGTCGGGGTATGAGAGTCGAGGGAGTAAAAGTGAAACTTAGGATAATAGGAATAATAAAGGGGCGGGGCTAAAAGATATGCAATGTGGTCGGGGACTTACGATAGAAACATATCATAAGGTCCCAAAATTGACAAAAACCATCCCTTTTTAGACCTTTATAGAAAAATCAGAACTCTTCAGTTTGATTACAGGAAATAATCAGGAACTTTTTAGGCTGCATATTTATAGTATGAACTTTGCATTTCTCCTTTTTAAATACCCTATTTTCTTCTTCTTTTGTTTCTCTTCATCTTTCTTTGAAAATGACTTTGAATATTGACATCTATGTACAATATGAAAAATTTTCAAAGAGAAAGTATATAGTCACCTTGTGATACTATGAAATATAGGGTTCTAACAATTGGTTTGCCTACAATTCCTAGGAAACTTAAGCAATGCAATGCTTGTATTCTAGGAAAGCATAGAAAATAGTCCTTTCATGATTCACATTCCAGAGCACATAGAAAACTTGAGCTTTTTCAGTTAGATTTATGTGGCCCCATGCATGTTCCTTCTACAAATGGAAATAAATACATGATGACATTTATTGATGACTACACCAGAATTTGTTGCGTTTACTTATTGAAGAAAAAATATGATGCTTTTCAAACATTGAAGAATTTTCATCCATGGATTGAAAATGATCCACAAACTCATATTGGCACTTTATGCACTGATAATGGAAAATAATACACTTCAAATGAATTTGAAAACTATCTTCGCAAACATGGGATCAAACATCAAACAATTGTGCCTTATAATCCCCAACATAACGGTGTAGCTAAAAGAATCAAAAAGACAATTTTAAATATGGTTCATTCCATGATGTTTTTCAAGAATGTAAAATTGATTTTTCAGTTGATGAATTTATATTTTCTATGTACATAAAGAAAAGGTGTCCTTCTAATGAAATTAGAAATAAAACTCCTTATGAAATGTGGCATGGCCACATTCCTTCGGTAAAGCATCTTAGGGTCCCTGGTTCCACCCGTTATGCTTTGATACCTAAGGAACAAATAAATAAACTTGGTGTAAGAAGTCGAAAATGTATCTTCTTGGGGTATTCCAATACCTCCAAAGGATATTGTCTCTATGATGAAGTTAATAATAATTTTGTAGTATCTAGAGATGTCATATTCCTTGAATCTTCCAAGACTAACAATGTTGTTGAGTGGAAGCTTGATCGCTTGGATAGATTCACACATGAAAATTCATTTCAATAATTTGATAATCAGATTCCACATCTTGAAGGGGGGATTCCTATACTGAATCAATCTGTGGAATCATATTCCGAATCACTCTCTCCCCCACATGAAGAACCAACCACAAATGACACCTTGAGTGACGTGATTAACAGAATTGGGAGACTGAATCTTAATTCAATCCCAACTTAGTCAAATGAGCAGACTGGGCCATCTCAGAAAGATTCCCCAAAATGGTTGACAAATACACTTGAAAATGTTTGTCTCGATGGGGTTGGAAATATAGGAACAAGAAGTTCCACTAGGAAAAATGGAGGTGATGTAGATGATTTTGATTCATTTGTTGATATGGATCTTTCTTATAATTGTGAATTGAATTTTTCTACAGATCTTGAACCAACTTCCTTCAAATAATCTACTTCTCATGATGAATTGATTGAAGTGATGAAAAAGGAATATGATGCCATGATAAAGAATGACACTTGGAAGCTGGTTGATCCTCCATTGAGAACCAAACCAATTGGCTGCAAGTGGGTCTACAAGAATATGTACAAAGCTGATGGCTCACTTGACAAGCACAAATATAACCTTGAACGAAGAGATAAAATTTGAGGAGACTTTCCCCCCCACAACAAAATGGGCTACCATTCGGACACTGGTTACCTTAACAACCCAGAATGGTTGGAAAATCCATCAAATGGATGTAAAAACTTATTTCATGAATGGAGAACTAAAGGAGAATTTTTTTATGTCCCAACGTAAAGGATTTGTTGTGAAGGGCCAAGAACAAAAAGTATGCAAGCTTGTAAAATCCTTATATGGCCTCAAGAAAGCACCGTGAGCCTAGTATGAGAAGTTAACTAAGCATCTTCTGAAACTTAACTTCAAACATTATGATCTTGATGATGAAAATTTGTTTGTCAATAAGGTTCGCAAAAACATTGTATATCCTATGGTGTATGTAGATGATATTTTGATGGAAGGGGACAATGAAAGTTATATTTCATCCATAAAGAAGGAATTTGGGAAAGGTTTTGAAATGACTAATTTGGGCTATGTTCACTACTATCTTGGTATTGAAGTGACTCAACATCCAAATTTTATATTCCTCTCTCATAAGAAGTACATTGGATATCTATTGAACATTTTTGTCATGGTTGAGTGAAATCATTTGACCACTTAATGGAAAAAAAACTCGAAGCTCACATCCATTGAAGGATAATAATTTGAGGATGCAACGAAGTATAGAGAGCTTGTAGGAATTATCATCTACCTTACTACTACCAGACCATAAATATCATTTGTTGTTGGAATCCTCTCCAGGTTTATGCAAAAACCTTGTGAGGGACATTGGTCTACTGCAAAAAGAGTTATAAAGTACTTGAAAGGGACTAAAGATTTTGGAATCAAGTATACACAGGTGGGCGACTTCACCTTGATTGGATACTCTGATTCAGAATTTGATGGAGAGAAAGAAACTAGGGTATCTACTTCAGGTTATACCATGAGTCTTGGATCAGGAGCTGCCTCCTGTAGATCATGCAAAGAATTAGTTCTAGTAGATTCCACAACTGAGGAAAAGTATGTTGCAACAGTTGAAGCTGTTGGGGTTCCCATGGTTTGGAAAGTTCATAATACCAAAATATGAGACAACATCAGAACCACTTTCAGACCTCAGGATCTAGCTGCTATAGGGTAAACTGCTTGGGTTGTTGGTTTTTGAATATCCCTCTCAGGGCTTTCCGGTGCCTGAGGCAGATAGTAAGATTAGCTGTGCTGTTCACAAAGATGGCATGAGCATGTTCATATTAAATTAAAATAACTTGATGGAATGCGATAGAGAATTACCTCTTTGACAATCTTGGAGTCCATTGGAGAGCGCTAGGCAGCGAAACAAGAGTCCTTCTTCACCAGCTCCAAATCTTAGTCCTACAATCAGTCAAAGCACCCGTGTAATTTCTAACATAACATATATCCTATCAATTAAGTAAATATATAATGAACTTCTAAATTATACACATCTGAGCAATTCATATCATACTATGTAAATGTTCAAACAATAATGACAATATTAAGCATTGAATGGACAAAACGAACACAGTTCTATTGATTTTGAAAGAAGGAGGAATACAATCGTCGGTTGTACCAAGCCCTCCTCAGTCTCCCAATCTATTTTATCTCTCAAGTGAAGAAGTCCAAGTCAACAAGCTCTCTAGGAACCTGTTTGACTCTTGGCCTTCACAATATAATACTATTCTCTATTCCACAAATATGCCAAAACCTTTAGCAACCCTTCGACCTTCAATTACGAGCCTTCAACTCCTTCTTATAGGAGAGGGAGAAATCCATTGTTGCCTTTCTCTTTCCACTAGTTTGGAATGGAAAAAACTTAGATGTTTCTTTAATCTCTATGCTTTTGCCTCCTTTGGAGTTCAGTCTTGTTATAGCAATGACCAATAATGAACTGGTGCTCTACAGTTTCTTTTGTGAACTGACTCTCTTGTGAGGGAAAGCCAGAGATTCAAATCATTCTCCGCGGGCTTTTCCCGATTCAACCTTAAAACACGGGTAACGCTTCCCTTTAGTGTAAACATAGTGTTTCCCTAGCCACTAACGCGGCATATTCACTGATTTACTGCGTTATAACGCTCTTGTATTGTTCTAGATAGGCGTTACCCTGGCAGAAATAGGTTTAATTTAGGTCTTTGTACTCCTTCCATATTTGTCTTCCCCTCTGAGCTGATGAGGAGGTATTTTGACCTGTAATAGATGCCCCCTAAAGTGTGAGGTCAGAGATGAAGACGATGGCTGAAATAATTTATAATTTGTGTAGAGATAAAGAGATTGAAAGACTGAGGAAAACCTGAAACAACAACGTATGTCAGAAAATATAATATCTGCCTTGAGTCGGGCATTTCCCATGCTCAGTAGCTTAAACAACATTATTTCTCTAGAATAGAGATATGAAGAATCTATCCACCGATAAGCACAATGTGGAAGTGTCTATCATAACATGATCAGGCTGAAGAAGCTATCTCCATAAACAATATCGCAACTTGGGGAAGGAAACACAACTTTAATGATGTAGCCTTTGCCCCAAGGTCTTGATCGCCGATTCACTTAAATTTCATATTCCTCGACATGTGAATGAAGGAGTTGTCGTTGAACATGTGAGAAATCGTCTGATTACCAGTCGATAATGAAAACTGTTAACAGACGCGAAGGTGGCCACCGATAATGATGATGGTCCCTAAGATGCACAGTACAATCTAGCGAGTGTGAAAAATGAGTTGAAGTTGAACACTCGTAGAATCATTCGACCAGGAGCCAATGATGAAGACCCCTGATCAAACACAAGACTACCTGCCACTGATGTCTGCAAGTATCCAGGTACTGATGGGTTTCTGGATCAACTTCCTAGATAAGATGTTGAAGTCGATAGGAAGTGATCTGTTGAAAGGTAGGCACTGAGGTGTCCTACATCAGTCAACACGAAACGGAAACCAACTGATTTTGTTTATGATTGAGATAATGAAGAGTAAATGGGAACGTCGGACGACAAATAATTTCTGGCATAATGAGTGGTTTGGTTGATAACAGGAGCAGTAGATAGCGAGATCTGCTTGAACAATAGAAGGCACTCTAGCAGGGTACTAGGCAGCTGAAGCTTGATGAACACCAAAGAGTGTGTTAGGATTTTACCGGTGCAGGGACACTAGGAAATGAAGGCTAATACTCATAGATGGTAGGGTTCGGCTAACTGCGAAAGAGTTTTCTGGGAAGTGCCATGTTCAAGAATTTTGCTGCCAAATCGACCTTTTTGAAAAATGTAACAGAGGTAGTGTCCATTTTGTCCAAATTTTTCCCCATCTAATTAAGTTTAGCGAGTCCAGACGAGTAAACTCGGTGAATTTTTCATGTTTAGAGAGTCTGAAAAATGTCAGGAAATACAACTCTGTGCCCCATCTGATTAGGTTTAATGAGTCCAGATGAGTAAACTCGGTGAATTTTTCATATTTAGCGAGTCTGAAAAATGTCAGGAAAGACAACTCCACGTCCCGTCTGATTAGGTTTAACGAGTCCAGACGAGTAAACTCGGTGAATTTTTCATGTTTAGAGAGTTTGGAAAATATCATAAAAGACGACTCCATTGGAGTAACTTTGTCATGTCTTGATAACCGGGCACGGCAAAGGGGTAATAGTAAGCCCGAAACAGTTCATTTTCCGTAAGTTAGTCCATCGAAACCGGAAAAGTGAGAAATCTATGTTTGATAGACGTCTACCTCATTTTGTTATGAGTACGAGGAGACAGAGTGAACTCAATATTCTTTGTGAAATTTTAACGAGTCCAACAAAGAAAAAATCGGTGCCCTCCGTGAAATTTTAACGAGTCGCGCGGAGAAAACTCGATTACCTCCGTGAAATTTTAACGAGTCACGCGGAGAAAACTTGGTTACTTTTTCAGTTTAAAGAGCTTTGAAAAAGAGAAAAGAATGGCTCCATCCTTTCTGTCGTGGTAGTTTAACGAGTCCGACAAAGGCAACTCGGGGTTTTTTCAGTTTTATGAGCGAGAAAAAGATTCCTAAAAAGAAAACTCAATGCTTCTTCATAGTTTTAACGAGTCTGAAGAAGAAAACTCTAGGTTTTTCGGATTAACGAGCAAGAAAAAGACCATAAAAAAAGAACGCTCGATGTCAACTTCGTATAAGTTTAATGAGTCCGAAGAAGGGAACTCGAGGTTTTTCGGATTAACGAGCAAGAAAAATACCGTAAAAAGAATGCTCGAAGCTTCTTCATGTAAGTTTAACGAGCCTGAAGAAGAGGACTCGAGGTTTTTCTCATTAACGAGCAAGAAAAATACCATAAAAAGAATTCTTGGAAATTCTTGATCTCTTTCTCTTCAATAGAATTATCTATGTAGGGAATTTTCATGTGAGACCAAGAAAACACATCGCGGAATTCCTTGAAAAGGGATGTGAAGCACGCAATTTCCTCAAGATTGCAGTCGGCTCCAATCTGAATATTTTCCACGATACCCATTTTGACCAAGATATCAATGAGTATCGTCTTAGAAAGATTACCCATGTTCCCTTCTGAATCGATAGCTTGAACAGTTGTATAAGTAGAGGGGACCACCTTAGGTTGGTCAAAGGATGGGATTTCAGTTTTTATCGCCTCCGAGTCAATCATCGAAGCGCGATGGTGAAACTCTCCCCAAGGTCGTTCCTCTAGAGACATGATCTCTCGAATAGCTTTGTCTGTAGGCAAGACTTCATTGAGGAGATCCTTAGAGAGAGCAGTGATGGGAGGGAGGTTTGTACCTTTGGTCGAAACCATAGCAGTGGAGGGTTCAGATGCGGTTTGGATGGCTTGGTAAGCCAACTCGGTTGGTGAGAGCGGCATCTGATCTCTTTAGGAATCAATGTCTGAAGGTGCCTGAATGATCCATGGGTCGATAGAGCCATCCAAAGTGGTGGATACCATTGCAACCGTGTTTGGGATCAATGACGGCGGGAGAGGAAAACAGCCCAGTAGGGAAGATGCCTTCAGAAGACCGGTACCGATACTGACGTGAGAGTCAGGAAAGCCTCCTATTAGGGGTAAAGTGCTACTTGGTAATGTGGCATAATCAGGGGTGCAGAAGGATAGCTGATCCACTGTGACTATTTTCCCATCCAATGGAAATAGGATGAGTCGGAAGACCGAAGACACAATGGCAGTCATGGCATAAGACCAACTGCGACCAAGCAATAGATTATAGTCTAGATGGCGCTCTATGACTTCAACGTCCACGTTTACCATTTTCCCACTCAGAGTGATGGGAAAGATAGCAAGGTATCCTTTTGGGAGGAAAGTGTGGCCATCGAAAGCTTTGAGGGAAGTTGATGGCGGGGTGAGGGTAGGAGAACCTAAATTGAGCCAGCAAGCTTGTGACATAACGTAGGTCAAAGCACCTTCGTCTATGACAGTGTGATGGATTGGTCTCCCTTTCGACACAACCTACACCTGGAATGCGAGTTGGTGTGAGAGGAGAGGTTTAGCATTTTCCATATCAAAGATAGCTAGCATGGAATCCTGGGGGTCTATTCCACCAATGGCCGAAAGCAAGGCTTTCCTTTATGCTGGACAGGTTTGTAATACTTCGAGAGCAGACATGGCTGACGGTGCCTGCACCAAATCTTCTACAATGTTGTAGTCTTGGGCTGCACGTGCAGAGGTGTTATGAGTCGTGCATCGAAGTGTCCATTTGAGGGGACGAATCACGGGGTCAGCAGTAGGCCGTTCGATATGCAAATCGTTTGGCAACGGTGGATTTGAACTAGTACCAGGTTCTTGAGCATCTATGGTAGGGTTTCCATAAAGCTTAGCTCGAGTTTGAAGGTCAACACTCTCAATGCCATAAATGGCAGATGTTCCTTCGCCGGAAGGATATGAACCACCATTGCCCCGTTGATGGGGTTGTGGTAGATTTTCAACCATGTGTTGATGTTGCTGCTGTTGATTAGGGAAGGGATTATGAAGAACGACAGGTGTTCACCCAGAATCCTTGTTGGCAATAAAATCGGTGCATTCCTGCAGCCGAGGACATTTGTATGTCAAGTGGTCCTCCGCATAGATTTTGCAAGGAAATTTCATGGGTTTATCCTTCCCTTTGTCATTTTTGGCAGCGTTTTTCTGATTAAGGTTATTCTGATTATCCGACTGCTCTTCTGAAGAAGATGACTTTTTCTTGTTCTTCTTATTTTTCCCGCTAGGTTTTTGTGAGGTTTGCACTGAATTTACCTCAGCGGTGGGAAGAGTAGTTGTTTGGTGAGGGGCGGTGGTAGCCGAGGATGGATGGGAGGCTTGCCCCTGAGACTACTTTGTGGCTACTCCAGAGATCGTGCCAACGAGACCATCGGCATGAGCTCCGGTTTTCTGAGTAGCCGGAGGATTTGGGTTGCCAGGGGAATGGGGGAGTAAATCATACAGCGTGCCAGATTGTGAGTAGATTAAATCTAAATGCTGGGCACGGCGAATGCATTGATCTTCTGTAACCACACCAGAAAGGCCAATGTCTTTAGCTATGTGGGGTAAGAGAGACTTGAAAACCAATTGGCTAAGAGATGATCCGGAATTGGCGCTTTGACTAGCCTCCTCCTACGTCTCCATTCATGAATGTGATCGGAGATGTGGGTGGCGGTGTCTTGGCAGAGCGAGGTTAATAGTTCCGTTCCGGTTTCAAATCTAATTGGTAGTTGGAAGTTCTTTAGAAACTCCATTGCTAAAGCACCAACCATATTGATGGTGGCGCGTGGTAATTCAATGTACCACTTGGCAGCATTGCCTGTAAGCATGCGGGGAAATAGTCGAAGTCGGACACTATCATCTACCATGGAATTGGATATAGACCATAGGTGAAAGGTAGTGATGTGTGCAGCTGGGTCGTCCCCTTGTTTCCCGTCGAACTTGGGGATGTCGGAAGGAATCTTATGCGGTACTGGAGGCCAAAGCGGGTTGTGATTGATGGGATCATTAGTCAATTTATGGATATCGGGGATGTCCAAAGCTGCCAAGAATGGAAATTGTGGATTTTCCCCCGAACCTAACCAAGGCAGTATGGGCTGACTATTTAGACCATAGGGTCCACCCATAAATGTGTTACCAGGAGGATAAGTAGGACTTTGGTAAAAACTTCCTATAGGTGGAGGAGTAGGGACATACGGTTGTTGTCCATAGGGCATGTTGTATTGCGGGGCGAACTGTTGGTTGCCCCGAGTATAAAAGTTCCCTCTCATTCTAGATGGAGGTTGGGGTTGGTTAGTCCAAATGGATGCAATAGAGTTTCCCGGAGGCACGCTACTACTTGCATAGTTTGGCAACGGCATAGACCCTACACCTATATTTGAACCACTTAAGGGAAGAGTATTAACAATAGGTTGTCCTATTTGTCCTAAGGATTGTAGAGGAAGTGAAATGTTCCCTGCTACCTGCATGCTGGTGACACTGCCCCCTGGCATAGAGGCCAAGGGGTTTGAACTCAGCAGAGGGTTCCAACCGAAAGGGTTGCTAAAAGGTATCGAAGTAGTCATACTCGTGGAAGGAGCTACTGTGGGTCCCAACGTGGTCACGGTAGGAGTAGATGCCGAAGGATTTGGAAAGCTACTGACAGTTGAGATGACCATAGGGTTGGGAGTAGGTATATGTTGACTACTGGGGTTACCCAGTGATGGCATAGAACTGACCACCGGTGGGGAGGATGGTGGCGAACCTGGGATGGTTTCCATTGGCATCGACCCTGTGGATGCCAGTGGTGAAATGGATGTTTGTGCGGTCGAAGACATATCTTGGTGTGGTGGAATCTGAATTATCACAGGCCCCAACAGATCAGTGAGCAGAGGATTGTAATGAGGTACAACCCCTTCAGTGAAAGGGTCCTCCAGAAATTCCAGCTGATATGAGGCTATGTGAAAATCAAGATTAGTCAGTGGAGACTGCTCTTCCGTAGAAGGCACGAGTTCACCAAGGTTCAGTTCTTCCTCAATAGTTAGAGGAGGTAGACCTTGCTGTCGTTTAGACAAACGGCGTGGGTCGGGGGATGCCACGGTGACCTGATTAATTTTAACAAATTTTAAAAAATTGTGATGTATTATAAAGTCTTAGTGACAGTAACCACACACCTAAAAAAAGAAAAGAAAAAAGGACTCTCTAAAATCAATCAGCAAGCAGCCAGAATAGGGTGCCCTGTCTGAGTACTACCGTTTGCTGGTGATGAAATTCAGTATCACAATAGTATACAGAGAGGGTTGGTCAAAAGTACAGTTATGATCACTCTAGAGCTTCGCCCGAACCTCAGACGATATTTGTAAGCACTCTCGTGAAGACGAGTACCCTCCTAAAGACAGAAGACAGAGTGGGTCCGTCTGTTTCAGGTACCAGGACAGTCCGTCCTAGTCACCTTGTGTAAGTCCCTAAAAAGTATGGCCACCAAAGATACCTCAAATCACAGACATCATCAGGGGGGTCCACGGTCAAGGACAGTGTGCTATATGGGAAGAATACCTAGATCCCCGATCTAGTTTCGACATCCCCGAAGGGAACCCCAATATATAACACACCCACTGGATGCAGTCGAAGGCGGGCTACCTTCTTGTGCACCCAAGTGTTGTCTCGCGCTGAGCTCC
Organism: Pinus albicaulis; assembly: GCA_034641835.2. Lineage (NCBI taxonomy): Eukaryota > Viridiplantae > Streptophyta > Pinopsida > Pinales > Pinaceae > Pinus > Pinus albicaulis. The sequence goes on along the minus strand of CM076571.1, from coordinate 715,289,609 downwards.
GGTAAAGGAACGGTCCTAATAATATGAGTGCAGTATTATTTCGCTCGTTAATGACTTTAGTTTCAAGTTTTGAGATCTTGGGTAGTTTTCTCACTGTTCCTAACCCAAGATCCTAGCCTGAACTACTGTTTGTGTGAGTTCAAAAAAAAAGTTGATTGATTTTATTATCGCTTTATTCTTAGTGTACTTGATTATTAGTCTTGTGGAGGGGGAGTGGACGTATGAAATGTGATGAGACTCTGACTCAAGAAACCATGCAAAACACGCTCTAGATATTAAATTCGATGAAGAGTGTTTCTACAGGGAGAGGTTTCTTTTCAACATCCATGCACTAACATTCAAATAGCTCAGTTCAAATTTTAAAGATTCAGACTTCTATCTACCTCTTTTAAACAGTATATGAACTGAAAATTTCAGAATAAACTCAGCTAGATGCAGAAAAAAAAAAAAAAAAAAATTTCTCTTAAAAAGTAAATGCTTTGGACACCGACTTTTCAAACAAGAGAAACAAATAGAAATGCCAACTTAGCAGACAAGCACAGGGATTCAGTCAGCGAAAGGTACTGATGGCCAAAAAAATCTGCAACTAAAACACCATCACAGCAGTGAACAAAAAGGTTTTGGTTGAGTAACGCTCTGTCTGTGAGTAAAGACATCGACTAACACACTGTATTTAATCAGATACATTGTTATAATGCACTGGACAACCTACATGTCTACTGGGCATCAAAAATGGTTGGAAGGGTCTGTGAACAAAGGAAAGAAGAGAGGAGGGAAGGAATAGTCCGGAAACTATGGGGAAGCTCCCCAGTGGAGTCGCCAATTCTGCTATAGGGTACATTGCTTGGGTTGTTGGTTTTCGAATATCCCTCTCAGGGCTTTCCGGTGCCCGAGGCAGACAGTAAGATTAGCTGTGCCGTTCAAAAATATGGCATGAGCATGTTCATATTAACTTAAAATAACTTGATGGAATGCGATAGAGAATTACCTCTTTGACAATCTTGGAGTCCCTTGGAGAGTGCTAGGCAGCGAAACAAGAGTCCTTCTTCACCGGCTCCAAATATTAGTCCTGCAATCAGTCAAAGCACCCATGTAATTTCTAACATAACATATATCCTATCAATTAAGTCAATATCTAATGAACTTCTAAATTATACACATCTGAGCCATTCATATCATACTATGTAAATGTTCAAACAATAATGACAATATTAAGCATTGAATGGACAAAACGAACACCGTTCTATTGATTTTGAAATAAGGAGGATTACAACCGTCGGTTGTACCAAGCCCTCCTCAGTCTCCCAATCTCTTTTATCTCTCAAGTGAAGAAGTCCAATTCAACAAGCTCTCTAGGAACCTCTTTGACTCTTGGCCTTCACAATATAACACTATTCTCTATTCCACAAATATGCCAAAACCTTTATCAATCCTTCGACCTTCAATTAAGAGCCTTCAGCTCCTTCTTATAGGAGAGGGAGAAAGCCATTGTTGCCTTTCTCTTTCCACTAGTTTGGAGTGGAAAAAACTTAGATGTTTCTTTAATATCTATGCTTTTGCCTCCTTCGGAGTTTAGTCTTGTTATAGCAATGACCAATAATGAATTGGTGCTCTGCAGTTTCTTTTGTGAACTGACTCTCTTGTGAGGGAAAGCCGGAGATTCAAATCATTCGCCGCGGGCTTTTCCCGATTCAAACTTAAAACATGGGTAACGCTGCCCTTTAGTGTAAACAGAGCGTTTCCCTAGCCACTAATGCAGCATATTCACTGATTTACTGCGTTATAACGCTCTTGTATTGTTCTAGATAGGCGTTACCCTGGCAGAAATAGGTTTAATATAGGTATTTGTACTCCTTCCATATTTGTCTTCCCCTCTGAGCTGATGAGGAGGTATTTTGACCTGTAACACTAGCCCTCCTGGGTCCAGAGAGGGATCTCTCTATATGGGCAAAGGTTCTATGTCCTTGAAGCTTGAAAGTTAAGGTATTAGGCTAGTTATAGGCACGGGTTTGTTTGATTGATTGTTTGTTTGGTTGTTGGGAATCAGAAAGGAAGGGTTCAATGTAAGGCAAGGATGTGCAAAGAGGATTTTAGGCAAAGGAGAGATGATTCCAAAGAACGCTCGAGACCATTGGGAAATGGAGTTAGGAAAGGCTTTACTTGCTATTCAATATGCAGGCTTTCAGTTGGGCTAGTCATCTAAAGAATTGGATCTTAAAGATGATGGTGTGGCATGAAGTGGCAAGAAATAAGGTGAAAGGAAAGGAAACCTCCAAGGTGACCCTTCAGGAATCAAATCTAGGGACAGGACATGCCATTGGACAACCTGTGACCCGAAACCTAAAAGGTTAACTCTTCAGACAAGGAAACATTAAAGATTTAGACACAAAGGTGAAAACCTAAGATCAGAGAGAGAATTTGAACTCTCAATGCTTTGGTATCCAGCTTAAGGGAACTTAGAAAAGTTCAATTAATTGAAAAGGATCCTAGTGAGACAGAGACAGAGTGCTAAAATCCCAGTATCCCGATTCATTAAATTAAAGCCTAACAAGAGCATTTAAGAACAGATTGGTTAATTCATACATCAGCTAGCAGTAAATATTAGCCACTACACTGGTTAAATTAACTTGAATTAGTGCTCAGATAACACATATAGAAGAAAACATTGAAGGCAGGGAGAGTAGAAGCTTAGGGTACCATGTGAGGGTATATCCTAAACTAGATTTCTGATGCGCGCCAGAAGAAATGAAATATGATGAACTACAAAGGAAAACAAGGACAAAGATAGAAAAACATCACCGCTGCTTTAAATCAGAATCCAAATAAATGTGATTGTCATATTAAAGAGCAACACCAGTCATGTACAACATTTCCAAAAGCTTGATATTCAGTCTGAAAACATCTTCCTCAGCCTATCTTACAACTTTACACAGAGAACTATGTCTCAAGAGAAACAGCTTACAGTTCACAGATATCCGATCAACAACCTTTACAATGAGTGTCTCATGAGTTTTTATATCAGAAAGAGAGGCGGAGGAGGTAGATGAAACACTAAATGAAACATTAATCAAAGTAGGAGCAGTGGGTTGAAACCCATTCTGTTTTAATGTCTGTGCATCGAACTTCTGTACTCTTTGGGTGAAAGAGTGGTGTTTGACAGGCTGAAATTTACTCCAGGTATGTCTTTGATGTATCCTCAGCTGCAGTACTTGTGGTACTCTAGTGAAATAAACAAAAAGGTGGAACAATGTTTCTAGGGTCTACCATACCATGTACCCAATGCTTCTGGCAGCACCAGGACTGTTGTCAGGGCAGAGATCTACTCTGGAACACGGTAGAATACAACAGTATGGGCACCCTGTCCTTTCATGAGAAAGAACGGTCTGTTGATGGTGACACTGATATATTGTTTTCTGTGTTAGAATTTATCAGGCCCTCTGTTATAATCATGAAGTATTCAACCTGGTGCATTTGTCCTTTCAATTATTGAATTAAGGCTCAAAAATCTTTGATTACCAGCCTTTAATTCTCTGATCTTTCACTGACACTCATTGCTTTCCATTACTATCCCTATCTGTGAAATTTGAGCATTAATGGCACTGGAGAGGTTTCACAGAGTTGAAATCTGTCCATTCAATAGAGAATCATGTTCTAACACCTTCCCAGGCTCCTCTCTGTAATATCAATCTCTAAACTCAACATCTCTCTGATTTGTGCCACTAAAACAGTGACCACGCATCACAACGTTTTCCTCCTGCCTATAACCCTGCAAAACACGTAAACACGTTAAGAAAATCATGCGTACGAAGGGGTGGATGCAATGTAAGGCAGCGAGAATGGAGGCGTAGCATGGCGGGGATAGTGGATGTGAACGAAAAATGGTGGAAAGGTGCAACGAAATGGTGGAAATCTGCTCTGATGAGGGTCTGAGTGAAGAAATGCATGCAGGTGATGATCGACGGAGGAAATTAAACGATGAAGGGCTTAGTAAATCGGGCTAAATTCAAAGACACGGGAAAAAGCCACGAAAGCAGGTGACGTGGAGCTCTAGTGGTGGTGGGACCCGGTCAATGTCGGGGGCGATCTAACCTGGACCGTCTGATCTCAGGAGGAGATAAATGACCGTAAGTGCATCGGAGGGCGACTGATGGTGGGCCAAGGGCCCTATTTGCTTTGGTTATCACCCTAGCATCTTGGGGGCACGATCACTATCGGATGTCCAGCCTCAGATTGGACGGCGTACGCACATATCGCGCCGGGCCCGCGGTCGATTTTTAATGCGTGATGAGAGCAGGTTTTCAGAACAACTTGGGGACACATGTCGGCCGGTGACGTTGATCACTGCCGAACGAAAAATACCGCCTTCCTTTTAAAAGCGGTGTGATTAAGACCTCCGGTTTTGTACGGGGCGCAATCACGGGGACCATCGGGATGGCTGGACTACGGGCCGTTGATTTACGGATCAGATCGGCGGTTGTTATGCGATCGGGGAATGAACGGGGAACGCATGTGCATTGTAGGGAAAACGTGAACCATCGGATTGGCGTTGATCAACGGCTGGTATTGCACCCGACCATTGATATGATAAGCGCGTCACGAGCCAGCGCTTGGTTTCAGTGCCTGGGTCATGTGGAGAAATGGTTTGCGGGGGCTGGCCGAAAGGGGCTAAGCCTGATATATGAAGAATATGGGTTTTTGGCCTATTTTCAATGCAATTTGAGGCCGAAAAGGGATAACGGTAGAGGGGAAAAGGGGTTTTTAGGCCAAACAAAGGGTATTTGTGAGCCTTAGGAGGGTTTTGGGATGATTTAGAGGCATTTAAAGGAGGGAAAAGTAGGGGAAAATAGAGGCTGAGAGAGGATGACATAAGGAGAAAAAGGCTTTTGGGTATTCTTCTTCACAACAGAGAGGCTTTTTGACTTATGAAACAATAGTGAGGGTTTATCAAAGGATAAAGGGCATGAAAAGACTTCAAGGATGGTGCGTTTTCAGGGGAAATGCACTCCTTGAAGGCTCAAAAACTTAGTAGCCCCCTGTTTGCTTGTCAAAAAGTTATAGGGGGCTAACAGTGGCTCCACATGGGGATGGATTCTTCTTGAAGGAGTCAAGAATTCAGAGGATGATCTTTGGTGTGGCCCAGATGCCTGCTACTTGACGCTTCCCTTTCCTTTCTTGGACCACTGCCACAAATCATAAAGTCATTATATTAGTAGTAAAATTCTCCCAAACAACTACCTACCCAGACTATAGTCCTATCATTTTTCTTCAGGGTGCATTTGGACTAGCAGACCCTTTACAACATCAATTTTTTGCAATAAGGAAAATAAACCTATTCTATTTCTACCCTTATTACTCCATGAGGCCATATTAAACTGTTGGCCTCACATGTTTCTCTACCTAATCTAATATCTGCTGGGATTAAACTGTCCAACAGATTTCTTCTCTACATTATACAACAGAAATTTAAAAACAGCCAAACTAGGATTAGACAGTCTAGTTTGCTGTGGATCCAAGGCATAAAGTAAGTTGCACATGGACAGAAATTTGCAGAAAACTGAAACCAAAATCTTGAAGGCTTGAAAACTGAAACTTTGAAGCATCCTTCCTTGCTTTGTGAATCAATTTTTGAGTTTGTTAGAGTCACTTTCTCTTCTTCATTTCAGCTCTGGTCTTGGGCTTGTTAGAGCTGATTCTTCTTTCTTCTTTTCTGGTCCAGATTTTGGGCATGTTAAGGACCAGCTGTCTTTACTTCCTTTGGCTTAGGTTTTGATCATGTTAGAGCCAATATTTTCTTCTTTAGAGGTTCATGTTTTGAGCATGTCCGAACCTCTCTTCTCTCTTTTTTGAAACATTTTCTCTTTTCTTGAAAACATAACACAACAATGGCATTTACAATGGAAATGGAAACTGGAGATCGGAAATCAGTAGTAGTAGTGTTTGAGCATCTTTCCATTAACAGGACCCCCAAATAGCTCTGTACCATCTAGCTCTTGCAGAAAAAAGGCATTGGGACCAACAGTGGGTTGGATGATGTATGGACCCTGCCACAAACTGTCAAATTTGTCGTGCTTTCCTTTGTCTTATCTTCTTGAATCCCACTTCAGAACTTTATCTCCAATTTTGAAGTCAGAAGCCTTAGTTCTCTTATCGAACAACTTCTTTATGTTTTCTTGAACTTTCACGGCTCTGTTATAGACCTCTTCCCTTGTTTGCTGGTGATGAATCGTTTGGTTTATCCTCCTTACCATGCTGTCTTCTTCTGTTTGAATCTCTTGGAAAAGTTTAATCACTGGTACCCAAGGCTAGTAGGAAACACTGCTTCTTTTCCATAGACAAGCTGATAAGGTGACATGGCAATGGATTTCTTTATTGTAAGCCTGTCAGCCCATAAAGCATGCACTAACTTGTTATGCCACGATTTTTCGTTCTCTTCCAGTAACTTTTTGATGATGGTCACTAAGCTCTTGTTTGATGATTCAGCTAACCCATTACCTTGTGGGTAATACGCAGTTGAATGAACGAGTGATATTTGGTACCTGTGAGAAAAATCAATCATTTTCTTGGATCCAAAAGAAACAGCATTATCAGTGATTATTTTTCTTGGGTAGCCAAACCGAGAGAGGATGTGATCTTCTAGGAACGTAATAATAACAGAATCTGTGGCATTCCTAGAAGGTATGGCCTCTATCCACTTAGTGAAGTAGTCTGTGGCTGTATGGATCCACTTGTGTTTTACAGAAGAAGCAGGGTGTATTTCTCCTATGAAATCTAGGCCCCATTGCATAAAGGGACCTTCAACAGTGATGGGTTGTAAAGGTAGAGGGAGGAGCTTTCTTTTGCCTTAAAAAATCTGGCATTTATGGAAGGAAATTACCATCTTATGGATGTCATTGAAAAGTGTAGGACAATAATAGCCTGCTCTGAGTATTTTGTTAGCAGTGGCTTTCTAGTTCAGGTGGCCTCCACACTCTCCTGCATGGAACTCCCGTTTAACCCTCTCTGCTTCAGTTTTAGGAAAATATTTAAGCAATAGACCATTTGCATTTTTCCAGTATAAACATTCATTCAATATGCAGTAGTTTCTGGATTTTAGCTTTAGGAATCTGGCCTTAGTTTTTGATAGTTCAGGAGGGGCATTGAGGTTTGTGAGCACATACAGGATGTCAAAATACCAAGGAGAGTTTTGAAATTGCTTCTCAACAGTGGGATCAGGCAATCCTTTCTGCTCATCCAAGGCATCTATCATGTTTATGTCAAGGGCTTGTAAATTTGATTCAGCCATTAGTTGAGCTAAGCCCTGACCTTTGATCAGTTTTATGGGTTTTATTTCTGGGTCATACTCTAAAATCACGACAATCCATTTGCCACTCTTCCCATCCGGGTCTTGGGACAGAATTTCTTTCACCACTATGTTTGGCACGTAGGCTATGGTGTGGGAATGCAATATGAACACCCTAAAGTATTTCAAGGCCTTAACCAGGGCATAGGCCTATTTTTCCATTATTTTATATTTCAAGGGTGCATCTGTCAGAGCTTTGCTGAAGAAAGCAATGGGCTGTTCCATTCCTTCTGGATTTTTCTGCAGAAGAACTGCAGCCACTGTATGCTCAGAGGCAAATTAAAAGATCAGGAAATCCTTTGAGAAATCAGGGATGATTAGGACAGGAGCCCGGGTGATTGCAAGTTTAACTGATTCAAAATATTTTTAGCCTCAACAGTCCCCTTAACCCCCACACCTTTTTTCAGCATATCAGTCATATTTCTGAGGTGTTCAGCTAAGTTGGGAATAAACCTCCTTAGGAAGTTAATTTTCCCAATGAAGGCCTGTAACTCTTTAATGTTCCTCGGGTGTGTGATTTGTAGTATTCCCTCAAATCTTTGTGGGTCTATCCTAATTCCCTTCTCAGATATAATGTGGCCAAGAAGCTTACCTTCTTGCAGCCCAAATACAGTCTTTTTAGGATTCAATGACAGACCGAACCTTCTACATTTTTTGAACACTCTTCTCAGATGTTTTAGGTGCTCTTCATCAGTCTTGGAGTAGATTTTTATATCATCCAGATAGATGACAATGAAGTGCCCAATTTCATCTGAAAAAGCGATGTCCATCACTTGTTAAAAGGTTTCCCTAGCGTTCATCAGTCCAAAGGGCATTTTTACGTACATAAAAGTGCCCCATGGAGTGGTAAAATCTGTTTTGAGTTGATCTTCTGGGAGTACTAGAAATTGGTTGTAACCTAAAAAACCATCTAACAGGGAGATCCGCCTTGAGCCAACTACCCTCTGCAGGATATGTTCCATCTTTGGCAAGGGGTAATTGTCCTTAAGTGAGGCTCTGTTAAGGTTCCTGAAATCTATGCACAGCCTGATCTCACCTATTTTCTTTCTCACAGCTACAAGGTTTGAGGCCCAATCAGATAACCTCACCGAAACTATTATTCCTGCTTCGTACATATTTTTTATTTCCTTTTCTACTGCAGGCAATTGTTTCAGGTTTATTCTACGAATTTTATTTCTGAAGGGTTTCTGGTTCTCTTTCAAAGGTATTTTGTGCTGTATGATGTTTGTGTCATAGGCCTTCAAGTCCTCATAGCTTCAAGCAAACACATCAATGAATTCCTTGAACAGGTCGATATATTTCTTTTTCATGTTTGCGGGTAAGGACTTAGCCAACTTAACCATTTTAGGCTTGTCTTCAGTGCCTATGTTGCATTTCTCAATGTCAGAGTCTAAGTGTTCAATAGTGGGATTTTTTGCTACATCATGGAAATCGAAAATATCTTCTAAAGGTGCCAGACCTCGGGGTATGTTCTTATCTTTTGCCTGTAGCACCTCTATTTCCTCATTATTTTCGTTTTTACATTCTTCGGTTGGATTTCCGATTTGTTCGTTTAAAGTGTTTATTTCTATGTTACAGGGTGGTTCTTCCTCGTATGAGGGTTCTTCACTTAGGTAGCTATCATTGGACTTAGAGTCTGAATCGGAAAATTCAAACTCGTTCCTGCCTATCAGGAAATCCTCAATCTTCTTATCTCCTTCAAAAACTTGCCAATATTTCTCATTATCAGGTACTGTAGGTCTGAACTTCGTCTGAATGATGATTTGTTGATCACTGGGAGGCTTGTGATATGAAATAGTTATACAATCCAATCCATTTTCAATGACATTCTGACTCCTAGGAATAAACACTAGTTCATATTCCACAAAGGTCTTTAATAAATCCATAGTGTCATTCCTGTACACTCTCAGCCTAGGGTGTTTCACTGTGTATTCACCATTCACTTGTTTGATGATTAATTCAGAGTCTCCTTGAACAACTATCCTATGGGCTCCTAATTTTTTCAACAGATTAAAGCCTAGGATGAGAGCCTCATACTCTGCGATATTATTTGTACATTTGAAGTTCAGGTTGAAGGCATGACTCTCAACATAGTCAGTCTCTGTGTTATGCAACCACACTCCCGCCCCTGCGGTTTTCTTGGTGCATGACCCATCGAAATTCATTTCCCATAAGGGTTCATTCTTGGGCTGTGGATGGTTTCGTTCTTCGTGTGGTATATGAGTTTGTGAGGAGTGACTAGCCAGCTATTCACATTATGTTTCTTGTTGACTCGAAGTTTTGTTTTCAGTGCACTGTCCACAAATTTCATCTTTGTTTTCTTCTGAGGTTAGAGAGGCCATTATGTTGAAATCTATGGGCTCTTCCCTATTTTTTATATCTCTGATTTCTAGCTCTGGATCTTCTAAGGATTCATCATTTCAAAGGATAAAGGAGTCCAGATCTTTGTGTACAGAGTACAGAGGAGAATTTTCAGGCTTTTTAGGGCTGCTGACCTGGAATTTCATTTGTGCCTCTCTATACAGTCTCCTAAGCTATCTAAAGATAGGGATTGTGGCATATGCCCCATCCATCTGCATCGTACCTTGCAGCTTAGCTCCCCATGACCTTGATAGCAACATGCCATGCTTAGGTGGCACATCTACCACTACAACATCCATAACCATGCATTTGGCTGGAATCTGGGTTAAGTTCACACACAGGTCATTGATTAGGCCAAGGCACCTTACTCTGGTAGAGTAGAATGAATATAAATCTTTGTAGGGTCGGGTTATCTCCAGGCCTAACCTTTCCATAAATACCTTAGGCATCAAGTTTTGTGAGGCCCCAGAGTCATGCATTGCATTGTGAAGGATCTTGTCATGGATATTGAGACTGATATAAAAAGGAGATATTACCCCCTCCTGAAACTTCCCTTCTATCTTTGGACCAAACAAGAGAGTTGGTTGATCATCACTCAGATTGACAATATCATTGTTTTCCCTTAGATTTAATGCTTTCAAAATTTGGCCTTTATATACATCCTGAGTGGCCAGCTTAGAGAGTGGGACAGAGATCTTAATTTTAGCGATCTCACTCTCTAAATTGAAGAGAGATTGACTCTTTGTGACACTCGACTCTGTTTTGTTAGCCACTACTTTAGTGGCAGGCTCAGTGTGCTGATTATCACTATGTACATGATTAAGAACTGTTTTATCAGGAGCACTAACTACAGTGCTAGTGCTGCTAGTTGGTTGACTTTGTTTATCAGTGTGTTGGTTGTCCCTTTCTTTGTTCTTCCTAGAACTTTCAGCTGCTGATTTGTTACTTTTAGCGTTTGCTTTAGAAGTTTTCTCAGGCATTTTCTTAATGGTAATCTCAGAAGCTTTTGGTTTTGAATTGTCTAAGCTCTTTTTGCTTCTAAGCTCATATTTTTCCCTGACCTGCATGATGGAATTTTCAAATCCAAGCCTGTAATCCTAAGATTCTAATCTTTCCTCATCCCAATGGGAGGGTGAGGGTTGATCTTCTTCTGTGGAACAGTTGTGGATTGAGTTATCTGTCTCAACCATATTTATAGTGTTTTCCTCAGACTCTTCTATAATCCCCTCATCTTCATCAAGGAAGTTCTCTTGAAATGGGGGTATGACTTGTTGATCTGATTCTCTTTGTCTGTTGGGAGTGGTATTGTTCCTTATAAAGTTCTGGTTCTGGTTATTATTTTGGTTTTTGTTCTGATTATTAACTGTGACAACCATTTTTTCCATCATTTGTTGCAGCTTTTCCACATTTTTGGATAGACGGTCATAATTGGGGTCAAATGTGGAAGCTACAGTGTCATCTCTATATGTTACCCTTTTCTCAGCCCTCATTCTTGCTTTCTTCTCAATCAGGTTAGCCTCAACACTCACTGCTCCTTTTTGCATGTCTTCTAACATGTTGTAATCTCTCTCCCTAAGCTGGTAGGCCATGGCAGCATCAAAGCCTTCAAGGTATTTCACCAAAACCATACCTTGGGGAGGCTTCATGTGTGGAGGAAGAGCGTTGTAAACGCTATTAAACCTTGTAGAGTATTCATGGACACTCTCTCCTACATTCATTTTCAGGTTCTTGTATTCTGCAAAGATTTGGAGAGGGTTGGCCTTAACTTTCCATTTATTTATGAAGGTATGGTATAAGGAGGGTAGATCTTGGATGCTATTATGAGGTAGGCCCTTAAACCATTTCTTCACATCACCTCCTAAGCTCTGGGAAAAGATTCTCATTTTGACTGTATCATCATCTATCTCCATGTAATCAAAATAATCTTCCATCCTTTCTACATGGTGCTGAGCTGTGGTAGACTCTTTTGCAATGAAGTGTGGGATATTTGATTGGTAATCATTGGGTAAGGGTACTAGAGGCTGAGGTAACACCAGAGGTGCATACCAAGCTGCCATGATGATTTTCTGAGGAGGTAAAAGGTTGGCTTGAGTGGCTGGTATATGGATGACAGGGATACTAGGACTAGCAGAAGTCAGCTGAGCAGATCTAGGGTGGTAGAGCCCCAAGTTTTGAATGAAGTGAATATCAGGAGGTGTAGATGGAGGGGTCTCTCTGTCCCTGATGTGTTTACCCCTTTGAGGTGGTGAATCAGGAGACTCAAGGTTTGGCTGGTCTAGAGTGTTGAATGACCTAGTTCTAGGTAAACTGTTTTAAGAGTCTAGGTCAAAAAGTGGGTTTGATAGAGCTATAAAGTCTTCCAGTACAGAGTTAGATCTATGGATACGATTGGAAATAGTTGGTCCTCTAAGTGTAGGGGATTTCCTGAGAATTCTCTCAGGGTTGTAAACTATTTCAGGTGGGTTTGGGTTAGGATAAGCTCTCATATGAACAGTTATTGAAGCCAGAATGTTGTCTTTAAACAAAGGAGCTTAATCCTACTTGTCACTTATGTTATGGCTGACGTTGTTATGGAGGCTGGTCTCCCAGTGGAGTCTTATGTGAAACCAAGATAATCAGCAGGCCTACTGATCACCAGTGGAGTCTTTGATCTTTAAGGAACTATGGAGTTGCCAGGTGGAAGGTTTAGGACATTTCTAGGAGGTACACTGTCCACCACAGTGCTTATGTAATGTCCCTTTTCACCTCTAACATAGAAAAATCTAACCAGAGATGGACTGGGAGGGCTTTTACCAGGTATTTCACCTCTGAAAGAGAGTGAGACCTGGAGGCTATCTGTCCCTTTCCAGAATCTGTCTAAGAGTGGGGGAGAAACACAAAAAATGGTGCAGGAAGTGAATTGCAAGTGGAAGTGTTTCACTGCCAACCTAACCAGAGATTGTTGGATTTTTGAGGCTCTTGTGATGTAGTAAGATGGAGAATACTCAAAAGTTCCCCAGCGGAGTCGCCATTATGTTGGGGTTCCCATGTTTTGGCAAGTTGGAAATAACAAAAGATGAGACAACATTAGAACCACTTTCAGACCTCAGGATCTAGCCCTCCTGGGTCCAGAGAGGCATCTCTCTATATGGGCAAAGGTTCTATGTCCTTGAAGCTTGAAAGTTAAGGTATTAGGCTAGTTATAGGCACGGGTTTTTTTGATTGATTGTTTGTTTGGTTGTTGGGAATCAGAAAGGAAGGGTTCAATGTAAGGCAAGGATGTGCAAAGAGGATTTTAGGCAAAGGAGAGATGATTCCAAAGAACGCTCGAGACCATTGGGCAATGGAGTCAGGAAAGGGTTTAGTTTCTATTCAATATGCAGGCTTTCAGTTGGGCTAGTCATCTAAAGCATTGGATCTTAAAGATGATGGTGTGGCATGAAGTGGCAAGAAAGAAGGTGAAATGCAAGGAAACCTCCAAGGTGACCCTTCAGGAATCAAATCTAGGGACAGGACATGCCATTGGACAACCAGTGACCCGAAACCTAAAAGGTTAACTCTTCGGACAAGGAAACATTAAAGATTTAAACAAAGGTGAAAACCTGAGATCAGAGAGAGACTTTGAACTCTCAATGATTTGGTATCCAGCTTAAGGGAACTTAGAAAGGTTCAATTAATTGAAAAGGATCCTAGTGAGACAGAGACAGAGTGCTAAATTCCCAGTATCCCGATTCATTCAATTAAATCCTAACAAGAACATCTAAGAACAGATTGGTTAATTCATACATCAGCTAACATTAAATATTAGCCACTACACTGGTTAAATTAACTTGAATCAGTGCTCAGATAACACATATAGCAGAAAACATTGAAGGCAGGGAGAGCAGAAGCTCAGGGTACTATGCGAGGGTATATCCTAAACCAAATTTTTGATGCGTGCCAGAAGAAATGAAATATGATGAACTACAACGGAAAATAAGGACAAAGATAGAAAAACATCACCACTGCTTTAAATCAGGATCCAAAGAAATGTGCTTGTCATATTAAAGAGCAACACCAGTCATGTACAACATTGCCAACAACTTGATATTCAATCTGAAAACATCTTCCTCAGCCTATCTTACAACTTTACACAGAGAACTATGTCTAAAGAGAAATAGCTTACAGTTCACAGATATTTGGTCAACAACCTTTACAATGAGTGTCTCATGAGTTTTTATATTAGAAAGAGAGGCGGAGGAGGTAGATGAAACACTAAATGAAACATTAATCAGAGTAGGAGCAGTGGGTCAAAACCCATTCTGTTTTAATGTCTATGCATCAAACTTCTGTACTCTTTGGGTGAAAGAGTGGTCTTTGACAGGCTGAAATTTACTCCAGGTATGTCTTTGATATATCCTCGGTTGTAGTACTTGTGGTACTCTGGTGAAATAAACAAAAAGGTGGAACAATGTTTCTAGGGTCTGCCATACCGTGTACCCAATGCTTCTGGTAGCACCAGGACTGTTGTCAGGGCATAGATCTACTCTGGAACACGGTAGAATGCAACAGTATGGGCACCCTGTCCTTTCATGAGAAAGAACGGTCTGTTGATGGTGACACTAATATATTATTTTCTGCGTTAGAATTTATTAGGCCCTTTTTTATAATCATGAAGTCTTCAACCTGGTGCATTTGTCCTTTCAATTATTGAATTAAGGCTAAAAAATATTTGATTACCAGCCTTAAATTCTCTATTCTTTCACTGACACTCTTTGCCGCTCCATTACTGTCCCTATCTGTGAAATTTGAGCATTAATGGCACTGGAGAGGTTTTGCAGAGTTGAACTCTTTCCATTCAATAGATAATCACGTTCTAACACCTTCCCAGGCTCCTCTCTGTAATATCAATCTCTGAACTCAGCTTCTCTGTGCTTTGTGCCACTAAAACAGTGACCACGCATCACGACGTTTTCCTCCTACCTGTAACCCTGCAAAACATGTAGACACGTTAAGAAAATCATGCGTGGGAAGGGGTGGATGCAATGGAAGGCAGTGAGAATGGAGGCGTAGCATGGCGGGGAGAGTGGATGCAAATGAAAATGGTGGAAAGGTGCATCGAAATGGTGGAAATCTGCTCTGATGAGGGTCTGAGTGAAGAAATGCATGGGGGTGATGATCGACGGTGGAAATTAAACGATGAAGGGCTTAGTAAATTGGGCGAAATACAAAGACACGGGAAAAAGTTACGAAAGCAGGTGACGTGGAGCTCTGGCAGTGGGACCCGGTCAATGGCAGGGGCGATCTAACCTGGACCGTCCGATCTCAGGAGGAGATCAACAACCGTAAGTGCATTAGAGGGCGACTGATGGTGGGCCAAAGGCCCTGTTTGCTTTAGTTATCACCTGAGCATCTTGGGGGTGCGATCACCGTCGGATGGCCAGCCTCAGATCGGATGGCGTACGCGCATATCGCGCCGGGCCCGCGGTCGATTTTTAACGCGCGATGAGAGCGGGTTTTCAAAACAGCTTGGGGAAACGTGTCAGCTGGTGATGTTGATCGTTGCCGAACGAAAAATACCGCCTTCCTTTTAAAAGCGGTGCGATAAAGACCATCAGTTTTGTATAGGGTGCAATCGCGGGGATCACTGGGATGGCTGGACTGTAGGCCATTGATCTATGGATCAGATCGACAGTTTTTATGTGATCGGGGAATGAACGGGGAACGCATGTGCATTGTAGGGAAAACGCAGACTGTCGGATTGGCGTTGATCGACGGCTGGTATTGCACCCGACCATTGATATGATAAGTGTGTTACGGGCCAGTGCTTGGTTTCAGTGCCCGGGTCATGTGGAGAAATGGTTTGCGGGGTCTGGCTGAAAGGGGCTAAGCCTAATATATGAATAATATGGGTTTTTTGGCCAGTTTTCAATGCAATTTGAGGCTGAAAAGGGATAACGGTAGAGGGGAAAAGGGGTTTTTAGGCCAAACAAAGGGTATATGTGAGGCTTAGGAGGGTTTTGGGATGATTTAGAGGCATTTAAAGGAGGGAAAAGTAGGGGAAAACAGAGGTTGAGAGAGGATGAAATATGGAGAGAAAGGCTTTTGGGTATTCTTCTTCACAACAGAGAGGCTTATTGACTTATGAAACAGTAGTGAGGGTTTATCAAAGGATAAAGGGCATGAAAAGACTTCAAGGATGGTGTGTTTTTAGGGGAAATGCACTCCTTGAAGGCTCAAAAACTTAGTAGCCCCTTGTTTGCTTGTCAAAAATTTATAGGGGGCTAACAGAAGCGACAAGGGAAACTATGTGGCTTAGAAGAATCTTGGAAGATTTGTAGATGAAACAAATGCATTCATCTCCACTCATGATCAATAACACTTCTGCAATAATTTTTTCCATGAACCCAAAGTTCCATGATCGAACGAATCATATCAATAAAAAATACATATTATTCGACATAATGTTTAGGCCAAGACAATCCATCTACGACTTTGTCCCATAAATGAGCAGATTGCAGAAATCTTCACCAAATCACTTGGAAGAGAAAATTTTGAAAAATTCATAACAACGCTTGGACTCACTAAAATCCCTTCAAATTAAGGGGGGGAATTTTGACACCTAATCCTAAGGGATTGGGTGAAATTTTATAATAATGTAAATAGAAAATAAGGAAGTCTAAGAGACATTGGGAAACGAATCCCAAGAGTCTCACCTCTATGTATATATTCATATGCATCCTTAATCAATTAAATTCACTCTTTTGGTGGAGTTACCTCCTAGCCTGACACCTTCCATGCCTCACACAACCAAGGTACCAAACCTAAAAATCTCCAACCAACATTCCTATAGATTCCAAGAGTTCAAATTCCCTCAAAATATTTCTAGGTACCTTTCTATGCCTCACACAGCTAAGGTACCAAGCCCGACATCCTCCAACTGGAATTCCTATGGGTTCTAGGAGTTCCACAATCCTTACAAGTATTTTGGGTACTGTAACAGGCTTCCATTTTGTCACTGTCACCATGCTTCCATGGTCATATTTCTAAAATTGTGAACATGAACCATTATGTACTCCTATCACAACACAAGAAAATCCCCTGCGTAATCCTTCCTTCTCCCCCTTTCGTAGTGCCAAACATGCCTCTTTTGTATGCATGCCTATTTTTTACCACTTGGCACACCGTAGGCCCTTAATGGACTTTTGGTTATATGCATGGGAATTTTTTATGATTATTAAATCATAAGTGCCTCTTTTACCCATTAATGGAGTCTCATCCCCACATTCATGTTTCGTATTTCAATATGTAGCCATTTTATTTTATTAATATGAATGTGTAACATAATTGCATTACTAGGCCTTTTAGCCTCAAAATATAAAAATTGTGTACATGGGCATACTAGCCCCGAACACATAATACATGACAGACACGTGCGCAAGGGCCCCCATAACACATTTACACACATGCACCTAGGCACAATGGCCCTCAAAAAGATGTTTTTAGCTGACCAACCTATTCAATGTGTATTGGCTCACTAGCCTATTTCTGCATATGCATGTTATTTATATTCCATAGTTCGAACAAGGGTGTTACACTACTAGTGTTTCAGGTGTATTGAAGGTGAAAAACATCAATTTTTATGAATTTTCCATGGAATAATTTATGAATTTCAGTCTTCAATATGATGTTCTTTCCCAGTGAACCCAAGGGGGTGAAATTTCAAGCTATAGAATATCCCCCCTATTGTATGAGGTGAAAAGGGAAGATGATGGAAGAAATTTATTAAAATAATATCAATGAGATAGGTAGAGGGAGGGAACCATGGATGCAGAACCTGTAAAGGAATGAAAAATCATAGTCAAATAGATATAAAGTACATCCCCAAAGTAGGTATATCTATACTCGATACTGTAAGAATAAATATTGGCTTCCCACACAACATACTGTAGAATCAAGTCATGAAGGACTAGTCATGATATAATGTAGATCTATGTCACAATAAATATTAGTAGGGTTATGAGCACCAATGGTGGCCCTCAAATTACATAATGCATTCTCCAATGAAGCTTGGGGGAGACAATGTGCTCAAGTGAGGTAGCTTCATGCCCTAAGGTCATCGACTCATCCTGATGGTACAACTTGACTGCATGCAAATGAATGAGCTGATGTCAAGCGTGAAAGGAGACTATCTGATTACTAGGCATTAAGGGATCCTATTAAAAAATGTGAGGGAGACCACCAATGAGGAAAATGGCTTCCAAGGTACCTAGCACAATCTTGAAAATTCGAATGAAAGAGCTGATGTTGAGCACTCATAGAATCAGTCAACATGGGACAATGAGGAAAACCAAATATCAACCATGAGGAAGCCTACCACTGAGGACTCAAAGCTCTAATGTAATCTAATTTTTCTAGATCTACATCCTAGATAAGGTGTTGATGTTTTTTGTAGTGTGTTTGGCGCAAGGGTGTACGAAATACACTTCTTTAGCAAGCTGGTTGCTACTTGCACAAGGTCACAAAGAAAAATGATTGTTTGTTATTAGTGGAATAGATTTGACATAATGTAAAATATGTTTTATGGAAAAACTAAGCATACAATACTAAGAACAAAACCAAAACACAAGATGAAAAATAAAAAATCTCAATGGAGCAAATAGCCTACTAACATGTGTAGAATTATCCCTTTATTAGGTGCTAGTGGTAAAAAAGATACAATGCTAAACACTTGAAGAGGGTCCTTTGAGCTATGGAGCTCAAATACCCAAAACACGGAGGTCTCCTTCCCTGGAGTTCTTGAAAGTGTCTCTTCCCTATCTCAAATGATGGTAGATCAAGATCAAATGATGGACCTCTATCTCTTGGACTGAGATGTTGGTTGGCCAACATATGAGTCCTTCCAATCCCTCTGTTGCTAGACTATGTAAGCTAGTTTTCTTTGATGAAATTTTTCCAGGATAACAATGTGTCTCCATTTCTTCATCCAAAGGCTGGTTTATATAGACACTTTTTGAATTTGTCCTCCTTTTCTTGGCCCAAGAATGATAGTTGCTCAAGAGTGGAGGAGGGATTCCTTTGTGGGGTACACTTAATCCTCAAGGTGGCTCAAATATGTTTTTCCTTGACAATATTGGGTGGAGAATCATCTTAACCAATTGTGCCAAGCGGTCCTGGATGGTGACATTTCTCCATTTTCGGGACCACACGACTATTGAAGGAATAGTCACATTGTGTGTATAATTCCGTTGATGATGGTGCGCTATTCCTTAATTGTATTTTGAACCTTAGGAAAAATTTAATTTTTAGCCTTTCCTAATGTATTCCTTTCCTAAAAAACTTTGTCTGTACCTTCTTATTGACATTTTTAATTACTTTTTCATGTACGATTTTTCGGTGTTAACAATTTTCCCCTAATGTATGAGGTTGAGGAAGTACTATATAGCCGAAATACATTATGTTTTATTTTCTGTGTGATCCTTTTGAGAGAGAGAGAGAGAGTAACTTTCTTTGGAACTAAATTTGGAGACCCCTTGTATTAAGTAAAAAAGACACCATGCTCTATAGGAAACCTGCAAGAGATAAAATAAGAAATATTTCTACAAGGCAGGTATGTCCCACGCTCGTGATATTTGACTAGTTAAGCTAATATGACAGATACTGGTTCTGTCGTGTCACATTTTGTTTCTGGTGACCTGCTACTGGATGATGACGATGATAGCTGATGCCAATGGATGCATGGGTCTTTGACTATTGGGGACCTTCTCATGTAAGCAAGGTTGAAAGAGATTCCTATTGATATACGAGTCGTCAATGAATTTTGACAGAGTGCAGCAGTTATGAAGTACGATACCATCCATGACATGAAAATTTGTGTTGATGTAAAATTTCAAGAGGATCGATGCCATCAATGGGAGATTTTAATTCTCATTGTGTCATTCGAGGATGCCCCTATTGTGGTGAGGAATCATCCAAGTTACTACCTCCTTCCCGGAAAGTGGTTTTTGAAGTGTACAAGAAGGAAGCATCAACCGATCGAAACAAGTACTGATGCAAGGTACCAGGGTTTCTGATGTAGTAGGGTACAATGTGATAGGTTAAAAGTAAATGATGACGAGAGATGGTAATAATTGATGATGGTGGTTAAGTGGCTTGAGGTGGGAGTTGTAAATGCAAGTGGCGACAGTCATAATAATTTCTGATGGGGAAACCCCTGGGGTCGGTAGGATGTGCAGGGTGGGTGTATGCTTGCTATAATTGTCATGGTTGGGTGTGGTAAAGAATGTGCAACTCTGAACAAGGGTGTTTAAAGACTGCTTCCAGGTAAGAAATGTAAATGGATGGGTGGGAGTCTTCTCCTAAAGAAAATCTTTGTAAAGTTTCCAAAAGAATATGAAAGTGGTTTTGATGCACAAGCACGGAGACATGTGCCCCATTAACATGAATAATCTTGCATGATGATGTGAGGAGTGTGTTTTGCTGAGGGTGTGTTGTGGTAAAATACAACTTCCCCATTTTTTTATTTATGTACTTCAAATAATGGAGACCCTTTCTGCAAATTTTTTGGCTAAAAACTTTTTAGGATTTTGATTAAGTTAATTTTTTTTTCAATTTTTCAATTTTTCATTTTTATAGGATTTCTATTTTGATTGTTTCATTGAATCTGGTTTTCATAAGGTTTCCAACAATACTTGTTTCACTTCATTTGGTCAACCGGTTAGTAAATGACACTCCTTTGAAGTTTGATCATTTTCTCACTTGGGTTAAAAAATGTAAATAAATGTATAATATTTGTATTTTTGCAATTAAAATAGTCCTCATTGTAAATATTAATTTTTAGTTATTTTTTACTAATTCTTTTTTTTTTCACTAACGGTCCTACAAAATGACCCAGCTAAATTATACAATAGAAGAAAATACATTTCGAGATATTGATAATATATTCCAACATATTATATAAAAAAAAATGCCAAACCCAAAACTCCAAAAGTGCAAAGTAGCTGTAGTCTAAATTGTAGGATGGTTAATCCACGTGGGCCCCACTTCCCAACACATCATTCTTTCCAAAATATCGATCTAAAAATTGTGATTTCAATTATGCGATCAGAAACAATGTTGCAATGCGATATTGCGGTTGCGATACATCACAAATTACATATTGCAAATATTTTATATTTGTTTTATTCGCTTGTATTAAAACTGTCAAACTCCGATTGCGAATTTATGCGAGGGATTACAAGTTTTTGTTATAAAAATTTTCAAATTCTCCTGTCTTATCACTCCACAAGTTCATATTCCTGCATCACATTCTTTATAAGTGGGCATTCTTAAAAATCCGCGATCATTCATTTGTTACGATTTTCATATTGCGATATCGCATATTACAAATTTATTTAAAGCATCAAAACACTTCCCTTAAAATTTGTGATGTGCGATTTCATGTGAGGTGTTAAAAGTTTTATCGTAAAGTTTTAAACTCCTTATGACTCCCACTCAATCACCTCTCCTCCTCCCTTATCACTCCATACTCTCACTCCACTCCTCTCTCTCACATGGTGTGCATTTTATATAATTTTTGAATTATTAATTAAAATAAATTATATTATATAATATTATAATTAATATTATATTATAATTATAACATTTTAATTATAGTTTTAGTATAATTTAAATTATAATATTAATGTAATATTTTAATATTTTAATTAATCAATAAATCACTTTTTTAATTAGTTTAATTTTATTTTCAATTAGTTTTTATTAATTAAAATTAATAATGCAATTATAATTAATTAATAGATAATTATAATTTAATTTAGAATTTGATTATAACTAAATTAGATTAATAATATAATTGCAATTAATTATTATTAATTAATTAAATATTATAATCCAATTTAGGATAGAATTTAATTTAAAATTTCTGATTTTTAGCCCAAGCAACATAAATTCTAGATTTCTGGCAATTTTAATATACCAACTTTAGAGGCTCATAAATTGAGTTTTACTTAGTCAAATGAGGTTCAACCCAACTCATTAGAAAGATACAATCATGAAGATTATTCCTGAAGTGGTTTTATTTTCAAATTTGATCATTTATTAGGTCTGAAATTCAGCAGAAGATTAAGCTTCGAATTTTCTAAGTTTTATTTTTTGCATTTTCATTTGCCACAACTTCTTCTGAGTGCATATCCACCCTTCTATGTTCTCCTTGCCCAATTAGATCAGCACAGACATCAAAAGAAAGCTTAGATTTCATTTTCAATTATTTATTTAATTAAGTTTTGATTGGATTTATTTTAATTTCTAGATCTGGCATTTTGATTTTATTTTTGCATTTTAATTTTGTTTTGATTTGATTTTTTGCAAGAAATCAGTTGAAGAGATGAGGAAAATAAGATATCAATCAATGAAAATACTCCAGAAATTAAATAATATGATTTGAACCAATGAAAATTGATTGAGCAGAACCACTCTTCAACAAACTTTCCTATGAAGAATTCTTTTGTAAATATTATAAATAACAGATTGTAGAATGTAATAGGGGATTCTCTCCTCTGTAATTCTGGAATTCTAAAAGCACTTTTGTAATATGGATTTAGAGTTGTAGGTGGGAGGAGAGGAATCTCAGATCTGGGGATTATTGAGTTTTTTCTTTTACATTCTGAGTTATGTATAATGAATAGAGTTTGCACTACTGTAGCTCTGGTTTTGAAAGCATAAGTTCAGGCATTGTAAAATACTGTTAGAGACTAGAGCCGTAGAAATAGACTTAATAAATTGGTATTTATAATACTATTATTTTAAATGCTGGTTTCATTTTATGATAACATGAATTTGTCAATTTACTTCCATATTTGTGCACTTTTGTCGATATGAGAAATTTTCCTCAATTTTATGTTATTATTTATCTCTACTCTTATAGGCTGAATTATGATTTATGAGTAACTATTTACTGAGGAATCTGTCTTATAAAACTGATTTATTGAATAGTGAATGGTGTGAACTTCTTCCGAATATTGTTGCTTAATTATTCAAGTTAATGATTAAATGATCAATGTCATTTTGAAAACTTCTTTGTGAGTGTTGTTAATTGATTATTTCAGTTAAGAGATCTCTAGATAGGATGTGTTTGGTATTCCTTGTTGGGAAAAATACTGAGAGGGGGGGGTGAATCAGTATTTAGGGCATACTCAACAATTTTACTTTTTCTTTCTCTAAGACCCATGCACTACTTCACTGATCCCAACTTGCGTATACATGCAGATATCCTTCATAAAACTCGCGTATACACAAAGATCTTATTATGCATTTATTTCTTTACTTAGGTCTATGCATCATTCATTCATCAGATGTTTCTCCCATCCTTCTTGAATGCGTGTTGCTGTACACCAAAACTCTGCTGCGCCTTTGTACTCTTTTCTCCCATTCTATCTCTGCTCCTTTTGTTCTTCCTCTATTTCATCTGCTGCCTTTGCTACCTCTCTCTTTTCTTAGTTACTATTTCAGATGCCTGGTTGGAGTCTCCTTACAAAATTTGCTTCCTCTTCTTCTGATATATAACTTGATTCCTTGACAACTTCCTTTTCTTTTCCTTTTGCACACACCTTAAAAGCAGCTTCTTTGATTTGAGAGGGACCTCCTTGTCTCATTTCATAAGCAGTCAGAATACCATGTAGTTGAACAATAGTAAGAGTTTGCAGATCTTGCCTTTCTTCAATAGCTGATACTTTTGACTCAAATTTTGAAGTTAGAGATCTTAAGACTTTTTCCACCAGAGTAGTATCGGTTATGGTTTCACCCAAACTTCTCATACGATTTACAATATTATCTAGATGTAAAAAGAAACTGGCAATACTCTCATCACTATGCATCCTTAAATTTTCATATTCAATTCTGAGAGTTTGGAGTTTTGCACTTTTTACCTTTGTATCTCCTTCATAGCTCAGAATGATTTTGTCCCATATTTCTTTTGATGAATTTAACTGCATCACTTTAGCAAATTCTGGTTCAGACATGCTTCCTAATAAAACATTCATTGCTTTGGCATTGATTTCATATTTCTTCCTTTCTGCTGCATCAGTAGGAATACTTGCTGGATATTGATAACCTCCTTCCACGATTGCCCATACTTCTGCACCAAGACTTTGCAGATATGCTTTTGTTCATATCTTCCAAAATAACAGATTATCTCCATTGAATAGAGGTGGCCTTATAGACATTATGCTTTCATGACTTCCCATTGCGACTGATCTCCTTCAAGCGATCAAGCTTCTGCAGAAGGACCTGCTCTGATACCAATTGTTGGGAAAAATACTGCGAGGGGGGGGTGAATCAGTATTTAGGGCATACTCAACAATTTTAATTTTTCTTTCTCTAAGACCCATGCACTACTTCACTGAGCCCAACTTGCGTATACATGCAGATATCCTTCATAAAACTCGCGTATACACAGAGATCTTATTATGCATTTATTTCTTTACTTAGGTCTATGCATCATTCATTCATCAGATGTTTCTCCCATCCTTCTTGAATGCGTGTTGCTGTACACCAAAACTCTGCTGCACCTTTGTACTCTTTTCTCCCATTCTGTCTCTGCTCCTTTTGTTCTTCCTCTATTTCATCTGCTGCCTCTGCTACCTCTCTCTTTTCTTAGTTACTATTTTAGATGCTCCTTCTTTGCCAATTCCTTTGCCATCAAGGACAACTTCATCTCGTAGGTTGTCATCATCTTCATCAAAATGGGTTGCCATCAAGGACAACATTCTGCATCATATTGCCAATATTCCTAATTTCAGTTAATTGAACTACTTCGTTAGCTTGATATTCATTATAAGCCAGAAATTTTTAAATATAAATTATTTAAATTAACTTGCTTTGGGTTGGGATAGATCTATATTTGCCTAATTGAGATAGGATTAAAATAGTTCTTTTTGCTTGCATCTTAGAATAATTTTGCATATAGATTAAATTATACATCCTTAAAAAGTCGTCTTCCCAAAGAGGTAAAAATGTAATAGTGGCTTGGCTAAGCCCAAATTAGCTTAAAGATCATTTCTTTCTAGATCAGCAAGAGAAATGATCTTATGTCCCTTTCCCATTGGTAGAAAAAAGTTATATTTTAAGCCAATAGAGATTGAGAGAAAGTAACTAGACCTAGTTAAACTAGTCGGAGCCACCATCCCAAACGGAAAAGGAACTGCTTTAAGGTTCGGCCCGAGTGGTCATCCCCCATGTTGTTGCAGCGAATTTCAAGGCCTCAACATTTTGGCGCTAGAAGGAGGGCCCAAGACTTGTTTTCCTTTGGAGTCTTTGTCTTTTAACATTTTATTTTTATTCCAATGGCTCCTCTAAAACTTCTAATTTGGAGTTGTATTTCTGGACATGAATCTTCCAATACTCCACCAAGAATAGTAAGACTCTTGTCTCAGGTAAAGTTTAATGGTAAGAGGAATACTTTTGCATTTAATCATGTGTTTCAATTTCTTAAAAAAAATTCAAATTCTGCTTTTTAAGAAATTGATGATGATATTTTATGCATGATTTTTACTCTTACATTCTTGGCAAAAGCCAAAAGATGGTATCAATCACTTCCAGTTTCCTCAATCCATACTTGGGAACAATTTATCACAATCTTCCTTTGTAAATTTAATGGATATATATAAGAACATGTATGTGATGATTTTGAAGATCTACGAAGGTTTGAATGTGAGTCTTTAATTGATTTTACCACCAGGTTTCATTTAAATTGTTTAAAATTTAAAATTAAAGATAAACATTCGAAAAAATAATTATTAGATTGGTTTGAACATATTTTCTCTCTTCCTTCCATTCATAATCCATGTAAAATTGTTTCAAGCTTTGATCAATCTCCTTTTAATTTCATTGACATAAGTGAGAATTCCAATATGGAGGTACAAACAAATGATGATGAAGTGGCCTCTATTTTGTATAATCAATTCCTTCAATTTCTGCATACTTCCTACAGTATTGATAAAGATCAAGGTGCACCTTCACATATCAATGAATCTCAATCACAAAGCTTGAAAATTTTCACTAATCAACCCCAAGAAGATATTAGCAAAACTCTTGAAGAAAATACCATTTTAAAATATAAAAATTGGTATGAATTAGAATAAAAAAAGCAGAGCATAATCCAACAAGTACAAACATTGATTAAAGTTTCCAATAATACACAATTTGTTGAATAAATTTCCGAATTCTTTTGCAATGAACAAATGCCAAATGCAGGACAACAAAGAAACATTCTTCAAGAAAGCATAATTAACCAAGTAAATGATCTTAAATCTGAAAATTGCAATGAAGGAAATGCACCAGAGTGCTCAAATAGAGACATTTTCAAATGCATTGTTTTAGATTCATATTTTTCTCTTTATCCTGATAGTTTTTCTAATAGAATTTTTCCCTCTCTTCCAGTTAAAGATCTTTCAGAAAACAGAGAGGCTTATCTAAATGAATTGCCGATTAGTTTTTATCAGGATAGAGAATTAATTGATGATCATTCCTCTGGCATTAATGAACATGAGCTCAATATTCCTTCTTGTTTGGATACCTTAGGTGAGATCGAAGGGAATTCTAATGAATGTCTCGAGGTCATTTATGATAGCTACTTTGATATTGAAGATATTCATTTTTCTTCTTTACAATTGAATCTTCATGATCAAAGTCTAATCACATGTGAAAATGAAGAACACTTTAATTTAGAAATTATTTCAAAGATTCCTCAATTTCAAACAATTAATCATACTCATTATTTCAACATTCAAGAAACCATTGCAATCTAGGATTTTTATGATGATCAATCTCGCGTTCCTATTCATAGTCATAGCCTTCTCTCTAATTCACAAGTGGGTATCAACAATCATTCTAATTGCATTATTCTGCCCAATTCTTGTGAAGAGGAAATTGCTTTAAGTCACTCTCAATTGTGTTGTAACAATAATTGTAACACTAGTGTAAACGATGATTGAATTTTGTTATTATTTCATGATTTACCCTTAACTTCAGATTTATTTTCGGTTTTTAGTTTTAGATTTTTGGATACTTTGTGCCGGCATAGTGAGAAATTCAATTTTGAATGTTCAATTGATGCATTAATTCAATGGAAATATGAAGGTTCAAATTATAATTGTGAAGATCAAGAGCTATTAAACTTCCAATTTCAATTGATGTTCATTCCTTATCAAATAATTCTTACTTCTCAAGAGCAGTGCCAATAAGAGAGTGTGTTTTCACAATATGACCAGCAATATAATTCAATTAATAGTCTTCTGTTGGATCTATCACACTTCCATCTGTTTTTCATTGATCCATTTGAAATTCATTTGGAAAATTTTCCTTCACGGAAGATTGTTAATAATTTAATGCTAGAATATAACACTAACAAAATCACACAGGCCATTGTTTCTGAAAGATCATTTCTAAAACCTGGCCTGTCATCTTCTCTTTTAAACCTCTACGACTTAATAATGGAAATCCATCCAGATTTCTATGATCCAATTAAAATTCAGTTGGAAAAGGCATTTTAAGAGAAGGTGATGGTGAATAAGCTACTAACAATAAAGATACATTCTTCTTTCAGATTTAGCTTTCTTAGTTTAATTATATTTTCATTTTTACTAATGTTTGAAATGTACATAAATACAGGAATTAAAATGAGAAAGTGGTTACATTGGAAGCATGACTATACCTAGTCATGTTTCCTTCATTGAGTTAGAAATAGGAATAGAATAATTTTCTTTTCTGTTTGCATTTATTTCATTATTTCAGATTTTCAATAAAACAAGTAATGAATCCAATTTATTTTGGGCATCCCATTTCAATTATAGAAAAACAACCTAGAGAATTTTAGAAGCTCTTGAATTATCAGATCATACTTATTTGTCAAGCCTTCAATTTTCTTGTTTTTCACAATTCATAACATTGATTGCACATGAAGAAATTCCAAGAATTTTCTACCACTTGACAATTTTTGATTCACAAGTAATTCTAAGAACTCATTTTTACCACTCTTGTCTTCTGATGTAATTTTGGAAAGGATGCAATTTGAAAAAAATAATTACTTAGAATTGTAGATTAAAATAAGAAGGTGATGTTGAACTTATGTAAATTTTGAGAAACTTTGGGAGAACTTGAAAATTAATGAGGTAAACTTACAATAAAAATTATTCTAGGTATGTGTTTACATGTTCACCATCATCTATTGTTTATTTTACTTTCAAGGTTGTTTCTTATTTCTATTTTTTTTTTTGTAGGTATTCATTGAATTGATTACGAAGAATCAAGATAAGCAAGCAGCCAAATCTTTTCAAATCCGCAACATGTTCAGGGAAGTATTTATTATTTCATCTGAAATTTGAAGGATATCTAAATTTTTCTTATATCTATTGAAAT
Source organism: Pinus albicaulis (assembly GCA_034641835.2). Taxonomy (NCBI): domain Eukaryota; kingdom Viridiplantae; phylum Streptophyta; class Pinopsida; order Pinales; family Pinaceae; genus Pinus; species Pinus albicaulis. The sequence goes on along the minus strand of CM076571.1, from coordinate 715,261,537 downwards.
CCTGATAAGTTTTAATAAATTGTCGGAGGAATCATATCATATCATTATATTTCACAACTCTCTTCATAAGGAAAATCTGGTAAAATTACTTTCCAATTAGATATTTTGACAGTTAATTAAAATTTTAAAGGATTATTTATTTTAAAGCAAAGTTAAATCACTTGCTCTCTTTTTGAATTTAATACTTTAAAGAGATTGTCGGCCTCACATATATATCGCAATTCGCAAATCGGAGGTTTTGAAATAAGCATACTCCAAATACCTCCGATCCCCCGATATGCACATTCCTTCCGATCTTCGATGAACCTTTCCTTCTGATATCACATCATCCCTATCACAATATTAAATCGGAGGCAAATCTTACCATTTCCCGATAATAAATCTCCAATTCAAAGTATTTCGATATTATTTCTCGCTCACTCTCCGATAAATGACTTTGCCAAAAATCGCAATGTTCACATAAACACAAACCTGGTACAACATTTAAGTTCAGTTCTGAAACATATTGCATCCGTTCATAAATCACAAGTTTTGTAGGGGTATACATTTAAAGGTTTTGATGTCTGGGATCTAATATGAGATTAAATCCATATAATAAAAATATCGGGTCTATTTTTAATCGACATATCAAAAATGTTACATTTCATGCCAAATATGTCGATCGCCGATCTCTTATAAAATTTGTCCATTGCGCATCGCAGATTTTAGAGTTACACATTAAGGCTTTACACAATAAGTTGTTTGAATTGTGATGCGGAGCAGAAGAGTAAGGGAGAAATGAGGACCCTTAGAACTGAGTGACATCAATGGTGGAGTTTAAATCGCACCCAGTGAGGTTTCACTTATTGGCAATTTCAGTGGTTATTGTTAAGACCTCACCTAGTAAGTTATATTAGTTACGATGTGATAAAAGAAAAGGTAAGGAGATTGTGATGCGATGATATGAATATCACATATCGCACGAGATAAGTAATATGTTAAATGTTAAAATGTGCAACGAGCAGTGTGGAGTTCACTGCGAATTGCAAAATCACAAAATTGCAAAATTGCAAAAGTGTTAAGTTGTGAAATCTGTGGGAAGGTAAGTTATAAAAGGTGCGAAGTGAAACCATGCGTGATTGGTCACTGTTTGACTGGGCTGTAAAACAAAAGTTTCACATGTATATTATGATATTTGCAGTCGCATTGCATCAATTATTTATCGCATTTTCATTATCGCAAGAATAGTATTGGTGTTTTCTTTTTATTGAACAACTTTAATCTTTCGATAGGACTATTCTCCGATATCGCATCCACTCCATAGTAGTTATCCATCGCACATGTTCATGTTGCGATTTTTTCATCGCAAATATTATATCACAACACAAAAAACTCAAATAAATATTTTTCCTAAGATCTTATGATGTGATAAAACACCGATATATGTCTCTCCACCATTGTCTTTTAACTATTATAGAAAATGCTCAATTGCATATTGGCAAAGGTGGATGTCGCGACTTTTAAGTTATGCATGACAAAGAATCTCCTAATGCGAAACATTTGGAAAGGCACTAACCTAAATGATGATTAATTCATATTTTTTCTCTTCTATTTTGAATTTTGCTCCATACTTATCATATAAAGATTCAAGTCCTCTTCATATATTGTTACATTATTCGAGATTTTCAATCAACTTTAATATTTTGGGCTGATATGGATTTAGAATGGAAGAAGAAAAGAGAACATTCATCATTGCAATTAATAAAGAATCATATCTTCATCCTCACTTCTGATGGATTCAATTTATTTCTAATTCCTTGAACATGAAACATTGCTTTCTTTTAGTTTACTACTTGTTTTACTTTAGATTCAATAAATAATATTTTTGGGTCAATAAGATTTTAATCAATTTAACTTCTTCATGCTTTTAATTCTAATTAAAGAAATAATTTAACTTGCATTGAAAAAAATCATCTTTCTTAGGTAAGATTAAATGTAGTTCTCCAATTGTAAGTTTCATGTGCCCACTTTCATTTATTTCCATTTCTTCATTTTTATTTTAGTTTTTTCTGATCTCGCACTTTGTTTTTCAGATATTCAAAAACCTTTTGCACCTCTACCAAATTAGTTTTCAAACTTTCTTTTTTCTGTTTAAGATTCTTGAGAGAAGCAGTAATGATCCTCATCGAATCAGCTAGACTTGGGAGTTTCTAAACCTCTAGTATGTTTCTTTAAAACATTACTTTTATTAGAAAAATAGTTAAGATGCTTTTATGCAGGTTTTGTCTTGAAGAAGAAAATTTGCAATAGACAGAAACTTTTCATTCAACGTATTATATATCATAACTGCTATTCACCCTCTACATTTTGAAAGCCTCATTTCTTATAACTCTGCAAGAGAAAAAATTTTAATCTCAACATAGGAATGAACATACACATGCTTATTTTCTTTTTTAAATCCTTTGTTGGAGAAATTTATATAAACAATCTTGTAGGAGTTTATATTTTAAATTTTGTTTTTATTTTAGTTTTTACTTTCTTCATTTTTTTTTTCCATTCACTGATTTATTTTCTTACTTTATTTTAAGAATTATTTTCCTTTTGCTTTCAGTTTTGATTTGATTTTGGTGACTTTGCCATGAATTATGTGAAAGGAATTTTTCTTACCTTACAGTTGTTGACATGCATGAGAAATCTTTTAGTCTATCCATTTAAGTAAATTTCATTTATCATTAAAGACATATCTTTATGGAACCATAAAGTCATCTTGCTTTAAATATTTTTCATGGAGGAACACCCATCTTTTCTAAGTGGTTTAGTTTAATTTTTCAAGGAAAGAACTGATTTGAGTTTAATACAATGAATCCCTCCCACCCCTCCACATAAAATCCTCTGATTGATAGTGTACGGAAAGAATTTGGAGTAAAAATTATGAAAGTGCTATATCCATTTTAAACATAAATCTCTATTACCATCCCACCTCTTTCACTCAAATACATCACAAAAAAAAGGCTTAAGAATGCGCTTATAAAAGGGGTGATTAAAAGAGGAAGCATGAGAAATACAAGTAAACCTGTCAGGCCTATGGAAGCTCACTGGAAGTGGGACTAAACTTGTATGGCATAAAAGACAAGTTTGCTAGGGTATTGTTCAGGCTCGCTGGTAGTGAAGCGATGTCAAAGACAATCCTAAAATGGATATATGATTTATCAAAAACTCCTATCTCTATATTCTTCTATTTTTCATATGAGGAAGTTTTATAAACAATTTTTTCCCAAATTCAGATTCATCAATTTTACTGGAATATGTTTTAAGTACTTATATTTACAAACTCATATTGCTTAATCTATTTATTTGGAACCTGTTAGCCACCTATAAATTTTTTCCAAGCAAATAGGTGGCTAAATATGTTTCTTAGCCTTCAAGAGAGACATTTTCTTTGAAAATATATCATCCTTGAAGCCTCCATGTGTCTTTTTCCTCTGAATAAATCCTCGCTGTTGTCTCCATTTGATTAGCCTCACTGTTTGTGAAAGAAAAAGCTTCAAAAAAACCTCCATTTGCTCCATTTTATCCCTTCAAAGCCCCCATTTTCACCTCATTTTTCCCTTTCAAACTCTCACAAAATCCCTTCATTAGCCCTCCAAAATCATCAAAATTCCCTTTTAAACCTTATAGCTCCCTTTATTTGGTTTAAAAATCCCCTTTTCTGCCTACCGGAACCTCCTTCTAAGCCTCAAAAGCCTTCATTTTTGGCTTAAAAAACCCCTTTTTACATTGAGGTCTTAAGCCCCTTTCGGCTTAGCCCTTAGCCCCTTTTTTGCATGTGACCTGCGCCTAGGACCAGGCGCTAAGCCTCGTCGCGCAATCACAATCGGAGCTTTCGTTACCACCTTTTCCTTTGTTTCTTCTATTTTTCCGATGCGATGAACCTTTGCTCCATAGACATCCGCTTCAATATTGACCGTCGATCTTTCAAGATCCAATGGTTAGCACTAATATCGCATTGTGCCCATAACCTCTTTTCATTACCCCTCCGATTGTGTATGGACTGTTGATCTCCCCGCTAATCCGATGGTCCTCGCATGATCGCCAATTGCAAAAGTCTTGAGTGCTGTTAGGCACCTATAAATTTTTGACAAGTAAACAGGTGGCTAAATATGTTTCTGAGCCTTCAAGAGAGAAATTTTCTTTGAAAATATATCATTCTTGAAGCCTTTATGTGTCTTTGGCCTTTGAAGATATCCTCACTGCTATTTACATTGAAAAAGCCCTGCTGTTCTGTGAAGGAAACTGCTCTTAAAGAGGCCTCCATTTGCTCCATTTCATTCTTACAAAGTCTCCATTTTCACCACCTTTTTCCCTTTTAAATTCCCTCCAAAATCCCTTCATTAGCCCCCAAAATAATCAAAATTCCCTTTTAAACCTTATAGCTCTCTTTATTCGGTTTAAAAATCCCCTTTTCTGCCTACCATAACCCCTTTCTAAGCCTTAAAAACCTTCATTTTGGCTTAAAAACACCCCTTTTTACGTTTAGGACTTAAGCCCCTTTCAGCTTAGCCCTTAGCCCCTTTCCCCGCATATAACTCGGTGCGAGAACCAGGCGTTATGCCCTCAGGTGCTAATCGCAATCGGAACTATCTATTAACGCTTTTTCCTTTGTTTCTTCCAAGATCTTCGATGCGATTAGTCTTCCTCTTTTCGACCTCCACTTCAATATTGACCGTCGATCTTGAGAGATCCAACGGTCAGCGCTAATGTTGCATCATGCCCGTGACCTCTTTTCGTTGCCCCTCTGATTGTATATGGACCGTTGATTTCCCCTTTAATCCGACGGCCCTCACATGGTCGCCAGTCGCAAAGTCTTAAGTGCCACCCCTTTGTCCCCTCTGATATAATCCTGACCATTGAATCCACAAGAACCAACGACCAGGATTCAATTGTGCTCCACCTATTGTGCCCTCCGTCATTCCCCTTCCGATCTGATTTCGACCGTTGATCTCTCCAATGATCCGATGGTTCGCACTAAATCGAAAATTGTAAAATCTAAGAACCACGGAGTTTTGGGCCCCTACCTTTCTCCGATGCGATTAAATCTCCACTATCTATTCTCGTAGATTTGACGGTCCAGATTCCATCACACCCCGCCTTCCCCTTCCATCGTTCCACTGTTTCGCCAATCCCCAATTAGATCTCCGCCATCCATTTCGTAAATCCAATGGTCAGGATTTAATCCGCCGTTGGTTCTCCCCACCATATCGCTCGCGCATCTTTCCATATCGTGCTTTCATCCCCACCGTCAGATCTCTCCACCCTTCATCCAACAGCTGAGAATGCATATCGCGTGATTTCTACGTCCAAGGTTTAATGTTTCAAAATTACGCGATAAAAGTGGTTTTGGGGGGGACACGTGTTAGGCAGCGAAGCGTATCGCATTTTTTTGGAAAAATTTCAAAACCACTCCAAAGCTGCGTGAAGCCAACAGTTTTCCTCTAAAAACTGCTCCTCCCTGGTATGATCCTTCATTTAATCTCAACCGTTCATGTGATCTAGATCAACGACTCATATTACATTGCGTCTTCATTGATATCCCATTCATCAGACCTTCCAAATGACTCCGTCGGAAGATCTCCATCGTCGATCTCTTCCTGTGATTTGACAGTCCACATTCAATCGTCTTCCGCCCTCTTGGTCCCACCACCAAAAGCCTCTGATTTCATTCACTTTAACCTTTTTCCTTTGTAATTTGCCCTAACATTAACCTTTTTTGTTTTACACTAAAAGTCATTTTCTTCCACCTAACCTTCTAAAACAAATCCACCGGTGAATCTTGATCGTAGATCACCACTGTCTGATCCAATCCAATGGTCCAGAAACTTCCTCGCACCAGACCTTCATTAGCTCTGTTTTTCACAATTCCACCATTATTTTCACCAGTTTCTGCGCTTCAACCACTATTTTCACCGCTTCTCTCCATCCTCCACGAGCTTCCAAATCATCCATCCTCCCTCCCACAAGGATTTCTTAACATTTTTATTGTGTTTTTGCAGGGTTACAGACGGTAAAAATCATTCTCTGTCTCACTATCACAGACAGGGTAATACAGGGCGCAAAATTCCATTTTTCAGAGCAAGAGATAGTAGGAGAGACATCCAGAAAGGGTTCAAAGCATGTTTTTATCGAAATCAGAGTTATTAACCCTGTTTCAAACCTTTCGGCGCCATTAAAGCTTGTATATCCACAGATAAGACAGAAGAGAAGCGGCAAAGTGTATTAGTGACAGTTCAAAAGGATTTAAAGCCTTTTATTGAAGATTCAATGCTTTAATCCAGTGCTTAAAGGACGAAGATACAGATTGCAGAACTTGAAAATGATCCAGAGGCCTAATAAGGCCTAAAGTGAATAAAATAAGCCATATCAGTGTTTCATGTCAGCAGAACATTTTTCTCCAAGAAAGGACTATCTACATAACTTCCTCCATCTTCCATCGAACCCCAGAACAATTAAGAAACTGTATGCGCATTAGCTATGAGGCAAAAAAAAACCTGAAAGACCGTTTAGTCACATTACTTATTACAGAAGACAGAGCATATTACTTACAGTCAAAAAGTACTGCAAAGCATGTACCTAAAGAGATTGTTAAGCTAACAAAGTCTTCTAACCAGCCTAAAAGGGTACAAACAAGTCAATGTAGAGCCATTAAGTAGAGTGGGCACGAATACTTCCGTCCCCTCTATCTTAATGGATCATTTAAGTTTACATATACTACTCCCTCTCCTCATTCCCCTATAAATATTCATTGAAGATTCATTGTAAAGGTTGTTGGTTGATAGGGATTTTATCGACTGTTAGAAATGTTATTGAGGGAAGTAACTGAGTAAGTTTGTAAATAGTAGGCTGGGAGGAGAAGTTTTGATTGTAACAAGCCATTGAGCTCAAAGTATGCGACTGGTTTGCACATCAATTGAACAAGCAATTTCACAGGATCCTGGTCTATATTACGGGTGATGTTTTCCTTATTATGATTATCTCATTTCATGTCTTTCACACTGTCGATTATCCTCTGATAAGAATCAATAATCTAGTTTAGGATATACTGCTGTAAAGTACCCTAATGCTTCCTGCTCTTCTTCTCTTTGATGTTTTCTGCTAATTGTCTATCTGAGATCAAATTCACATAATTTAACCAGTCAAAGATGTTGGCTTGCCCATTCTTACTGATGTATGAATTTAGAGTTTGATTTTAGATGTTCTTGTTTGGTTTCATCTGGAAGAATTGGGATATTGGGGATTTGGAGTTAGCCCAGTCCGCTAAGGTCCTCTTCCAACAGTTGGCCTTTCTAAGATCCCTTTGAGTTAGTGTCAAAAGCATTGGAGGTTAAAAGTCCTTCTCTGATCTTAGGTCTTACTCTATGTTTCATCTTAAATGTATTCTATTATTCTGAAAGTGGTTATGAGGACTGCTGGATTGTCTTCTTTAAGAGTATGCTGAAAGCAGGTCCGGATTTAAATGACATTTGAACTGATCTTAAGCTACCCTTTGTGTCTTTAATGAGAGTTTCCTTCAAGGTATGTCAAAGTAGGATAGGTTCAAAGTCCTTACTTGATCTACAGACTGCACTTTGGTTTCTTTCTTTCACCCATTCTTAATGTTCCATTCCACCATCTATATAAAAATATCCTTTGGTATAGATGACTTGCCCTATGGAAACCCTTAGTTAGTTGTTATGCAAGTAATACCCTTGCATGACTCCATAGCCCAATGGATTGACACTTTCTTGACATATCTTCCCATGCTGAAATATCCTTCTATTCAGTTCCTTCTTTACTTCCTTAACCTTCTCAGTTAATGATATCCAACCAAACAAACAAATCAAAAAACCCTCGTGCTTCATAGCTAGCCTAATACCTCAATTTGAGCTTCAAATATATATCATTCTTTACATATCATAGAGAGATCCCTCTCTGGATCCAGGAGGGCTAGATCCTAGGATCCCAAAGTAGTTTGATGTTGTCTTATCTTTTGGTCTTGCCAATCTGGCCAAAACATAGGAACCACAACATAATGGCGACTCCGCTGGGGAATTTCTGAGTGTTTTCCATCTTATACATCCTTAGGACCTCAGAAATCCAAAATCTATGGTTATATTGGTATTCAATTGTTGATGGTGGATAGCAGCCTGCTTCGAACATTCAAATTCATCCACCCTGCGACTCCACTGGAGGAAGAACCTGAAATATGGCCAGACCTCATAGAAGGATAGAACATTTAGGCTGGGTTTGGTTTAAATAATTCATTGTTTTCATCTAATACTACGTTATATCCTACTTTAAGCCTAATCAAGTGTACAAATATGAGACCCACATTGAGTATAGGAAAGATCTCAAACCTCAGTCTTCAGACCATGAGCATACCTATACTCCTATGAAAGACCTAGTGAAACAAGAGCCTCATGTTGTACCTCTAACCCCTGATGAAATTTCAAGTAGTCATAAGTCTCCTGTTGCACTACCTACACCTACAAAGGTCATAGAAAGATATAAGCCTCTGGTTTTGCCTCTTATCTTCCAACCCCTTCCTGCAGGTCTTACAAATAAGCTGCCCCTTTTTGATGGAGATAATTCAAAGATCACTACTGAGTGGCATGTACAAAATCTTAAGGATTTACTTGACTTATATGAAATAGAAGAAGATGATGAGTGCATTAGAATGTTTGCCTTGTCATTACAAGGAAATGTTAAGAGTTGGTTTAAAAACCTCGCAGCTGCAAGCATTTTCAGCTTTCATCAGTTTGCTCAAGTTTTCCTTGATAGATGGGCAGTTCCGGGAAATGTCTTCCTCATCATAGAAGAATACCAGAGTTTGAGGAGACAACCAAGAGAGACAGTACAAAATTTTTTAGCCAGGTTGAATAAGGTGTACAATTCAATACCTGCTAACATAAAACCACCCCTGGGATGGGCCCTATTGCACTATCCAAGTTCATTTGACCCTGAGGTGGAATTCTATATAAGAGAAAGAGAGCCTTCGAGCCTAGAGGAAATGAAAAACATAGAAATTACTGTCGAATACAACTTGTGGTGCAAGGAGGAAAGATTAAAAGCAATAAAGAAGGACCAAGTAGAGCAAAAAAGGAAAATCTCTTTAGAAAACAAGCTGGAAAGATTGATAGAGACAACCAACACCTTGTTAAACATAGAAGAGGAAGAACATGAGGTTGAAACTAGAAATGATGAATGGAAAAGACCCACACCTTGTCCTCAGAAAAAACAAACCAGATCACTGCAAGAAATAAGCAACACGCAAAGCATGAATGATGAACAAGATGTTAAATCAGAAAATGAACTTGCAGATTATTTTGAAGAAAGACTTGCTGAGAATCCAATTGGTTTGATTGGTGACATTGCTTATAATTATGATTTCCCTAATGGTGATCTGTCTGATGATGATTTTTTCCAAATGGAAACTAAGCTTGCAGGACCACCATCAGAATATTTATGGGAGGAAGATCATGACCATTAGCTTCAAGAAAGAAATGAGCCAATGCAGGCTATCTATGATACTGATGAAGAAAGTGTTGAAAGCCTGATAGAAGATGAAGATTCATTGAATTTTTACTCTGTTATATATCAGATCATCAGTAATAATTTACATGAGGATGGAAGTCAGTAGCATTTTAGCTCAGAGGATGAGGAAGAAAGAAATGAAGAAAATATTGAGCAGGATGAATATCCTGAACCTTCTCCTAAAAGGGTTGAGGTAATCAAAGAAACCCCTACTCACGAATATGTTAATTTTTTCACAGAGTTCAATCCACTCCAGCAGAACATGGCAGAGCTACAAGAGGAAAAAACTGCAATATATGAGTCCTCCAGTTCAGATGATGATGAAGATGAGGGAGATTCTCTTTCTCAAGAGAGTCTTGTTCTTGATCCAGTGGAGGAGGAAGAAATCCTGGTTGAAGCCTATTTTCCAAATACTCACAACCAGACAACAATGAACATTTTAAAATATGATGCTAAAAAATAAAGAGAATGGGAGTGGCCCTGCCTATCCAACATGCTCAAAGAGATGAGAAGAAAGGACCAATCATGGGATCATTTGATTGACTGGATGCATTGGAAAAGTGTGTTTGTCAGCTAGACATGTAAATATTTCAAGTTAGAGTAGGGAAGGTAGGAAAGCTCAATAAAGCTCAACCTGTGAGCATTTAGTCAGTTGTTTTTAATTTCTGCAAAGTTTCAGTCCATGAGCAGCTTGTCCTTATGCATGGACCCACAGCAAGACAGACAGCCTAATCCTGGTTTGACTGTGTTTCAATTTCTGTTTTAGAATGTAGAGAAAGAAATCTGCTAGACATTTTAATCCTAGCAGATATTAGTTTAGGTAGAGAAGCTATGAGTCCAATTGTTTAATTTTGTCTCATGGAGAAATAAGGGTAGAAGTAGATAGGTTATTTTCCTCTTCGTAAAAATTGATGATGTAAAAGGCCTGCAAGTCCAAATGCACCTTGAAGAAAATGTTAGGACTGTAGGGTGGGTAGGTAATTGTTTGAAGGAATGTTTTTTGCTGTTATAATATTCATCATGTTTGTGGCACCTGATCCAAGAAAATAAAAATATGTGTCAAGTACCAGGCATCTGGCCTACTCCCAAAGATCATTTTTTGAGATTCTTAATACCTTCAAGAAGATGCCATCCCCATGTGGAGCCACTGTTAGCCACCTATAAATTTTTGACAAGAAAATAGGTGGCTAAATATTTTTTTGAGCCTTCAATAGAGACATTTTCTTTGAAAATATATCATTCTTGAAGCCTCTATCTATCTTTGGCCTTTGAAGAGATCTTCACTGCTATCTACATTGAAAAAGCCCTGCTGTTCTGTGAAGGAAACTGCTCTTAAAGAGGCCTCCATTTGCTCCATTTCATTCTTACAAAGTCTCCATTTTCACCACCTTTTTCCCTTTTAAATTCCCTCCAAAATCCCTTCATTAGCCCCCAAAATAATCAAAATTCCCTTTTAAACCTTATAGCTCTCTTTATTCGGTTTAAAAATCCCCTTTTCTGCCTACCATAACCCCTTTCTAAGCCTTAAAAACCTTCATTTTGGCTTAAAAACACCCCTTTTTACGTTTAGGACTTAAGCCCCTTTCAGCTTAGCCCTTAGCCCCTTTCCCCGCATATAACTCGGTGCGAGAACCAGGCGTTATGCCCTCAGGTGCTAATCGCAATCGGAACTATCTATTAACGCTTTTTCCTTTGTTTCTTCCAAGATCTTCGATGCGATTAGTCTTCCTCTTTTCGACCTCCACTTCAATATTGACCGTCGATCTTGAGAGATCCAACGGTCAGCGCTAATGTTGCATCATGCCCGTGACCTCTTTTCGTTGCCCCTCTGATTGTATATGGACCGTTGATTTCCCCTTTAATCCGACGGCCCTCACATGGTCGCCAGTCGCAAAGTCTTAAGTGCCACCCCTTTGTCCCCTCTGATATAATCCTGACCATTGAATCCACAAGAACCAACGACCAGGATTCAATTGTGCTCCACCTATTGTGCCCTCCGTCATTCCCCTTCCGATCTGATTTCGACCGTTGATCTCTCCAATGATCCGATGGTTCGCACTAAATCGAAAATTGTAAAATCTAAGAACCACGGAGTTTTGGGCCCCTACCTTTCTCCGATGCGATTAAATCTCCACTATCTATTCTCGTAGATTTGACGGTCCAGATTCCATCACACCCCGCCTTCCCCTTCCATCGTTCCACTGTTTCGCCAATCCCCAATTAGATCTCCGCCATCCATTTCATAAATACAACGGCCAGGATTTAATCCGCCGTTGGTTCTCCTCACCGTATCGCCCGCACATCTTTCCATATTGCGCTTTCATCCCCACCGTCAGATCTCTCTGCCCTTCATCCAACGGCTGAGAATGCATATCGCGTGATTTCTGCGTCCGAGGTTTAATGTTTCAAAATTACGCAATAAAAGAGGTTTTGGGGGAGACACGTGTCAGGGAGCAAGGCATATCGATTTTTTTTGGAAAAATTTCAAAACCACTCTAAATCCGTGCGAAACCAACAGTTTTCCTCTAAAAACCGCTCCTCCTTGGTATGATCGTTCATTTAATCTCAACCGTTCATGTGATCTAGATGAACGGCTCATATTACATCGCGTCTTCATTCATATCCCATTCATCGGACCTTCCAAATGACTCCGTCGGAAGATCTCCATCGTCGATCTCTTCTTGTGATCCGACGGTCCACATTCAATCATTTTCTGCCCTCTCGGTCCCACCACCAAAAGCCTCTGATTTCATTCACTTTAACCTTTTTCCTTTGTAATTCGCCCTAAAATTAAACTTTTGTGTTTTACACTAAAAATCATTTTCTTCCGCCTAACCTTATAAAACAACTCCACTAGTGAATCTCGACCGTAGATCACCACTGTCCGATCTAATCCAACGGTCTAGAAACGTCCTCGCACCAGACCTTCATCAGCTCTGTTTTTCACCATTCCGCCATTATTTTCACCCGTTTCTGCGCTGCTACCACTATTTTCACCACTTCTCTCCGTCCTCCACGAGCTTCCAAAGCATCCATCCTCCCTCCCACAAGGATTTCTTAACATGTTTATTATGTTTTTGCAGGGTTACATACGGTAAAAATCATTCTTTATCTCACTATCACAGACAGGGTAATACAGGGCGCAGAATGCCATTTTTCAAAGCCAGAGATAGCAGGAGAGACATCCAGAAAGGGTTCAAATCATTTTTTTATTAAAATCAAAGTTATTAACCCCGTTTCAAACCTTTCGGCACTATTAAAGCCTGTGTATCCACAGACAAGACAGAAGAGAAGCGGCACAGTGTATCAGTGACAGTTTAAAAGGATTTAAAGCCTATTATTGAAGATTAAATGCTTTAATCAAGTGCTTAAAGGATGGAGATACAGATTGAAGGCCTTGAAAATGATCCAGAGGCCTAATAAGGCCTAAAGCTCATAAAATAAGCCATATCAGTGTTTCATGTCAGCAGAAAATTTTTCTCCAAGAAAGGACTATGTACATAACTTCCTCCATCTTCCATCGAACCCTAGTACAATTAAGAAAATGTCTGCGCATTAGTTATGAGGCATGGAAGACCTGAAAGACCATTCAGTCACCTTACTTATTACAAAAGACAAAGCAGAGTACTTACAGTTAGAAAGTACTGCAAAGCACATACCTGAAGAGATTGTTAAGCTAACAAAGTCTTCTAACCAGCCTAAAGGGTACAAACAAGTCAATGCAGAGCCATTAAGCAGAGTGGGAATGAATACTTCCGTCCCCTCTATCTTAACGGATCATTTAAGTTTACATCTACTACTCCTTCTCCTCATTCCCCTATAAATATTCATTGAAGATTCATTGTAAAGGTTGTTGGTTGATAGGGATTTTATCAACTGTTAGAATTGTTATTGAGGGAAGTAATTGAGTAATTTGTAAATAGTAGGCTGGGAGGAGAAGTTTTGACTGTAACAAGCCATTGAGCTCAAAGTATGTGACTGGTTTTCACATCAATTGAACAAGCAATTTCACAGGATCCTGGTCTATACTACCGGTGATGTTTTCCTTACTATGATTATCTCATTTCATGTCTTTCACACTATCCATTATCCTCTGATAAGAATCAGTAATCTAGCATAGGATATACTACTGTAAAGTACCCTAATGCTTCCTGCTCTTCTTATCTTTGATGTTTTCTGCTAATTGTCTATCTGAGATCAAATTCACATAATTTAACCAGTCAAAGATGTTGGCTTTCCCATGCTTACTAATGTATGAATTTAGAGTTTGTTTTTAGATATTCTTGTTTGGTTTCATCTGGAAGAATTGAGATACTGGGGATTTGGAGTTAGCCCTGCCCACTAGGGTCCTCTTGCAATAGTTGGCCTTTCTAAGATCCCTTTGAGTTAGTGTCAAAAGCATTGGAGGTTAAAAGTCCTTCTCTGATCTTAGGCCTTACTCTATGTTTCATCTTAAATGTCTTCTAATATTCTGAAAGTGGTTATGAGGACTGCTGGATTGTCCTACTTAAGAGTATGCTGAAAGCAGGTCTGGATTTAAATGACATCTAACCTGATCTTAAGCTACCCTTTGTGTCTTTAATGAGAGTTTCCTTCAAGGTAATTCAAAGCAGCATATGTTCAAAGTCCTTACCTGATCTACAAACTGCACTTTGGTTTCTTTATTTCACCCATTCTTAATGTTCCATTCCACCATCTATCTAAAAAGATGCTTTGGTATAGATGACTTGCCCTATGGAAACCCTTGGTTAGTTGTTATGCAAGTAATACCCTTTCATGACTCCATAGCCCAATGGATTGACACTTTCTCGACCTATCTTCCCATGCTGAAACATCCTTCTATTTAGTTCCTTCTTTACTTCCTTAACCTTCTTAGTTAATGATCTCCAACCAAACAAACAAATCAAAAAACCCTTGTGCTTTATAACTAGTGTAATACCTCAATTTGAGCTTCAAAGATATATCATTCTTTACATATCATAGAGAGATCCCTCTCTGGATCCAGGAGGGCTATATCCTAGGATCCCAAATTGGTTTGATGTTGTCTTATATTTTGGTCTTGCCAATCTGGCCAAAACATAAGAACCACAACATAATGGCGACTCCACTGGGGACTTTCTAAGTGTTTTCCATCTTATACATCCTTAGGACCTCAGAAGTCCAAAATATCCGGTTAGATTGGTATTCAATTGTTGATGGTGGACAACAGCCCACTTCGAACATTCAAATTCATCCACCTGGTGACTTCACAATTCCTAATAAACCCAAAGACTCCACTGGAGGAAGAACCTGAAATATGGCCAGACCTCATAGAAGGATAGAACATTTAGGCTGGATTTGGTTTAAAGAATTCATTGTTTTCATCTACAACTGCATTCTATCCTACTTTAAGCCTAATCAAGTGTACAAATATGAGACCCACATTGAGTATGGGAAAGATCTCAAACCTCAGTCTTCAGACCATGAGCAGACCTATACTCCTGTGAAAGATCTAGTGAAACAAGAGCTCATGCTGTACCTCTGACCCCTGATGAAATTTCAAGCAGTCATAGGTCTCCTGTTGCACTATCTACGCCTACAAATGCCATAGAAAGATATAAGCCTCTGGTTTGCCTCTTATCTTCCAACCCCTTCCTGCAGGACTTACAAATAAGCTGCCCCTTTTTGATGGAGAGAATTCAAAGATCACTGCTGAGCGGCATGTCCAAAATATTTTGGATTTACTTGACTTATATGAAATAGAAGAAGATGATGAGCACATTAGAATGTTTTCCTTTTCATTACAAGGAAATGTTAAGAGTTGGTTTAAAAACCTCGCAGCTGCAAGCATTTTCAACTTTCATCAGTATGCTAAAGTTTTCCTTAATAGATGGGAAGTTCCGGGAAATGTCTTCCTCATCCTAGAAGAATACCAGAGTTTGAGGAGACGACCAAGAGAGACAGTACAAAAATTTTCAGCCAGGTTCAATAAAGTGTACAATGCAATACTTGCTAACATAAAACCACCCCTGGGATGGGCCCTATTGCACTATCCAAGTTCTTTTGACCCTGAGGTGGAATTCCATATAGGAGAAAGAGAGCCTTCGAGCCTGGAGGAAATGAAAAACATAGCAATTACTGTCAAATACAACCTGTGGTGTGTTGGGGTCCTGTGTTTTGATAATTTGGCAAATCAAAAGACAAGGAAACATCAAACCAATCTTTAGAGTTCCAGGATCTAGTCCTCCTGTTCTCTGAGAGGGCTCTCTCAAATTTATTTGTTTTGCAAAGTTTTATCTTGTTTGCTTTGAGTATTGGATTTTAGACTAGTTATTAAGTGCAGGTGTTTGTTTGTTTGTTTGGTTGGAAGACATAGAAGAACATGAAAGGTCTAAGAAAGATAGGTAGAAAGGAGAGATTTCAGATTCATTGGGCAATGGAGTCAAGAAAAAGTTATGATGAACTTATCAATGGATATGGGATATCAAAGGGAAAATCTAACTTGGCCATAGGATCCTTTGGTTTTTGGAATGAGATGGACATCAATGATTTGGAATGAGAATTTAAATTCTCAACAAAGGGAATTTGAAAACATAACTTGAAAAATAAAGAGGTATTTGATAGACAGGGCTAACCATAAATTCTACAAACCACACTTTAAGCAAATAATGACTTCTAAACAAATTTTAAAATGAAATCTAAGATTCGGGGAACACCTTATTTCCTCAAATACTTTATTTCAAATGACTCAAAAAACATAAAAGATTCACTGATAATTGTAGTCATAGAAGAGGGAACACCTAAAAACATCTATGATCACAGCTATAAAGACCTTCAAAACAATTGTTCAAGCAAGGACAAAGGGCATGATCAAAACAGACCTCCTTGGCTAACTTAAAACAATGGTACTTCAAAGGGAGACTTCAATAACAACTTTCAAGTGGCAGCAGACGAGCAGGGAAAACCATAAATCATGCTGAAACCAACTATTTGAACTATTATAGAAATAAACAAGAATGAGGACTAAAGAGAGAGTTAAAGACTCTAAAATACCTCAGCAGAAGAAAACATAAAAAAATGAAGGATGAATAGGTTTAAGGTGCTTCTAGGAGTCATTTCTTAGCCTAAAAATTTCATCCTAATGTAGTAAGAAATTTATGAAACAAAATGAAAACAGGAGAAAACATTAAACATTTCAGAATACTTCACCAACAGCCAAGCTCATGGATCCAATGATAGAGCCTTCTCAAGAACAAGCATGCAACATCATCATCAAGCTTCCAAGACTTCAATTTCTTCCTCAACTTCAGACAGACTATGTATTATTTCAGAGAGTTTCAGTGTTACAACTAGTGAACAATCAACCAACAATTCCTCATCTTCCTCAGAAGTATTTATAGAAGAAATGAGGAGGTGGAAGAGTTTTTAGGTTTGACGTGTAATAAATTCTACACTAAAATGAAACTACTAGCCTCGAAAACCATGCAAGGTATAAGGCATGAATGCATCGAATTACAAGTCTATTTCACTTACTCTGTTTATGCTTTTTAAGGCTCAATGGGTAAAAAGATTGAATTTAAGGCATTTTCTTATCTTTTCAATAAATTCTACTTACTCTGTTTATGCTTTGTTTTGCTTTTAATAACTATTCAGCTGTCTTTGGCCTTAATGTTTTGGACTGAGATCTGATCTGGGTATTCCTTTGAGGCAGAGAGCTGCAAGGTGGAAATATAGTAGCTGGGGAATCAATTAGCCCCTTTAATATAGCTTTGAGGTGTTCCGGATCTGATTCTCTGTTTCCTAAACACAGTGATTTATATTTAGATTGGTGTTTAGGCTTGATTAAACCATAATTTTTGTCTTTGACACTGATATGCTTCCATGATTGATGCTGACTGTGTTTTTCTGTTTTCAGGTGCGCAGAGGGTTTACTGGAGTTTTTGCTCAGAAAACCGATAATCATGACTTATCGGCTCCCTAAAAACATTTAATTATTCCTTTGAAACCCTTTAATAAGTATCAAAAGGCCGTAAGGATCGTCATCCTTGGTTAATAATAGTGTAATCATCTGCGGAAAGTTTTAATTTAACTTCATTAAACCTGCACAAAAAACACACAAATATTATTGAAATCCTGCGTTTTATTGGTTTAAACTCCTTTGGAGGGTTTATGGAGGCAGTTTGAAGCTGTGCGAATGAGAAAATGCAGCGGAAAAAGGGAGAAAAACCTGGTAGAACAGCTAACCAGGTGAAGAATGGAGTTTGGGGTTGATGGTGAACGTGGACCGTCAGATTTAGAATGATCAACGGTTGAGATCATTAGGTGAAATTTTTTGGGGTCATTAGGTGGATGGTAGACAAATGGGAGGAGATTAAACTGTGACTGTCAGATCTCAGAGATTGACGGTGGAGATTACTCAATGAAATGTTTTGGGAGCAAAGGCAGGGGGCAAGCGAAGGGGTCACGTTATAACATAAGCCGTTAGATTAGGATAATCAACGGCCAGGATTAAAAGCAAAAGTAACATCATGGAGGACATTGGTTTGGCGGAAAACCGTCAGCAGTTTTTGCACAGCTCTGAGGCGGTAAGGTGGTTTTAGCTTTTGGAATGCGATATAGGTCTGCGTTCGACACGTGGATTTCCAAAACTGCCCATATCACGTAAATTTTGGGCATTAACGTTTAGGCATAGAATTACGTGATATGGGATGGCAACCATTGGATGAAGGGTGAGGAGATCCGATTGTGGAAGTGAGAGAACGATGAGATAAGATGCGCGGGCAAAAAATGGTGGGCAGGGTCAAGGCGATTTAGATCTGGACCGTTGGATCTCAGGAATGGATGGTCCAGATCAGTTGACGGGGAAGGTAGGTCCCAAAGGAGTTAGGCCTATCAGGTTGAATATGGACCGTAGGATCTAAAAGATTTACAGCTCAGATTCAATCTTGGGGAAATGACAGCAATGTTAGATGGGGGCTTCAGGCGGAGATCAAGTGCAATGTGAACTGTTGATTTGCAGAGATCAACGGTGGATCTTCATCGAAATATTTTACACAGTCGGGCCGAGTTTAATCTGGACCATTAGATCTATGAAATGGACGGCCCAGATTTGATCACAGGGTTGTAAATTGGTGGAGGCAAAGGGAAGGCACATAGGGAATACGTCGATGCGATTAAGCGCAGGCCGTTAGATCTAGGAGAGATCGACGGTCAAGATTGAATCGACGGGTTTTAATGTCGAAGGGTGAGTTTTGAACAGGGAGTGATATGGACCGTCCAATCAGAGAAGATCAACGGCGGAGATTTGATCGCAGGATTGCGATCGGCTGGATGAAAAATCCGTGTTACAATGGAATGCACCGATGCGATTGAGCGCTGACCATTAGATATAAGAGAGATCAACGGTGGAGATTTAATCGGCGGGTGTGATGATAGGAGCCTTTGAGCGGAGCACGATTTAATCTAAGCTGTCGGTTTTTGTGGATTTCGATGGTTCAGATTGAATCGGTGGATTGGCATTGGAGGATGGAAAAGGGAACAGACAAAAGGATTTGTGATTTTTCCGATTTGCGATGGAGTGATAGCTATCGATCTGAAAACTAGATTGACGGTCAGGATTTAATTTGTAAAGGCCAAAGGCGGAAGACAGGCTTGGAAAAGGGAAGTGATACGGACTGTTGGATCTGGGTGGAGTATAACATATCAACGATAGAGAAGCAATCATAGGATCGCAATTGGAGGGAGGCAATAAACCATGAAAAATGCGTCAAATGAATATTTGCGATGCGATTGTGGATTGACCGTCGGATCGGAGGGATGATCGACGGTGGGGATTTAGTCGCATTGAAATTTTTTTAAAGGACATGAAAAAAAGGGAAGCCCCGATGTAGACCTCTGATGCGATGAGCCGATGACCATTGATTGGTTTAGATCGACAGTCAAGATTTTTTCCAAATCACTTCATCGGGTTTTATGAATAACAAAGAAAAATGAGGTTTTTATGAAAATACAAAGGAAAGTCGGGTTCGGGAAAGGATTTTTAAGTCCTTTAAGCACCCGGTTGCGGGGCTAGAGTCTTATGAAGCTGAGGTTTATGAAAGTTAAGCCCTCGGGGGCTAAATTTTTTTATAATGGAAAGAAACTGTTATTTGTCTTAAAAACAAGGTTTTTGAGGCATTTTGAGGGTTCCGGTAGAAGGAAAAGGAGTTTTTAAACCAAATGGAAGGGGACCAAATGGTTATAAGAGGGCCTTGGAGTGATTTTGAAAGGTAAAATGAGGCTGATGGAGGAATTTTTTATGGAGGACAGAAGGGATAAAAATGGGGTTTTTGTAGGGGTGAAAATGAGGGAAAATGAGGCCTTTTTAAGCAGTTTTCTCTTGGTCAAAACAACATATTTTATGGACAAAAGGGAAAAAACAGTGAAGATTTAACTTAGAGGTTAGTTTACTTCAAGGAGTTTTTGAAGAACAAAATTAGCCACTTTTTGGTATAACATAATTTATCAGTGGCTAACAGTGGCTCCACTTGGGGAAGACATCTGGTTTTTTAGGTGTCTAGAACCTCAGCTGCAAATCTCTGGCTTCCATTAAACCAGTGCCTTAGTTCATTGGGCAACAACCTTTCTGCTTGATGATCTCTGCAGCAATTTAAAACAATGGAATTTTGTCAAAACAACAAGTCTACCTACCCATTCCTAATGATGCTAACATTTTTTCTTCTTTTCAGAGTCCATTTAGACTGGCAAACTCTCTTCAACAACATTTTATTCTTTAAAAAAAAAAAAACTAATCTAAGTCTAATCTTATTCCTCCATGAACTCAGTTTAAATAGTTGAGTTCATAAGCTTCTCTACCTAACTATTGTCTGTTAGGATTAGATTGTCTGAAAGACTTTTATTCTCTAAATTTAAAAGCAGAAATTTAAAAGCAAACAAGCTAGGATTGAACAATTTAACTTGTTTCTGATCTATGGCATAAAAACAAGCTGCACATAGACTAATTTTATAGAAAATTTTAAAACAAAATGTGAAGGCTTAAGATTTGAAAATTTAAGAACATCCTTCTCCTTTTATTCAGCTCTAATTTTGAATTTGTTTGAGTTTTCTTTCTTTCTTCCCTGGTTCAAGTTTTGAGTTTATTAGAACCAATTCTTCATCAATCTCATAGGTTTAGATTTTGAGCTTGTTTGAACCTTTGTTTTTCTATCCTAATCTACCTTACTGATAAGCCAATATTATGCTGTTTGGCAAATCTAATTTACTAACCTATCAGCAATAAATTGAAAAGCTAATTAGTCATGATTAGGCTGTATGACTAACTAGAAGTGGGTTTTTAGGAGTGGCTTTTGAGCTTGCACACTTTCAGACTTTGTTTCTCTTTTTGGTATGGGGATGTACCTTTTTGTTTTTCAATCTGCCCTCTTTTCTCTTTTTATTGTTTTTGGATTTTGATTTTTCTAACTTTGAATGCAATGTTTAACAATGATATTTACAATGGAAAATCAAATGCTTTGAAACTCATGATTCTTGGCAGAAGTAATGCTTGAGCATCCTGCCATTGACAGGACCTCCAAACATATCTTCTCCATTCAATTCTTTCAAGAAAAATGCATTGTGACCCCTCTCAGCGTGAATAATATAGGGCCCTTTCCACAAGTTCTCAAATTTTCCATGTTTTCCCTTCTCTCCTCTTCTTGAATCCCATTTAAGAACAACATTTCCAACTTGGAAATTGTTTGCCTTAGTCCTCTTGTCAAATAGCTTCTTGATATTTTCTAGGACTAACTGCTTTCTTTCATAGAATTCTTCTCTGGTCTGCTGTAAATGAATTGTTTGGTTGATTCTTTTCTGCATATCATTCTCTTCAATTTGCACTTCTTGAAGGATTTTCATGACTGGAACTCCTAATGAGGTGGGGAAGACTGCATCCATGCCATAGAACAGATGATAGGGGGACATATTGATTGAATTTTTGGTAGTTAACCTATCAGCCCATAAGGCATGAACCAACTTATTGTGCCATGACTTCTGATTCTGCTCCAATAGCTTTTTAATGATATTGATGAGACTCTTATTGGAGGATTTAGCTAATCCATTTCCTTGGGGATAATATGCAGTAGAATGGCCCAAAGTAATGTGGTATTTGTGACAAAAATCAACCATTCTTTTGGATTTAAAGGCAGCAACATTATCTGTTATGATTTTTCTAGGACAACCAAATCTGGATAGGATATTTGTTTCAAGGAACTTGATAATGACAGAGTCAGTAGCATTCCTAGATGGTATGGCTTATATCCACTTGGTAAAGTAGTCCGCAGCAGTGAGAATCCACTTATGTCGGGCTGATGAAGATGGGTGAATTTCCCCAATGAAGTCCAAGCCCCATTGTTGAAAAGGTGACTCAACACTAATAGGATGTAAAGGTAAGGGAAAGAGTTTTATTTTGCCATAAAAAATTTAACACTTATGTCAAGACATGACTAACTTCTGAGTGTCTAAGAAAAGGGTGGGCCAGTAGTGACCAGATCTAAGGATTTTGTTTGCTGTGGCCTTCCAGTAGAGGTGTCCTCCACATTCTCCTTCATACAGCTCATGCATGATTTTTCCTACATCATCTTCAAGTAAACATTTAAGCAAAATTCTAACATCATTTTTCCAATACAATACCCCATCTAAGATGAAATAACTTAAAGCTTTCTATTTCAAAAATCTAGCTTTAGTTTTAGACAAAGGAGGGGCATTCAAATACAAAAGCACATAAATGATGTCAAAATACCAAGGAGAATTTAGAAATTTTTCTTCAATGAAAGGGGTAGTGAATTCTTCTACTTCTTCCAACACATCTACCATGTTCATATCTAGTGCTTGGAAGTTTGACTCGGCCATAAGTTTTGCTAACCCTTGCCCTTTAACTAGTTTTGTGGGCCTAATTTCTAAATCATATTCAAGAATAGTTGCAATCCATTTTCCCCTTTTACCATCAGGGTCTTGACTTAGAATATCCTTGACAACAGTATGTGGAACAAAAGCAATTATGTGAGAGTGTAAAATGTAGACTCTAAAGTCCATTAATTCTTTCACTAATGCTAAGGCTTGCTTCTCCATGATGTTATATTTGAGAGGAGCATCTCTTCAGGCCCTAATAAAGAAGGATATTGGTTTTTATTACCCCAAGTCATTCTTTTGAAGTAATACTGCAACTATTGTATGCTCAGATGCAAAAGAAAAGATATAAAAGTCTTTGGTGAAATCTGGACTAATCAAAACTGGTGTTTGAGTAAGAGCTTGTTTAACCGGTTCAAATGATTGTTTAGCTTGTAAAGTCCATTTCACACCTATCTCTTTCTTAAGAATATTTGTAATGTTTTTTAATAGCTCAGCAAGGTTGGGGAAAAACCTCCTCAAAAAATTAATCTTCCCAATTAAATATTGTAATTCTTTGAGGCTTCTTGGATGGCTGATTTGCAATATGCCATCTATCCTTTTAGGGTCTACTTTGATCCCCTCTTCTGAAATTATATGACCAAGAAGTTTACCTTCTTGGAGACCAAAGAGTGTCTTCTTGGGATTCAAAGATAAGCCAAATTTCCTACACTTCTCAAAAACGTTTCTCAAGTGAATCAAATGTTCTTCATCAGTTTTTGAGAAAATAGTTATGTCATCAAGGTAAATGATTATGAAATAGCCAATGTCTTCATCAAAGGTGGCCCCTGCATTCATCAAACCAAATGGAATTTTGACATACATAAAGGTGCCCCAAGGTGTTGTAAAAGCAGTTTTGTGTTGATCACTTGGGAGCACTAACACCTGGTTGTAGCCCGAGAACCCATCTAACAATGATATTATTTTTTACTTGACTACCTTCTGAAGTATATGGTCCATCTTGGGCAATGGGTAGTTGTCTTTTAGGGAGGCTCTATTTAGATTTCTGAAGTCAATACAGAGCCTGATTTCCCCTGTCTTTTTCCTAACAGAAACTAAGTTTGATACCCACTCTGAATATCTAATTGGTACTATAATCCCAACATCATGCATCTTTTCAATTTATGCCTTGACTAAAGGTAATAAAACAGGGCTTATTCTCCTTAGTTTTTGCTTAAAAGGCTTTTTATTTTCCCTAAGAGGAATTTTGTGCTGAATGATGCTAGTATCATAAGATTTAAGATCTTTATATCCCCAAGCAAACACATATTTAAATTCTTTGAACAGCTCTATGTATTGCAATTTTATGTGAGCTGGGAGAGTGTTGGAAAATTTAATCATCTTGGGTTCTGCTAGGCTGCCTATGTTATACTCTTCAACATCTGTTTCCACGGGCTCCATTCTTGGTTCTTTGGCTACATCATTAAAGTTAAAAAGGTGTTCTAAAGGTGTGAGACCCCTTGGAATTGTATCATTCTTTCATTGTAAGACTTCCAAGTCTTCTTGGTCTGCGTTGTCAATTAATCCTGCTTCAAAAGGATTCTCACAGTGATTTATATCAGCAGAATCTGTTCTTTCAATTTCTGGGATTTGTTCAATATACAAGCAGTTTTCTTTATGGCTAGTTTCTGATACTGGTATGGCAAAATCATTTTCTGATTTCAGGAAGTCATCTATGTGTTTGTCCGAATCAAAAACTTGCCACTGATCCTCTTTATCAGGCATTGCAGGCCTGTGTTTTACCTTTACACTAAGCTGCTCATTTATCTGAGGTATTTGGAAATTGCTGGTATTGAAGGCAAGTTCATTTTCTAGATGATTTTGTGCTCTTGGAATGAAAATGAGTTCATATTTTTCAAAGGTCTTCAATAAATCAAGGACAACATTTCGATATTCTCTAAGTCTTAGGTTTCTAGCTGAATATTCTCCTTTGATTTGTCTTATGATAAGTTCAGAGTCTCCTAATATTGATATATTTTGGGCTTCTAATTGTTTAAGAAATAGTAAGCCAAGGAGAAGTGCCTCATATTCAGCAATATTGTTAGTGCATGGGAAATCCAATTTATATGAAAAAATTTGATTTGTATTTTGAATCCATACACCTACTCCTGCACTGGTTTTATTACAAGACCCATCAAAATTTATTGTCCAAAGTATATTTGCCTTATTTTCATTCTCTTGTTGCTGCTGATTTTCAATGTTTTGAATTTGATTTGAGGGAAGATTTGATTTTTCTGGTGAACTGATTGGGTCTATGTTTTCCTTTTCCTTTTGAGTGATTTCATCTTCATTGTACAATATAAAAGAATCTAAAATTGATTGAATAGAATAGATTGGAGAGTTGTTTGGTTTATCTATGTTGCTCACCATGTACTTCATGTGGGATTCCTTGTATAATCTTCTATTTTGGTTAAAAACTGGGATGGTGGCATAAGACATGTCCATTTAAAGGCTTCCCTGAAGTTTGGCTCCCCATGATCTTGATAAAAGCATGACATACTTAGGGGGAATGTCAGCTACAACTATGTCCATTACTAGACTCTTAGCAGGGATCTGAGCTAAGTTAACACATAAATCTTTGATGAAACCCAAGCATTTGACTCTGCTTGAGTCGAAAGAATACAAATATTTGTTTGGTTTAGTAATTTCTAAGCCTAAACTTTCCATTACTACCTTGGGCATAAGATTATGTGAAGCTCCAGAGTCTAACATGGCATTGTGTAGGATTTTCTCATGAATATTCAAACTAACATAGAAGGGAGGTACTTCTCCTTCTGGATATTTTCCTTCAACTTTTGGACCAAACAACAACTTAGGCTTGTCATCTGTCAAGTTTAAAGTGTCTGTATCACTTCCTAAGTTTAAATTTTTCAAAACTTGGTTTTTGTACACTTCTTGGGTTACTAGTTCAGCTAGGGGGATGGTACTTTTTATCTTTGCAATCTCTCCCTCAAGGTCGAAAGGAACAATTGATCTTGTCATATTTACATCTTTTTTTTCACTTGAATTCCTTTCAGAAATTTTGATTTGTTGAACTTTCTTTGGACTGGTAATCGGGACAGTTTTATTAGGTCCACTAGCTGAAGTGCTAGGGATGCTTTGCTCAACATTAGGCTGACTACTTTTCTCTTTGTTTGAATCTGTTTTTTTAGCCAAAATTTTTGGTTTATCTACTATTTTATTAGGCTAACTTTCTGCGTTTTTCTTGACAGCAGTGCTAGTGTTATTATCTTTTGAATTGTCTACGTTCCCTTTGCTCCTAAGATCATATTGTTTATGCACCTCCATGATCGCATTTTCAAAACCCAATCTATAATCATCAGAATCTTCAGAGGTGTTTGTATTTTGGTCAGAGGAGAAGAAACCTTGTTCTTCTTCAGTGAGGAAAACATCATCCCCACTGTCTGATCCAATCAAGTTCACATGACCTTCTCCCAACCTTTCAATCTCCCTATCTTCCTCATATTGATCTACATAGTTTTGTTGGAAGGGAGGTCTAATCTGTTGGTCATTTTTTTTTCGCTTGTCTTGATTGTTTTCTCTTCTATAATTCTGATTTCTATTTCTATTTTGGTTGTTTTGAGGTTCTCTTGGTGGCAATATATCATTCAAATTGATCTTTTCAAGCATCCTCTCCATTACCTTCACTAGGTTATCAATTTTAGTGTCAGATGTTGAGGTTGAGGGTGCAATGTCATCTTTATCAGTTACCCACTTCTCTGATCTCAACCTATTTCTTTTCTCAATTATGTTTGCTTCTACACTCACAAATCCTCTCTGCATGTCTTCTAGAGTTAAGTAATCTCTCTCCCTTAGCTGATAGGCCATTTCAACATCAAAATATTCAGGGTATCTTACTAAGGCCATGCCTTGGGGAGGTTTCATGTGAGGTGGAAGAGCATTGTAAACACTGTTAAACCTAGTGGAATAGTCATGAATGCTCTCTCCTTGATTTATTTTAAGGTTGCTATACTCTGCTAGTATTTGGAGAGGGTTCTTTTTGAGTTCCCATTTGTTGATGAATGTTTGATGCAAAGCAGGGAGATCATTGATGCTGTTAGGAGGTAAGTTCTTAAACCACTTCTTTACATCTCCTCCTAAACATTGGTCGAAGATCCTCATCTTCACAGTTTCTTCTTCTATCTCCATGTAATCAAATGCATCTTCCATTCTATCTACATGATGTTGAGTTGTTGTAGACTCTTTTCCAGTGAAATGAGGAATTTTGGATTGGTACTCATTTGGTAAGGGAAGCAGAGGTTGTGGTAACACTAATGGGGCGTACCATGTTGCCATGGCTGGAAATAAGGGTGGATTTATAGGAGTGAAAGTGGGCTGAACATGAGTGTTTTGCACAGTGATAGTATGGATTGGAGTGGAAGAAACACTTGGGCCAACAAACTGATTTTGAGCAGACTTGTTATGGAAAAGGCTAAAGTGATGAAGAAGCTAGGAATCAGGAGGAGTGGAAGGTGAGGCCTCTCTACTGAAGACTTGTTGCAAATCTGCAATGTTAAGATCAGTTTGGTTTAAATCACGTTGAGATCTAGTTCTAAATATGTTCTTTGTACGATGTAAATCAAAGTGTGAATCCACTCAGGAGAAGTGGAAGGTGAGACTTCTCTACTAAAGCTCTGTTTCAAATCTGCAATGTCAAGATCGGTTTGGTTTAAATCACCTTGAGATCTAGTTCTAAAGATGTTCTTTGTATGATGTAAATCAAAGTGTAAATCCTCTAAGACAACAAGGTTTTTAGGGATAGATTTTGTTCTTAAGAGGCTCCTATTAGTAGTTGATTTTCTAGATTTAGAAGTCTGCAAAAAAATTCTCTCTGGATTGTCAACTATTAAAGGAGGATTAGGGTCTCGATAGGATCTAGTGTTGATCCTATGTGAAGCCAGACTGATTTTCAAAAATGAGAGAGGTTAAAGTTTTTAGGGATTGTTTTTGGAAGTTTTACCTCTGAAAATGTCTTATATAGTATGGGGCTAGGCTTCTAAACCTCTTCAAGGCTGGTTAACACAGTCCTAAAGACATCCAGATACCTAGATGAGTATTAAGCTTACTGGGCTAGTGGAGTCGCCAGGTAGAAACTTTTTAGCTTCTATGAAGGTAAAATATTGGATGGTTCCACCACCATGCTAATAATGAAGCCAAACTAAAATGTTTTTGGGTTTTTCTAAGTTTTTTGGTCTTATAGGTTATGAGAGTGTCCTAAATCTTATTTAACACTTAGCTAAGGTGTTTAAAACATACAGAGTTCACTCTTATGGCTTGGTAACTAATTCCTCCAAGGTTCGATAAGGTTCTATGAGAATCCTAAGGGTTACTTACTTTTTCACTGATTCAAATATTCCTATCATGATTACCATTGTGCTTGGTAGTGCTTGAAGAAAGTCACTTATGTTGTACTGGACAAAGAGTGTTTTGTTTTTAAGGAGTTTACTCAGCGTCCCACCGTGATCACCATTATGTTGGGGTCCTGTGTTTTGATAGTCTGGAAAATCAAAAGACAAGGCAACATAAAACCAATATTTAGAGTTCCAGGATCTAGTCCTCCTGTTCTCAGAGAGGGCTCTCTCAAATTTATTTGTTTTGCAAAGGTTTATCTTGTTTTCTTTGAGTATTGGATTTTAGACTAGTTATTAAGTGCAGGTGTTTGTTTGTTTGTTTGGTTGGAAGACATAGCAGAACATGAAAGGTCTAAGAAAGATAGGTAGAAAGGAGAAATGTCAGATTCATTGGGCAATAGAGTCAAGAAAAATTTATGAAGAACTTATCAATGTATATGGAATATCAAAGGGAAATCTAACTTAGCCATAAGATCCTTTGGTTTTTGGAATCAGATGGAAATCAATGATTTGGAAAGAGAGGTTAAATTCTCAACAAAGGGAATTTGAAAACATAACTTGAACAATAAAGAGGTATTTGATAGACAGCGCTAACCAAAATTCTACAAACCACACTTTAAGCAAACAATGACTTCAAATTTTTTTTTAAAATGAAATCTAAGATTTAGGGAACACCCTATTTCCTCAAAGACTTTATTTCAAATGACTTAGAAAAAATAAAAGATTCACTGATAATTGCAGTCATAGAAGAGGGAACACCTAAAAAAATCTATGATCACAACTATAAAGACCTTCAAAACAATTGTTCAAGCAAGGACAAAGGGCATGATCAAAACAGACCTCCTTGGCTAACTTAAAACAATGGTACTTCAAAGGGAGACTTCAATAATAGATTTCAAGTGGGAACATATGAGCAGGGAAAACCATAAATCATGCTGAAACCAAATATTTGAACTATTATAGAAATAAACAAGCATGAGGACTAAAGAGAGAGATTAAAGACTCTAAAATACCTCAGTAGAAGAAAACATAAAACAGTGAAGGATGAACAAGTCTAAGGTGCTTCTAGGAGTCATTTCTTAGCCTAAAAATTTCATCCTACTGTAGTAAGAAATTTATGAAACAAAATGAAAACAGGAGAAAACATTAAACAATTCAGAATACTTCACCAACAGCCAATCTCATGGATCCAATGATAGACCCTTCACAAGAACAAGCATGCAACATCATCATCAAGCCTCCAAGACTTCAATTTCTTCCTCAACTTCAGATAGACTATGTATTATTTCAGAGAGTTTCAGTATTACAGCTAGTGAACAATCAACCAAAAATTCCTCATCATCCTCAGAAGTATTTATAGAAGAAATGAGGAGGTGGAAGAGTTTTTAGGTTTGAAGTGTAATAAATTCTACACTAAAATGCAACTCCTAGCCTCAAAAACCATGCAAGGTATAAGGCAGGAATGCATCAAATTACAACTCTGTTTCACTTACTCTATTTACGCTTTTTAAGGCTCAATGGGTAAAAATATTGAATTTAAGGCATTTTCTTATCTTTTCAATAACTTCTACTGACAGTTAGGATATTTGTTTTGCTTGTAATAACTATTCAGCTGTCTTTGGCCTTAATGTTTCAGACTGAGATTTTATCTGGGTATTCCTTTGAGGCAGAGAGCTGCAAGGTGGCAATATAGTAACTGGGGAATCAATTAGCCCCTTTAATATAGCTATGAGGTGTTCTGGATCTGATTCTTTTTTTCCTAAACACAATGATTTGTATTTAGATTAATGTTTAGGCTTGATTAAACCATAATTTTTGTCTTTGACACTGATACGCTTTCATGATTGATGCTGACTGTGTTTTGCAGTTTGCAGGTGCGCAGAGGGTTTTCTGGAGTTTTTGCTCAAAAAACCGATAATCATGACTTATCGGCTCCCTAAAAACGTTTAATTATTCCTTTGAAACACTTTAATAAGTATCAAAAGGCCGTAAGGATCGTCATCCTTGGCTAATAATAGTATAATCATCTATGGAAATTTTAAATTTAACTTCATTAAACCTGCACAAAAAAAACACAAATATTATTGAAATCCTGCGTTTTATTGGTTTAAACTTATTTGGAGGGTTTATGGAGGCAGTTTGAAGCCGTGCGAACAAGAAAATACAGTGGAAAAAGGGAGAAAAATCTGGTAGAACAACTAACCAGGTGAAGAATGGAGTTTGGGCGTGACGACGAACGTGGGCCGTCAGATTTAGAATGATCAATAGTTGAGATCATTAGGTGAAATGTTTTGGGGGCGTTAGGTGGATGGTAGAAGAATGGGAGGATATTAAACTGGGACCGTCAGATCTCAGAGATTGACGACGGAGATTACTAAATGAAATGTTTTGGGAGAAAAGGCGAGGGGCAAGTGAAGGGGTCACGTTATAACATAAGACTTAGATTAGGATAATCAACGGCCAGGATTAAAAGCAAAAGTAGCATCGTGGAGGAAAGTGGTTTGGCAGAAAACCGTCAGCGGTTTTTTCGCAGCTCTAAGGCGGTAAGGTGGTTTTAGCTTTTGGAACGCGATATAGGTCTGCGTTCGACACGTGGATTTCCAAAACCGCCCATATTGCGTAAATTTTGGGCATTAACATTCGGGCATAGAATTACGTGATATGGGATAGCAACCATTGGATGAAGGGTGGGGAGATCCGATGCTGGAAGTGAGAGCGTGATGAGATAAGATGCGCGGGCGAAAATGGTGGGTAGGGTCAAGGCAGTTTAGATCTGGACCGTTGGATCTCAGGAATGGATGGTCCAGATAAGTCGACTGGGAAGGTAGGTACCAAAGGAGTTGGGCCTATCGGGTTGAATATGGACTGCAGGATCTAAAAGATTTACGGCTCAGATTCAATCTCGGGGAAATGAAAGAAATGTGAGAGGGGGGGTTTAGGTGGATGTCAAGTGCAATGTGAACCGTTGATCTGCAGAGATCAATGGTGGATCTTCACCGAAATATTTTACACAATCGGGCTGTATGAAATAACAAAGGGAAGCCGAGTTCAATCTAGACCGTTAGATCTATGAAATGAACGGCCCAGATTTGATCACAGGGTCGCAAATTGGCAGAGGAAAAGGGAAGGCACATAGGGAATACACTGATGTGATTAAGTGCGGGCTGTTAGATCTAGGAGAGATCGATGGTCAGGATTGAATCGACAGGTTTTAATGTTGGAGGGTGGGTTTTGAACAGGGAGTGATATGGACCGTCCGATCGGAGAAGATCAATGGTGGAGATTTGATCGTAGGATCACGATTGGCGGGATAAAAAATCCGTGTTACAATGGAATGCACCGATGTGATTGAGTGCGGACCGTTAGATCTAAGAGAGATCAATGGTGGAGATTTAATCAGCGGGTGTGAGGATAAGAGCCTTTGAGCGGAGCGCGATTTAATCTGAGCCATCAGGTTTTGTGGATTTCGACGGTTCATATTGAATCAGCAGATCGGCATTGGAGGATGGAAAAGGGAACAGAAAAAAGGATTTGTGATTTTTCCGACTTGCGATGGATTGATAGCCGTCGATTTGAAAACTAGATCGACGGTCAGGATTTTATTTGTAAAGGCCAAAGGTAGAAGATGGGCTTGGAAAAGGGAAGTGATACGGACCGTTGGATCTGGGCAGAGTAGATCAGATCAACGATATAGAAACAATCGCAGGATCGCAATCGGAGGGAGGCAATAAACCATGAAAAATGCATCAAATGAATATTTGCGATGCGGTTGTGGATTGACCGTCGGATCGGAGGGACGATCGACGGCGGGGATTTAATCGCATCGGAAAATTTTTAAAGGACATGAAAAAAAGGGAAGCCTCGATGTGGACCTTCGATGCAATGAGTCGATGACCGTTGATCGGTTCAGATCGACGGTCAATATTTGTTCCAAATCACTTCATCGGGTTTTATGAATAACAAAGAAAAATGAGGTTTTTATGAAAATACAAAGGAAAGTCGGGTTCGGGAAAGGATTTTTAAGTCCTTTAAGCACCCGGTTGTGGGGCTAGAGTCTTATGAAGTGAAGGTTTATGAAAGTTAAGCCCTCGGAGGCTAAGAAATTTTATAATGGAAAGAAACTGTTATTTGTCTTAAAAACAGGGTTTTTGAGGCAATTTGAGGGTTCTGGTAGAAGGAAAAGGAGTTTTTAAACCAAATGGAAGGGGACCAAATGGTTATAAGAGGGCCTTGGAGTGATTTTGAAAGGTAAAATGAGGCTTATGGAGGGATTTTTAATGGAGGACAGAAGGGATAAAAATGGGGTTTTTGTAGGGGTGAAAATGAGGGAAAATGAGGCCTTTTTAAGAAGTTTTCTCTTGGTCAAAACAACAGATTTTATCGACAAAAGGGAAACAACAGTGAATATTTAACTTAGAGGTTACTTATATTCATAAAAACTTCAAGGATGATAGGTTCTCAGAGGGGAATTATCTCTTGGAGTTTTTGAAGAACAAAATTAGCCACTTTTTGGTATAACAGAATTTATCAGTGGCGCAGGGAGGAAATATTAAAAGCAATAAAGAAGGACCAAGTAGAGGAAAAAAGGAAAATCTCTTTAGAAAACAAGCTGGAAAGATTGATAGAGACAGCCAACACCTTGCTAAACATAGAAGAGGAAGAACATAAGGTTGAAACTAGAAATGATGATTGGAAAATACCTACACATTGTCCTCAGAAAAAACAAACCAGATCATTGCAAGACATAAGAAACACGCAAAGCATGAATGATGAACATTAGGGGAATTTTGAGGTCTAAAATGGGCCTCCTAAGGAAATAATAAAATAATAGCTAAATCAATAAAATAATATCTATGAATTTGCAATTCACTTTTTGCACCACAATCCATGTAACCATGGTTAAATTAAATTCAAAAATTGTACAAAAATAAAATTAATAAAAAAATTGTATTGATGTGACTATAAATAAGAATGCGTTTTTCAAGAAAAAGTCATTATCATTGAACAATTAATGCATTTGTCCTTTGTAATTAAATAACTTAAAATAAAATATAAATATAAATTCATAAATTCTTAATTATATAATATGTTATTAATTAAAATTTATATTATTTAAATTGTATAATAACATGTAATTAATGTACTATATAAAAATAATATAATAAATGTAATATATTATTTTATGTATGAATTTGATTCAAAAATTTTGAAATGACATTTATTATGATTACTTTAGTTTCACTTTAAAAGTACTTATAAGCACTACCATGGTTAACCATGAGTTTTTATCCACCATTGAGAATGTGACAAGTAAATACCTTTAACTCAAGAAATTCCACCTCAACCATTAGGGATGATGTCATCCCCTAAAATGTGATTGGTTCTCATAAAGTGGTTTTTGATTGTACATTTTCATTAGGAGGCCCATTTTAGACCTCAAAATTCCCCTAAAGCAAGATGTTCAATCAGAAAATGAACTTGCAGATTATTTTGAAGAAAGACTTGCTGAGAATCCAATTGGTTTCATTGGTGACATTGCTTATAATTATGATTTCCCTAATGGTGATCTGTCTGATGATGATTTTTTCCAAAGGGAAACTAAGCTTGCAGGACCACCGTCAGAAGGATTATGGGAGGAATATCATGACCATAAACTTCAAGAAAGCAATGAGCCAATGTCGGCTATCTATGATATTGATGAAGAAAGTGTTGAAATCCTGATAGCAGACGAAGATTCATTGAATTTTCACTCTGTTATATATCAAATCATCAGTAATAATTTCCATGAGGATGGAATTCAGCATCTTTTTAGCTCAGATGATGAGGAAGAAAGAAATGAAGAAAATCTTGAGCAAGATGAATATCCTAAACCTTCTCCTGAAAGGGTTGAGGTAATCAAAGAAACCCCTGCTCAAGAATATGTTAATTTTTTCACAGAGTTCAATCCACTCCAGCAGAACATGCCAGAGCTACAAGAGGACAAAGCCGCAATATATGATGAGTCCTCTAGTTCAGATGATGATGAAGATGAGGGAGATTCTCTTTCTCAAGAGAGTCTTGTTCTTGATCCAGTGGAAGAGGAAGAAATCCTGGTTGAAGCCTATTTGCCAAATACTCACAACCAAACAACAAGAAACATTTTAAAAGCTGCTGATAAAAAAAAAAGAGAATGGGAGTGGCCCTGCCTATCCAGCATGCTCAAAGAGATGAGCAGAAAGGACCAGTCATGGGATCATATGACTAACTAGATGCATTGGAAAAGAGTGTTTGTCAGCTAGACATGTAAATATTTCAAGTTAGAGTAGGGTAGGTAGGAAAGCTCAATAAAGCTTAGTCTATGAGAATTTAGTCAGTTGTTTCTAATTTTTGCAAAGTTTCAGTCCATGAGCAGCTTGTCCTTATGCCATGGACCCACAGCAAGCCATACAATCTAATCCTGGTTTGACTGTGTTTCAATTTATGTTTTAGAATGTAGGGAAAGAAATCTACTAGACAGTTTAATCCTAGCAGATATTAGTTTAGGTAGAGAAGCTATGAGTCAACTGTTTAATCTGGTCTCATGGAGAAATAAGGGTAGAAGTAGATAGGTTATTTTCCTGTTTGTAAAAATTGATGATGTAAAAGGCCTGCAAGTCCAAATGCACCTTGAAGAAAATGTTAGGACTGTAGGATGGGTAGGTAGTTGTTTGAAGGAATGTTTTCTACTGATATAATATTCATCATGTTTGTGGCACTTGATCCAAGAAAAGAAAAATATGTGTCAAGTACCAGGCATCTGGCCTACTCCCAAAGATCATTTTCTGAGATTCTTGACACCTTCAAGAATATGCCATCCCCATGTGGAGCCACTATTAGCCACCTATAAATTTTTGACAAGAAAATAGGTGGCTAAATATGTTTCTGAGCCTTCAAGAGAGACATTTTCTTTGAAAATCTATCATTCTTGAAGCCTCTATGTGTCTTTGGCCTTTGAAGAGATCTTCACTACTATTTACATTGAAAAAGCCCTGTTGTTCTGTGAAGGAAAATTCTCTTAAAGAGGCCTCCATTTGCTCCATTTCATTCTCACAAAGTATCCATTTTCACTGCCTTTTTCCCTTTTAAATTCCCTCCAAAATCCCTTCATTAGCCACCAAAATCATCAAAATTCCCTTTTAAACCTTATAGCTCCCTTTATTTGGTTTAAAAATCCCCTTTTCTGCCTACCAGAACCCCTTTCTAAGCCTTAAAAACCTTCATTTTGGCTTAAAAACACCCGTTTTTACATTTAGGACTTAAGCCACTTTCGGCTAAGCCCTTAGCCCCTTTCCCTGCATATAACACAGTGCCAGAACCAGGCGCTATGCCCTCAGGCTTTAATCGCAATCAGAACTGTGTATTAACGCTTTTTCCTTTGTTTCTTCCAAGATCTTCGATGCAATTAGTCTTCCTCTTTTCGACCTCCGCTTCAATATTGATCGTCGATCTTGAGAGATCCAACAGTCAGTGCTAATGTCGTATTGTGCCTGTGAACTCTTTTCATTGCCCCTCCGATTGTATATGGACTATTGATTTCGCCTTTAATTCGACGACCCTCGCATGATCGCCAGTCGCAAAGTCTTAAGTGTCACCCCTTTGTCCCCTCCAATTTTCGATCCTCCGATTCAATCCTGACCATTGAATCCACAAGAAGCAATGGCCAGGATTCGATCGCACTCCACCTATTGTGCCCTCCATCATTCCCCTTTTGATCTGATCTTGACCGTTGATCTCTCCAATAATCTGATGGTCCGCGCTAAATTGCAAATCGCAAAATAAAAAAATCGCGGAGTTTTGGCCCCCTACCTTTCTCCGATGCGATTAAATCTCCACCATCCATTCCGGCAGATCTGACGATCCAGATTCCATCGCACACCGCCTTCCACTTCCACAGTTCCACTATTCTGCCGATCCCTGATTAGATCTCCGCCGTCTATTTCATAAATCCAACGGTCAAGATTTAATCCGTCGTTGGCTCTTCCCACCATATTGCCTGTGCATCTTTCCATATCGCGCTTTCATCCCCACCGTCAGATCTCTCCGCCCTTCATCCAACGGCTGAGAATGCATATCGCATGATTTCTACGTCTGAGGTTTAATGTTTCAAAATTACGTGATAAAAGCGGTTTTGGTGGGGACACGTGTCAGGCAGCGATGCATATCTCGTTTTTTTGGAAAAATTTCAAAACCAATCCAAAGTTGCATGAAACCAACAGTTTTCCTCTAAAACCGCTCCTCCCTGGTATGATCCTTCATTTAATCTCAACTGTTCATGTGATCTAGATCAACGACTCATATTACATCACGTCTTCATTCATATCCCATTCATCGGACCTTCCAAATGACTTCGTCGGAAGATCTCCGCCATCGATCTCTTCCTGTGATCCGACGGTACACATTCAATCGTCTTTTGCCCTCTCGGTCCCACCACCAAAAGCCTCCGATTTCATTCACTTTAACCTTTTTCCTTTGTAATTCGCCCTAACATTAAAATTTTGTGTTTTACACTAAAAGTCATTTTCTTCCAGCTAACCTTCTAAAACAACTCCACCGGTGAATCTCAACCGTAGATCACCACTATCTGATCTAATCCAACGGTCCAGAAACATCCTTGCACCAGACCTTCATCAGCTCTATTTCTCACCATTCCGCCATGATTTTCACCCGTTTCTATGCTGCTACCACTATTTTCATCGCTTCTCTCCATCCTCCACGAGCTTCCAAAGCATCCATCCTCCCTCCC
Source organism: Pinus albicaulis (assembly GCA_034641835.2). Classification (NCBI taxonomy): domain Eukaryota; kingdom Viridiplantae; phylum Streptophyta; class Pinopsida; order Pinales; family Pinaceae; genus Pinus; species Pinus albicaulis. The sequence goes on along the minus strand of CM076571.1, from coordinate 715,224,979 downwards.
GCAAGGTTTTATTAACATTTTTATTGTGTTTTTGTAGGGTTACAGATGGTAAAAATAATTCTCTGTCTCACTATCACAGATAGGGTAATATAGGGCGCAAAATTCCATTTTTCAGAGCCAAAGATAGCAGAATAGACATCCAGAAAGGGTTCAAAACATGTTTTTATCCAAATCAGAGTTATTAACCCTGTTTCAAACCTTTCAGCGCCATTAAAGCCTGTGTATCCACAGACAAGACAAAAGAGAAGCGATAAAGTGTGTCAGTGATAGTTTAAAAGCATTTAAAGCCTATTATTGAAGATTAAATGCTTTAATCCAGTGCTTAAAGGAAGAAGATACAGATTGAAGACCTTGAAAATGATCCAGAGGCCTAGTAAGGCCTAAAGCGCATAAAATAAGCCATATTAGTGTTTCATGTCAGCAGAACATTTTTCTCCAAGAAAGGACTATCTACATAACTTCCTCCATCTTCCATCGAACCCCAGAACAATTAAGAAACTGTCTGTGCATTAGTTATGAGGCATGGAAGACCTGAAATACCATTGAGTCACCTTCATTATTACAGAAGACAAAGCAGAGTACTTATAGTCAGAAAGTACTGCAAAGCACATACCTGAAGAGATTGTTAAGCTAACAAAGTCTTCTAACCAACCTAAAGGATACAAACAAGTCAATGCAGGGCCATTAAGCAGAGTGGGCATGAAAACTTCCGTCCCCTTTGTCTTAATGGATCATTTAAGTTTACATCTACTACTCCTTCTCCTCATTCCCCTATAAATATTCATTGAAGATTCATTGTAAATTTTTTTGGTTGATAGGGATTTTACCGTGTAATGTCCCAAATTTTGCAATAAAGTATTTGGGACATTAATCTTGCTTTTATTTTAATAAAAGGAATAAAATGGGTGAGGAAACCCATGTAGCATTTTAATAAACACTCCTATGGTGCAAAAAGTCACTTAAGTGGCTTAAGTTAGCAGCCCAAGTGTCAAAAAGGGGCCAAAGGCAAGCAAGCTAGATCATGGTTGACCAAGTCAACAACGTACCCTAAGAGGGGAAGCTTGCAAAAGAAGATTGCGTCATTGGAGTGGAGGGAAATTTAAATGATAGAAACCCTAATGTGAGTGGGGTCCATGCACACATTGCATAAAAGATGAAGGAGAGCATTGTGGAGATCATTCTTGAAGATAGAATTCGAAGTTGAAGCTCTCTTCAACTTGTTGTTGCTTAGCACAAGTGGGATTCCTATTTAGGAATGCCCTTCTCTTCCATGGGAGGCCATGGGGAGATTGATTTTCATCTTCCTCACATCATGGCTTAAGGCCAAAGAAGTCATCTATAGCTACTGCGTTATTCTTGCAGCAAGAGAATGCTGGAGTTGCTAGTGTTGCAGTGAGGGACCTTCACCATCTCACTTCCGAGTTGTTCTGTAGAGGAGAGGCCATATCTTTCTCTAGGAGATCAAAAAAGGAGATTCCAGAGCTCATATTGCAGATTTGGCATCAAGCCATATGTTTTCTCTCATGCCCAGCGCAATCCCTTCTTCTTACATCGTTATTCTTAGAGAGGGTTTGCAGGTGGAGCTCATTTTGTGCACTTGTGAGTGAAATATTTAGTAAGGGGTTCAGCCCCTTTAACTTGGAGATAATTGGAGGAGGTATCATGGTTTATTTTAGCATCTAATTCCTTCTCTTATGTTGTATTATATTTGAGTTGAAGCAGCTACATTGTAACTCCGACATTTTACTGTTTTACATATTTTAGCCAATCGCTTGGAGGATTGTTGTAATAAAGTTTTCTGGGGTTGAGATCTTGCTCCCCCATATTTATTTGAGCTTGTATTGCTATATAATCTTATATATATCAGTCTGAAGTCATTTTCCCTCATAGACTATGCAGTTAGAGAGTAGCTAGATTTATGTAGCAGTGTGTTTCTTCATTACATGTACATTTCCCTTTGAGGTTGTTTTGAGCTCACCTTGAGAGGAATTTTCCTCAAGGAATTTGTATTAAATTTTATGCTGCATATTATATATCAATTTTTCACTATTATTACATTATATGGTGCATTATTTCACTGTAGTTACATATTGAAGTTTTAATGTTGCTGAAGATTCCCTTATTGAGCATTGTTTCGGTATACCTGTTGGTGGGAGATATGAATAACCTGCTTAGGGTTATTTATTTGGGCTTATATTCTACAAGGAGTTTGTATCAGATGTATTCCAAGGCATCCCAGCATTGGATGGCCTTATTTTCACATAGGCTTCCTTATACAGCGTCCTCATGGGCAACCATTGCAGAAATTCCTTGAAGGGAATTATTAGCTCTTGACAAGTTCTATTGGCAGAGTCTGCCAAAGGGCTAGGTAGCCTCTGGATCTCATCCTTCCTTGTGAAGGTGATATAGCCGGTAAATTCCCTTGTAGTTAATCTCTAAAATAGTTCAGTGTTGATTGTTAATACTCCCAGAGTGGAAAATAGGAATATCTCAAGATATTCCTGGCATTGCAGAAATTTCCCCATTTGGGACATTACAGTGGTATCAGAGCTTCGAACTTGGCTCAGCCTATGAAGTTATAATTTCAAAGAAGAAGAGGTCAAGATGATGTAGAAGATGAGAGCAATCTCATCAGTTTTGGGTCCAGCAACAACCTCTCCAAGGAGGTTGAAGAGATAGAAGAAGGAGAAGAGGAAGGACCATGCACTTCCTATTCTCACAGAGGAGCAGAGCAGAAGCATGGATAACACTTGGAATTCAAATTCTAAGTGAGAATCTTGTTGAATATGGAGCAAACCCTGGAGTCTTCCAAGAGACTTTAACTCCTTCACACTTGTTTAGCAAGAAGGGGAAAGAACTTGGTGGTTCAGCCATGGGAGGCATGCAAGGGTTTCTACTCTTGCTGATTTTTCTCAGATCTTGATCAGAATATTTGGCCATAGGAGGGAGGAGCCCTCACCACCTGAGGCACATGCCAGCACTGTTACATTCATGGAGGAGCAACCTCCACCTTTAGCTATTGAGGTAGCGAGCACACTTGAGGAGGAGACTCTTGCAACAAGATTCTTCCAGATCTCTCCAAGGTATGCATGAGTTTGCACTTATCATGGAGGGTTTTACACTATTGCATGTTGATATTCTTAAGGAGGAAATTTTACTATGCTGTGCCATTTTGAGGAAAGAAACACTCATCATCCTCGTGAACTATTGATGAGTCATGCATCATATGTGAGGGTGGGGTTTTGAAATTTTGAAGGAGATTGCATTTCAATGTCCCATGAAATGCAAAAGGAGAAACCTGTTTTGGGATAATGGTAGCTCTTGTGAAAGAGGTACCTAGTGGTAGTATACTTACACCAAAGAGCAGAGATTTGTGGATTATATGTGCCCAGTGGAAATGTGGAGGATCCATAACCCATAGGTCCTAGGATATTTTCACACTCATTGCATTTGATGGAAAAAGGGGAGAGTATGGGTGCGTCATGATGAAGTGGCATTTCTCTTTCCAATCATTATGTTCCCATTTGAGATTGGGTATGGTGGAAGTATAGGGGAGCAGAAAACATTCTTTTTGCTCAGATTTTGTTGCATGTTGCGGGAGCAAGAGGGGGCACTAGCATAGTGCAAGAGGATTGCTCTTTGATCTTGGATGCCAAGCAACACCTTATTCCTGGGAGGAGCACTACATTGAAACAACATGTTGGGAGGATTCTTTGGCAAGATTCATTTCAAAGAGGGGACCTTTGAGATTACAGTGGCCCTACTCCAAAGGCCATCAACACTGTCACTTGAGAGCTTGAGTTACTTGTTGGAGTGTCTTCCAAAACACTTCACAAGTGATGTATTTTGGAGGCATGTAGATGATGAGTAGGAAGGAGTAATGGAGGGAAGCATTCCTCACTAAATTTTTACTTTCTTGACTTGGTTGCACAAGTACAACAAGAGGAATCTACATGCAGAAAAATTTGGGTTCTTCTTTCATGCATTTTCATGCATATTATTCATTGATGGAGGAGTCCACTTGGGAGGGCTTTCTAATGGATGTATATTAGCATTTGGCTAGATGCATAGCCCAATAAATGATGAGATGTTTGGCACAACCACTCCCCTACTATGTTGCAGTAAGGGGGACTTTTCATTGGAGCCATTTTCAGCTCAAAGGCCAAAGTACTTGATGAGGGAGGTAACCATTTGCTCTATGTTTGGTGCTCTCTTATTCTTATGATCAAGATTTTATATCAAGGAGGATCCTTCCTTCTTGCACGTTGTGTTCAGCTATGCTTATGGTCTATTGCAGCTAGGAAGATGGCCATCTTGTGGGTGGTTTGTGGGGGAAAGCCACATAGTTTTGGTGTGCACCTTTGGCACCAAATTTAGTTTTTCATGATCACATCTTGCAGGATGTATGTGGCAGAAAACAAGTGGCTGAAAAGGCACTTGTTACTTTTATTTTGAGGCAGGCCAATGATTCCCTATGCTGGTTCCATGCATGGGACCATATTTCACCTCCTTTCTCTCATAAGTTTATGCTTCTATGTGTTACTGATGGAAAGCAGTTTAGAGGAAGCAATGTTTTGAAGGAGGAAAATGAATTGAATATGCCCATTGGGAGTATGATTCTCCCTATTTTTCATGTTGTATGTTTCAGGAGAAACAATGGGCACCCCATGATTTCTAAAGCTTCATCTCTTTCCTTCATGTGGGAGGAGTTATTTGGAGAGTTCAGATTGTTGGAGAAGGCATTTCATGGTTTCTATGATTGATGGGGTGGCTTGGGTCTCTCATGAAGGCCATTTATTTTAGCCATATATCAGTAGTAGCCCCATATGTATCATGAGGAGGGAGAGACTCATTGGGTGGATGCGTCCTTTAGGAGAGAAGACCTACATTTCTTTTGCAGCACATGCTCCAAGGGGAGTATGGAAGATGATATGGTCACCATATGCAGCCATGTGTTTTTTACCATGAGGTGGACCATATTTTGTTCGGATGCCATATGTGGATGAATTCCAACTCATCACATATGAGATGATTAGGGCCAGCTTGATTTGCAGCGTTGGAGGAAAGATATTTTGGGGATCTAGACTTCATTTTGCCTCTTGAAGGCAACACTATTGCAGCCCAAGTTCAGCTTTCACTCCACATTCATTATAAGTGGAGAAGAGGACAGTGTGGGGTAGGCTATAAAGCTTACCAAGTTCATAAATTTAGCCCACATATTTCATGAGCACAAGGTGGAGGAGTACTTCCAGGAGTTGCCTAGTTGGAGGGTGACGCATTTTGTTGTTTGATTGCTTGAGGATGGAGGATCTACAGGAGGATATTTCAAACTCCATGCCTTGAGTGGAGGACTTTTTGTAGTTCATCCTTGCTCTTTCTTGAGGACAAGAAAGTTTTGGGAGGGGAGGACTGTAATGTCCCAAATTTTGCAATAAAGTATTTGGGACATTAATCTTGGTTTTATTTTAATAACAGGAATAAAATGGGTGAGGGAACCCATGTAGCATTTTAATAAACACTCCTATGGTGCAAAAAGTCACTTAAGTTGCTTAATTTAGTAGCCCAAGTGTGAAAAAGGGGTCAAAGGAAAGCAAGCTAGACCATGGTTGACCAAGTCAACAACATACCCTAAGAGGGGAAGCTTGCACAAGAAGATTGCGTAGTTGGAGTGGAGGGAAATTCAAATGAGAGAAACCCTAATGTGAGTGGGGTCCATGCACACATTGCATAAAAGATGAAGGAGAGCATTGTGGAGATCATTCTTGAAGATAGAATTCGAAGTTGAAGCTCTCTTCAACTTGTTGCTGCTTAGCACAAGTGGGATTCCTATTTAGGAATGCCCTTCTCTTCCATGGGAGGCCATGGGGAGATTGTTTTTCATCTTCCTCACATCATGTCTTGAGGCCAAATCAGTCATCTACATCTACTGTGTTATTCTTGCAGCGAGAGAACACTGGAGTTGCTAGTGTTGCAGTGAGGGACCTTCACCATCTCACTTCCGGAGTTGTTTTGTAGAGGAGAGGCCATCTCTTTCTCTAGGAGATCAGAAAAGGAGATTCCAGAGCTCATATTGCATATTTTTCATCAGGCCATATGTTTTCTCTCATGCCCAATGTATTCCCTTCTTCTTATAGCGTTATTCTCAGAGAGGGTTTGCAGGCGGAGCTCATTTTTTGCACTAGTGAGTGCAATCTTCAGTAAGGGGATCAACCCCTTTACCTTGGAGATCATTGGAGGAGGTATTATGGTTTATTGTAGCATATAATTCCTTCTGTATTATATTTTAGTTGCAACAGCTACACTGCAACTCCGGCATTTTACTGTTTTACATATTTTAGCCAATCCCTTGGAGGATTGTTGTAATAAAGTTTTCTGGGGTTGAGATCTTGCTCCCCCATCTTTATTTGAGCTTGTATTGCTATATAATCTTATATATATCAGTCTACAGTCATTTTCCCTCATAGAATGTGTAGTTAGAGAGTAGCTGGATTTATGTAGCAGTGTGTTTCTTCATTACATGTACATTTCCCTTTGAGGTTGATTTGAGCTCACCTTGAGAGGCATTTTCCTCAAGGAATTTGTATTACATTTGCTGATGCATATTATATATCATATTTTCACTCTTCTTACATTATATGGTGCATTATTCACTATTGTTACATATTTAAGTTTTAATGCTGCTAAAGATTCCCTTATTGAGCATTGTTTCGGTATACCTGTTGGTGGGAGATCTGAATAACCTGCTTAGGATTATTTCTTTGGGCTTATATTTTGTAGGGAGTTTTTATGAGATGTATTCCAAGGCATCCCAACATTGGATGGCCTTATTTTCACATAGGCTTCCTTATACAACTTCCTCATGGGCAGCTGTTGTAGAAATTCCTTGAAGGGAATTATTAGCTCTTGACAAGTTCTATTGGCAGAGTCTGCTAGAGGGCCAGGTAGAATCTGGATCTCATCCTTCCTTGTGAAAGTGATATATCCAGTAAAACCCCCTACAGTAAATCTCTAAAATAGTTCAGTTTTTATTGTTAATACTCCTGGAGTGGAAAATAGGAAAATCTCAAGATATTCCCGGCATTGCAGAAAGTTCCACATTTGGGACATTACATATCGACTGTTAGAAATGTTATTGAGGGAAGTAGCTGAGTAAGTTTGTAAATAGTAGGCTGGGAGGAGAATTTTTGACTGTAACAAGCCATTTAGCTCAAAGTATGTGACTGGTTTGCACATCAATTGAACAAGCAATTTCACAGGATACTGGTCTATATTATGGGTGATGTTTTCCTTACTATGATTATCTCATTTCATGTATTTCACACTGTCCATTATCCTCTGATAAGAATCAGTAATATAGCTTAGGATATACTACTGTAAAGTACCCTAATACTTCCTACTCTTCTTATCTTTGATGTTTTCTGCTAATTGTCTATCTGAGATCAAATTCACATAATTTAACCAGTCAAAGATGTTGGCTTGCCCATGCTTACTGATGTATGAATTTAGAGTTTGTTTTTAGATGTTCTTGTTTGGTTTTATTTGGAAGAATTGGGATACTGGGGATTTGGAGTTAGCCCTGTCCACTAGGGTCCTCTTCCAACAGTTGGCCTTTCTAAGATCCCTTTGAGTTAGTGTCAAAAGCATTGGAGGTTAAAAGTCCTTCTCTGATCTTAGGCCTTACTCTACGTTTCATCTTAAATGTCTTCTACTATTTTGAAAGTGGTTATGAGGACTGCTATATTGTCTTCCTTAAGAGTATGCTGAAAGCAGGTCTAGATTTAAATGACATCTGACCTGATCTTAAGCTACCCTTTGTGCCTTTAATGAGAGTTTGCTTCGAGGTATTTCAAAGCATGATAGGTTCAAAGTCCTTACCTGATCTGCAGACTGCACTTTGGTTTCTTTATTTCACCCATTCTTAATGTTCCGTTCCACCATCTATCTAAAACGATGCTTTGGTATAGATGACTTGCCCTATGGAAACCCTTGGTTAGTTGTTATGCAAGTAATACCATTTACTGACTCCATATCCCAATGGATTGACACTTTCTTGACCTATCTTCCCATGCTGAAATATACTTCTATTTAGTTCCTTCTTTACTTCCTTAACCTTCTCAGTTAATGATCTCCAACCAAACAAACAAATCAAAAAACCCTTGTGCTAGCCTAATACCTCAATTTGAGCTTCAAAGATATATCATTCTTTACATATAATAGAGAGATCCCTCTCTGGATCCAGGAGGGATAGATCCTAGGATCCAAAATTGGTTTGATGTTGTCTTATCTTTTGGTCTTGCCAATCTGGCCAAAACATAGGAACCACAACATAATGGTGACTCCATTGGGAACTTTCTGAGTGTTTTCCATCTTATACATTCTTTTGACCTCAGAAATCCAAAATCTCTGGTTAGATTGGTATTAAATTGCTAATGGTGGACAGCAGCCTTCTTCGAACATTCAAATTCATCCACCTGGCGACTCCACAATTCCTAATAGACCCAAGGAATCCACTGGAGGAAGAACCTGAAATATGGCCAGACCTCATAGAAGGATAGAACATTTAGGTTGGATTTGGTATAAAGAATTCATTTTTTTTATCTACAACTGTGTTCTATCCTACTTTAAGCCTAATCAAGTGTAAAAATATGAGGCCCACATTGAGTATGGGAAAGATCTCAAACCTCAGTCTTCAGACCATGAGCAGACCTATACTCCTGTGAAAGACCTAGTGAAACAAGAACCTCATGCTATACCTCTGACCCCTGATGAAATTTCAAGCAGTCATAGGTCTCCTGTTGCACTACCCACGCCTACAAAGGTCATAGAAATATATAAGTCTCTGGTTTTGCCTCTTATATTCCAACCCCTTCCTGCAGTACTTACAAATAAGCTGCCCCTTTCTGATAGAGAGAATTCAAAGATCACTGCTGAGCGGCATGTCCAAAATCTTGAGGATTTACTTGAATTATATGAAATAGAAGAAGATGATGAGCGCATTAGAATGTTTGCCTTGTCATTACAAGGAAATGTTAAGAGTTGGTTTAAAAACCTCCCAGCTGCAAGTATTTTCAGCTTTCATCAGTTTGCTCAAGTTTTCCTTGATAGATGGGCAGTTTTGGGAAACATATTCCTTATCCTAGAAGAATACTAGAGTTTGAGGAGACAACCAGGAGAGAAAGTACAAAAAATTTTAGCCAGGTTCAATAAGATGTAAAATGTAATACCTGCTAACATAAAACCACCCCTGGGATGGGCCCTACTGCACTATCCAAGTTCTTTTGACCCTGAGGTGGAATTCCATATAAGAGAAAGAGAGCCTTCGAGCTTGGAGGAAATGAAAAACATAGCAATTACTGTCGAATACAACCTGTGGTGCAGTGAGGAAAGATTAAAAGTAATAAAGAAGGACCAAGCAGAGCAAAAAAGGCAGATCTCTTTAGAAAAAAAGCTGGAAAGATTGATAGAGACAGGCAACACCTTGCTAAACATAGAAGAGGAAGAACATGAGGTTGAAACTATAAATGATGATTGGAAAAGACCTACACCTTGTCCTCAGAAAAAACAAACCAAATCACTGCAAGACATAAGAAACACGCAAAGCATGAATGATGAACAAGATGTTGAATCAGAAAATGAACTTGTAGATTATTTTGAAGAAAGACTTGCTGAGAATCTAATTGGCTTGATTGGTGAAATTGCTTATAATTATGATTTCCCTAATGGTGATCTGTCTGATGATGATTTTTTCCAAAGGGAAACTAAGCTTGCAGGACCACCGTCAGAAGATTTATGGGAGGAAGATCATGACCATCAGCTTCAAGAAAGAAATGAGCCAATGCAGGCTATCTATGTTACTGATGAAGAAAGTGTTGAAAGTCTGATAGCAGACGAAGATTCATTGAATTTTCACTCTGTTATATATCAGATCATCAGTAATAATTTCCATGAGGATGGAAGTCAGAATCCTTTTAGCTCAGAGGATGAGGAAGAAAGAAATGAAGAAAATCTTGAGCAGGATGAATATCCTGAACCTTCTCCTGAAAGGGTTGAGGTAATCAAAGAAACCCCTGCTCAAGAATATGTTAATTTTTTCACAGAGTTCAATCCACTCTAGCAGAACATGCTAGAGCTACAAGAGGACAAAGCTGTAATATATGATGAGTCCTCCAGTTCATATGATGATGAAGATGAGGGAGATTCTCTTTCTCAAGAGAGTCTTGGTCTTGATCCAGTGGAAGAGGAAGAAATCCTGGTTGAAGCCTATTTGCCAAAAACTCACAACCAAACAACAAGAAACATTTTAAAAGTTGCTGCTAAAAAAAAAAGAGAATGGGAGTTGCCCTGCCTATCCTGCATGCTCAAAGAGATGAGCAGAAAGTACCAGTCATGGGATCATCTGATTGACTGGATGAATTGGAAAAGAGTGTTTGTCAGCTAGACATGTAAATATTTCAAGTTAGAGTAGGGTAGGTAGGAAAGCTCAATAAAGCTCAGTATATGAGCATCTAGTCAATTGTTTTTAATTTCTACAAAGTTTCAGTCCATGAGCAGCTTGTCCTTATGCCATGGACCCACAACAAGCCAGACAGTATAATCCTGGTTTGACTGTGTTTCAATTTCTGTTTTAGAATGTAGAGAAAGAAATCTACTAGATAGTTTAATCCTAGCAGATATTAGTTTAGGTAGAGAAGCTATGAGTCCAAATGTTTAATCTGGTCTCATGGAGAAATAAGGGTAGAATTAGATAGGTTATTTTCCTATTTGTAAAAACTGATGATGTAAAAGGCCTGCAAGTCCAAATGCACCTTGAAGAAAATGTTAGGACTGTAGGATGGGTAGGTAGTTGTTTGAAGGAATGTTTTCTGCTGATATAATATTCATCATGTTTGTGGTAGTTGTTCCAAGAAAATAAAAAGATGTCTCAAGTACCAGGCATCTGGCTTACTCCCAAAGATCATTTTCTGAGATTCTTGACACCTTCAAGAAGATGCCATCCCCATGTGGAGCCCCTGTTAGCCACCTATAAATTTTTGACAAGAAAACAGGTGGCTAAATATGTTTATGAGCCTTCAAGAGAGACATTTTCTTTGAAAATATATCATTCTTGAAGCCTCTATGTGTCTTTGGCCTTTGAAGAGATCTTCACTTCTATTTACATTGAAAAATCCATGTTGTTCTATGAAGGAAACTGCTCTTAAAGAGGCCTCCATTTGCTCCATTTCATTCTCACAAAGTCTCCATTTTCACTACCTTTTTCCTATTTAAATTCCCTCAAAAATCCCTTCATTAGCCCCCAAAATCATCAAAATTCCCTTTTAAACCTTATAGCTCCCTTTATTCGGTTTTAAAATCCCCTTTTCTTCCTACCGGAACCCCTTTCTAAGCCTTAAAAACCTTCATTTTGGCTTAAAAACACCCATTTTTACATTTAGGACTTAAGCCCCTTTCGGCTTAGCCCTTAGCCCCTTTCCCCACATATAACCCAACACCAGAACCAAGCGCTATGTCCTCAGGCACTAATCGCAATCGGAACTGTCTATTAACGCCTTTTCCTTTGTTTCTTCCAAGATCTATGATGCGATTATTCTTCCTCTTTTCGACCTCCGCTTCAATATTGACCGTCAATCTTGAGAGATCCAACAGTTAGTGCTAAGGTCGCATCACGCCCGTGACCTCTTTTCAATCCCCCTCCGATTGTATATGGACCGTTGATTTCCCCTTTAATCCGACGGTCCTCGCATGGTTGCTAGTCGCAAAGTCTTAAGTGCCACCCCCTTGTCCCCTCCGATTTGTGATCCTTCGATTCAATCTTGACCGTTGAATCCACAAGAACCAACGGCCAGGATTCGATCACGCTCCACCTATTGTGCCCTCCAGCATTCCCCTTCTGATCTGATCTCGACCATTGATCTCTCCAATGATCCGACGGTCCGCGCTAAATCGAAAATCGCAAAATCAAATAACTGTGGAGTTTTGGCTCCCTACCTTTCTCCGATGTGATTAAATCTCCACTGTCCATTCTGGCAGATCTGACGGTCCAGATTCCATTTCACCCCGCCTTCCCCTTCCAACGTTCCACTGTTCCGCAGATCCCCGATTAGATATCCGTCATCCATTTCATAAATCCAACGGTCAGGATTTAATCCACCATTAGTTCACCCCACTATATCACCCACGCATGTTTCCATATCTCGCTTTCATCCCCACCATCAGATCTCTCCGCCCTTCATCCAACGGGTAAGAATGCATATCGCGTGATTTCTGCATCCGAGGTTTAATGTTTGAAAATTACACGATAAAAGTGGTTTTTGGGGGGACACGTCTCAGGCAGCGAGGCATATCTCATTTTTTTGGAAAAATTTCAAAATCACTTCAAAGCTGCGCGAAACCAGTTCCTCTAAAAACCGCTCCTCCCTGGTATGATCCTTCATTTAATCTCAACCGTTCATGTGATCTAGATCAACGGCTCATATTACATCGCGTCTTCATTCATATCCCATTCATCAGACCTTCCAAATGACTCCGTCGGAAGATCTCCACCGTCGATCTCTTCCTGTGATCCGACGGTCCAGATTCAATTGTCTTTCTCCCTCTCGGTCCCACCACCAAAAGCCTCTGATTTCATTCACTTTAACCTTTTTCATTTGTAATTCGCCCTAACATTAAACTTTTGTGTTTTACACTAAAAGTCATTTTCTCCCCCCTAACCTTCTAAAACAACTCCACCGGTGAATCTCGACCATAGATCACCACTGTATAATCTAATCCAACGATCCAGAAATGTCCTCGCACCAGACCTTCATTAGCTCTATTTTTCATCATTCTGCCATGATTTTCACCCGTTTCTGCGCTGCTACCACTATTTTCACCGTTTCTCTCCATCCACCACGAGCTTCCAAAGCATCCATCCTCCCTCCTGCAAGGATTTCTTAACATTTTTATTGTGTTTTTGCAGGGTTACAGACGGTAAATATCATTCTCTGTCTCACTATCATAAACAGGGTAAAACAGGGCACAAAATTCCATTTTTCAAAGCCAGAGATAGCAGGAGAGACATCCAGAAAGGGTTAAAAGCATGTTTTTATCCAAATCAGACTTATCAACCCAATTTCAAACCTTTCGGCACCATTAAAGCCTGTGTATCCACAGACAAGACATAAGAGAAGCGACAAAGTGTATCAGTGACAGTTTAAAAGGATTTAAAGCCTATTATTGAAGATTAAATGCTTTAATCCAGTCCTGAAAGGACGAAGATACAGATTGAAGACCTTGAAAATGATCCAAAGGCCTAATAAGGCCTAAAGTGCATAAAATAAGCCATATCAGTGTTTCATGTCAGCATAACATTTTTCTCCAAGAAAGGATCATCTACATGACTTCCTCCATCTTCCACTGAACCCCAAAACAATTAAGAAACTATCTGCGCATTAGTTATGAGGCATGGAATACCTGAAAGACCATTCAGTCACCTTAATTATTATAGAAGACAAAGCATAGTACTTACAGTTAGAAAGTACTGCAAAGCACATACCTGAAGAGATTGTTAAGCTAACAAAGTCTTCTAACCAGCCCAAAGGGTACAAACAAGTCAATGCAGAGCCATTAAGCAGAGTAGGCACGAATACTTCCATCCCCTCTATCTTAATGGATCATTTAAGTTTACATATACTACTCCTTCTCCTCATTCCCCTATAAATATTCATTGAAAATATTTAAAATAAGTTTGTAAATTGTATGCTGGGAGGAGAAGTTTTGACTGTAACAATCCATTGAGCTCAAAGTATGTGACTTGTTTGCACATCAATTGAACAATAAATTTCATAGGATCCTAGTCTATATTACGGGTGATGTTTTCCTTACTATGATTATCTCATTTCATGTATTTCACATTGTCCATTATCCTCTGATAAGAATCAGTAATCTAGCTTAGGATATACTGCTGTAAAGTACCCTAATGCTTCCTCCTCTTCTTCTCTTTGATGTTTTCTGCTAATTGTCTATCTGAGATCAAATTCACATAATTTAACTAGTCAAAGATGTTGGCTTGCCCATGCTTACTAATGTATGAATTTAGAGTTTGTTTTTAGATGTTCTTGTTTGGTTTCATCTGGAAGAATTGGGATACTGGGGATTCGGAGTTATCCCTGTCCACTAGGGTCCTCTTCCAATAGTTGGCCTTTCTAAGATCCCTTTGAGTTAGTGTCAAAAGCATTGGAGGTTAAAAGTCCTTCTCTGATCTTAGGCCTTACTCTATGTTTCATCTTAAATGTCTTCTACTATTCTGAAAGTGGTTATGAGGACTACTAGATTGTCTTCCTTAAGAGTATGCTAAAAGCAGGCCTGGATTTAAATGACATCTGACCTGATATTAAGCTACCCTTTGTGTCTTTAATGAGAGTTTATTTCGAGGTATGTCAAAGCAGGATAGGTTCAAAGTCCTTACTTGATCTACATATTTCACTTTGGTTTCTTTCTTTCACCCATTCTTAATGTTCCATTCCATCATCTATCTAAAAAGATCCTTTGGTATAGATGAATTGCCCTATGGAAACCCTTGGTTAGTTTTTATGCAAGTAATACCCTTTCATGACTCCATAGCCCAATGGATTGACACTTTCTTGACCTATCTTCCCATGCTAAAACATCCTTCTATTCATTTCCTTCTTTACTTCCTTAACCTTCTCAGTTAATGATCTCCAACCAAACAAACAAATCAAAAAGCCCTTGTGCTAGCCTAATACCTCAATTTGAGCTTCAAAGATATATCATTCTTTACATATCATAGAGAGATCCCTCTCTGGATCCAGGAGGGCTAGATCCTAGGATCCCAAAGTGGTTTGATGTTGTCTTATCTTTTGGTCTTGCCAATCTGGCCAAAACATAGGAACCACAACATAATGGAGACTCTGCTGGGGACTTTATGAGTGTTTTCCATCTTATACATCCTTAGGACCTCAGAAATCCGAAATATCTGGTTAGATTGGTATTCAATTGTTGATGGTGGACAAAAACTTGCTTCGAACATTCAAATTCATCAACCTGGTGACTCCACAATTCCTAATATACCCAAAGATTCCACTGGAGGAAGAACCTGAAATATGGCCAGACCTCATAGAAGGATAGAACATTTAGGCTGGATTTGGTTTAAAGAATTCGTTTTTTTCATCTACAACTACGTTCTATCCTACTTTAAGCCTAATCAAGTGTATAAAGATGAGACCCACATTGAGTATGGGAAAGATATCAAACCTCAGTCTTCAGACCATGAGCAGACCTATACTCCTGTGAAAGACCTAGTGAAACAAGCGCCTCATGCTGTACATCTAGCCCCTGATGAAATTTCAAGCAGTCATAGGTCTCCTGTTGCACTACCTACACCTACAAAGGTCATAGAAAGATATAAGTCTCTGGTTTTGCCTCTTATCTTCCAACCCCTTCCTGCAGGACTTACAAATAAGCTACCCCTTTTTTATGGAGAGAATTCAAAGATCACTACTGAGTGGCATGTCCAAAATCTTGAGGATTTACTTGACTTATATGAAATAGAAGAGGATGATGAGCACATTAGAATTTTTTCCTTGTCATTACAAGGAAATGTTAAGAATTGGTTTAAAAACCTCCCAGCTGCAAGCATTTTCAGCTTTCATCAGTTTGCTAAAGTTTTCCTTGATAGATGGGAAGTTCTGGGAAATGTATTCCTCATCCTAGAAGAATACCAAAGTTTGAGGAGACAACCAGGAGAGACAGTACAAAACTTTCAGATAGGTTCAATAAGGTGTACAATGTAATACCTGCTAACATAAAACCGCCCCTGGGATGGGCCCTATTGCACTATCCAAGTTATTTTGACCCTGAAGAGGAATTCCATATAAGAGAAAGAGAGCCTTTGAACCTGGAGGAAATGAAAAACATATCAATTAATGTCGAATACAACCTGTGGTGTGTCGGGGTCCTGTGTTTTGATAGTTTGGCAAATCAAAAGATAAGGCAACATCAAACCAATCTTTAGAGTTCCAGGATTGTTTCGGGGAAAAACACCCTAAAGGTTTGTTGGGTCAAAACCTCCACAGATCAGGGAATGCTATTCAGAAGGACTCACACACAACCACACTTGAATGCTAAAAACTAGACACCAACGATAACAGAACTCACCCGTAGTCCTACGTTCGATGTAGATCCTGCGGGGTCCAAACCCCCAACAACTCTTCTTCCTCCTTAACCTGGAAAAAAAGAAAGAACATGCACGGAAACCTAGTTGTACAGCATATATTTCTCCTAAACGTTAGTGTAATCCATGTGAAACATTATATAAACCATAATGAATGCTTAATAATCAATCTTTTCACATATGAAAATAGATATTAACACATAAGTTTAGGAACAAGATGGTTCTTCATTATTAAAAACAGCATGTACAGTAGTAAAAAGTGGAGAGATCACCTGAATCAACCCGCGAAACACAACGGAACCATTGTTATAACCCAATAACGTCATTTCTCACTTTGTTGTTATAGCATCATTTCTCACTTTGACATGATTCATGATTGCTACATGGCTTTTTGGGCACCCATTCCTACAGACTTGGAAAAATTCACTTAAAAACAGTGGAAAATCCCTCATACGCGACTATGCCCGTGTTTTTTCGCATGTATACGCGAGTACAGCTAGACTTTTCCACGTATGCCATTAAAATGATTAAAAAATATATAAAAAATCCCTAATTTCACGCTGGGTTGATGGTTACTCAGGTAGTTCAACCACCCCAGCCCGTGGCCAACTGTTTCCAGCTGCTGAAACTACTTGGAGGGACTATAAAA
Source organism: Pinus albicaulis (assembly GCA_034641835.2). NCBI lineage: Eukaryota > Viridiplantae > Streptophyta > Pinopsida > Pinales > Pinaceae > Pinus > Pinus albicaulis. Next base: position 715,208,162 of record CM076571.1, on the reverse strand, counting down.
AGACCTCATATGTATGGCCTAAGGGAGAGAGAGAATTATTATTATTATACTCTGTTGGTTCCCTATCCAAGTCTGATTCCCCGTGCCTCCTGCACTTTCCCAGTTCATTTCAGGAAACCCTTGTTTCCTTGAGATACACATCACTTTATATGTTATCTCGTATGCACTCATTTGGAAGGAGTCTTAGGGAAGACAGAGTTTGGACGGATCGGGGACGATAATTGAAGACGGAAGAGATCGGTGATCTCTCCTCTTGATTACTTTTGTGCAGTATATTTATGCAAATATCTATCTTTGATGAAATCAGCAGTAATGAGGAATGTGCTTTTGATATGAAGAATATTTGTTATACAAGCATTTATGATGATTCATTTAATGTTTTATATGAATCTCGCTAACATATAGAGTAGAAATATGTCATCACCATTTATCTTTAGTGGGTTTCTTCTTGTGTTTGGGTTCAGGAGGAGCAGACTGGCTGCAGGGAGTTTGAATTTCGTACAGGATTACTATTGACTTGACAGGGTAAACCTCTCATTCTGCTCTAACAATTTTATCAACATGCATTTACGCTCGTCAAATAATTGTGCCTTTTCTTATGGGGTTGAATCCCAACCAACCTCTAGGGTGTTAATTCCCCGAAACAGAACTGGCGACTCCACTGGGGATCACATTCTTGTGATTCTCCTGTTGGGTTGTTTCAGCTGTTTGGTAGGTTGCCAACAGTTTTTTTTGTCTTTTACAGTCCAATTTGCTTTCTTGCAGTCAGTCTGAAGTCTTGGTGTCTTTCCCAGACTTGTCTTTTTTGTTTTTCATTATCTTTCTTTGTATACGCCTTTTTATCTGCACACAGTCACGTATACACGCGAGTTTGTATATAGGGACCCGCGTATACGCGAGTTTCCCTTAACACAGACGCGTATACACGCTGGTTGCATAACTGCTAGGGCGCGTATACCTAGGCAGATTTTGAAATTTTAAGATTCTGGTGTTTTTGGTCTTTTCTGGCTGTGGAGGCCTGTGTCTGCAGAGTCTCTGTACTTACTGGAGTGTGACAGAAGTGGTTTCAAGTCTTGTTTCTCTTTCGTTTGTTCGAAAACTAATCTTTTTGGCAGAGTGTTCGTGTTGGTGCTGGCACTCCTGGATTGAGTTCCAAGATTTCTTTTTGAGCATTCTTGGCTGTTCTTCTTTATCAGAACAGAGAGCTTCTGCTCACTGACTCGCTCCTATCTTTGTGTTGTGCTTTGCATTGCGTTCTTTGCTTTGTTTTCGATTGGTTTTCTTGAGTTTTCATAGGCTAGGGTTTTGTTGCAATTTTCAAAGAACTTTTCTTGCTTCTTTGGAGTCTTTTGTTGCGGCAAGTTTGCACTATTCATCTAGGCTGCTTGGCTGAGTTTTTGGTCTTCCGTTGCTCTTATTGATCTTGCTATCATTAGCTTTATAAGGTTTGGGAGCATAGTTGAAGTTTGTACTTGAAATTCGGTCTCGTTTTGGCTTGAATTGGGATAGTTGTGCTTGGTCTTCTTGAGCTCTTGTTTTTATAAAACTGAAAAGCCCAAAAAACATTTGTTTTGCTTTTTGTTTTTTGCATTTCAAAAACTCAAAAACATTTGGTTTTGTTTTTGTTTTTGTTGCATTTTTCATTTTCGTTTGGTCATATCTTTTGAAGCTTTAGTGAAGTTTCTTGCTTCTAGTTTTTGGTTTGATTTTGAGGAGAATTTGTCATTTGATTTCTTTTTCTTGTTGTCAAGTATTTTTGTTGTCTTATACTAAGAGTTCTTGTTTCAAGAATTGGCTTTCTGGACAACAAAAAGATGAGTTAAAACTGAAGGAGCTTTTTGGGAAATTTCACCTTGTTTCAAGGGACTTTTTGCATCTTAGAATTTACATACTAGTGGCCGTTTGCATTAGGTGCATTGAATCATTTAGTTAGCTTCTTAGTTTTTGTGAGTGTGAGTTTGTAATTCGAAAAGAAAAATACATTTTTAGTCTCGTAGAACTTATATAGAAATTGCTCTTCATCGAAAGACAAAGAACTGCATGTGCATGTAGTCAGGTTTTTATTAATTTCTTTTGCGTCAAAACACCATTGGTTTCAACTCCATATCCTTGTGACTTAATACAACAACCCTTAAAATAAGCGATTTAATCTAAAATCAACTAGCAAGTTTTACTAAGTGTCAATCACCAACTAGCTAGGTTGTAGGGCCTTGGAATAGGTGAGTGGAGAGTTAACTCTCCAAGGCCGCTCAAACAAACATAGAAGTTGATTAATTGAGCGAAATCCAACTTCGTGAGGTGGACTGGGAAAGCTCTCATCCGAGAGTCAAGCGCGAGGGGAAGTGAAGGCTGAGAAGAGGGATACCCCCTCTCCGATTGGCTGAATCTGACCTCAAGACCGTTCCGCCCAGCTTCTGATGCGGATTGGTGTCCATAGTTGCCACTCCTAGGTTCCACACAGGTGACTGCGGGGGGGAATACCGTAATTTTTTGAGGTGAACGATCGCATCACTTTGTGATGCCACGGGGTGCCTTGCCCGGCTTGGGTGCTTGAGCCGGCAAAGGCGTCGTTAGGAGGAGTCGGCGTAAGCTATTCCACGATACCTTTCATTTAGTTGTTACGGGCCTAATCATCCCAGGCCTTTGAAGGCCCTATACTTCGCTTTCCTGTATTTTGGTGTCAGGTCCTCATCACCCGGAGCGGAAATACTTGGAGGCTGTTTGCTTGCTGTTTCTCAGGGATTTTGATTTTAGTGAGTGCTCTTTGCTCCTAGCTTGCCTAGATTTTCACTTTTCTTGAGTCTAATATAATAAATCTGTAAAAGTGGCTGATCAAGCGCCTCGACGTTCGAGGAGAATCCGGGGGTTATCTCCCGAGAGTGCAGAGCCTTCTTCGAGAAGGCGTAGGAGCGATTTAGCAGGTGGTTTTCACCCTGTAGAGTCTGACGCTGTGGAGAGAGATCCCCCACTAAGGTCTGAAGGTTTCGTTGCTGATTCCGGTGTCGGTTCCGAGAGGAGCGTTCCGCTCACCTCGAGAGTATTGTTTCCTTAGGAAGAAGATTTTCAGATAGAAGATATACCTGAGCCTGCAGCTACAGGTCCATCTCCTCTTCCTGCTGATCATCCGTTTGTTATTCAGTACGTCGGACCGGAGTCTGAGAGACCGCCGGATCTTCCATATCTTTCTTATCTTTCGATGGCCACGACTGGGAACGTGGCTTCTACCGTGAGTGCTGCGGGCATTCGGACCCCTGCTTCTGTCGAGGCAGGGGGCACTCTTGCTCTATCTTCGAGTGCTTCTAGCACTGCTATGTTTGGCTCTGGGTTCACCCAAGCATATGCTTCTCAATCTGGTCCCTTCGTTTCAGGGATGTCCATTGCTGGAAATCCCTCTTTTTCCTTTACCGCCGGTGCAACTGGATCTACGCCCATGTCTAACATGGCTAGTGGATCGGCTTTGTTTCAGGGTTTCCCCTTTGGGACTGGGCATATTCCCAGTCCCAATCCTTCTTTAGGGTCGTTTCCTTTTACGTCCCAGACCCAGAGTTTCAACCCTTGGGCTCAGGGGCCAAGTTCGACCGCTTTTATGGGATGGAATCCGATGTTTGCAACATCGGGGGTAGGGAATCAGTTCATCGCGAGTCATCAAGGGAATGCTTCTTTCCCTGCATCGAGTGCTTATCAGTCTTTTTCTCCTCTATCTAATGCGTGGAACCCCTACCAGGGGCTTTCCTCTTCAGTCAATACTTCAGCGGGGGGAACTAGTCTAGGTTTTGGTAACTCGGCGTGGGGAGGAGGTTCTTCTCCGTTTTCTACGAGTCCTTTCTGGCAGCCTGGTGCCTCATCAAATCCAGGCTATTCTTTTCAGAATGTTGGAAATCCATCCCATCAAGGATGGAATTCTCAGGCTCCACCTCGATTACCATTTCTGGCAACGTTAAACTTGCAGGATCTATAAGTTAACGTGTATGAAGAATATTTGTTATACAAGCATTCATTATGATTCATTTAATGTTTTATATGAATCTCACTGACATTTAGAGTAGATATATGCTGTACAACCTGTCCTTTGTGCTGGTTTCTTCTTGTATTTCAGGTTAAGAAGGAAGGACGGTTGCTGGGGGTTTGGACCCCACGTGGATCTACTTCAAACGTAGGACCAACGGGTAAATCTCTCATTCTGCTCTATTTAGTTTTTCTGAACGTGCATGATTGTGTGAGTCTCTGTTAAGTAGTACGCCCCTGCTCTGTGGAGGTTGTATCCCAACCAACCTCTGGGGTGTTAATTCCCCGAAACAGTATATGCGAATGCATCGCCTTGCCTCACTAAGATACTTTCAAGACGTGTACTCGAGATGGCATATAAATGGATGAACATCTCCGGGGAAACGAGGTTTCTGGATAAATGCAGGAGAGAATGTGGAGGCAGGTGAGACTTGAATTGGGATTCCAACAGAGTATAATGTCTATAAATTTCTCTCTCCCTTAGGCCATGCACATGAGGGGATTTTATACTCCCTCAAAGTAGTTTCAATCAGTTGGAAACAGTTGGCCATGTGCTGGGGTGGTTGAACTACTGGAGTAACCATCAACCCAGCCCGAAAATAGGGAATTTTTATATATATTTTTAATGATTTTAATGGCATACGCGGAAAAGTACATGTGGACTCGCGTATACACACGGAAAAGTCTGGGCATACCTGCGTATGGGATTTTTAACACTGTATTTTATGAATTTTGTTCAAGTCTGTGGGAATGGGTGCCCAAGGCCATAGAGACAATCATGAATCACATAAGGGTGAAAAATGATGCTATAACAGATGCCCCCTAATATATGAGGTCAGAAGGGGTACATGATGGCTGAAATGTATTATGCACATAGAAAGAACTTCGCAAGGACAAGAGAGGACTTCACCAGATTTCAGCCTGCCAAAAACCAATGAAAGAAAACAGAGATTCAACTCATGCTGAGGCGGGCATACCCATGCTCAGTCAAAAATACATCATATAGAAAGTACAAAATGGATCCAAAATGTATATAAGTATAGCTGAACTGAAAGTACATAATGAATCATTTGAGCATGGCCCGGAAATACAAGTCTGAATCAATGTCGAAGTATCACATATAGAGAGTTGATCAATGATTCTGAAACTAGATGTCTGGTCATATAAGTAATTGAATCTCCAAGTACCAAATCATAAAGGGTAGATCTCATGGTACAATCACGCAACTCGGGAGCCAACATATAAGATGCTGTTGTACTGAACTGCAACATATAAGGGTGAACGACATCACTGGCAGAAACTGAATGGACTGTCAAAAGTGAACCAAAAAATGCTGATGCAACCCGAGGTCTTCACCGATCTCGACGGCACAATTCTACACAATGGGAATAAATGAGCTGAAGTTGACCATGTGAGAAATCGTTGGATTACCGGTCAATAATGTAAACCGTTAACCAACGCGAGACAACCCACCAATAATGAAAATGAGTGTCAAGGTGCCCCAGTACAATCTAACAAGTGCGAATGAATGAGTTGAAGTCGAACACTTGAAAGAATCTATCAATCAGGAGGCAATGATGAATCCCCACTGTCGATAGCGAAGAGTCTGCCACTGATGACTGCAAACCCTAAGGTACTGACAAAAAGACTCTAGACCTTATTCCCAAAGAAATGAGTCGGAGTCGATGGGAAAAGATCTGCTGGAAGGAAGGCATTAAGGCATCCCACATCAGTCCAGCGCGAGTGTAACTCGCAGGCCAAGATTTGGAAGGAATCGGACGAAGTAGAGTGATGGAACCAAAACCGAAGTACGTTTCCGACATGCACAAGATGAAGCTAGTGCACGGAAGAAACCCTCTGAACCAACCAATAATGAAAGCTGACACAGAGGCGAGAAATCCACCGATAGGGTCAAATGGAAATCCAGGTACTGCACGAATCCCAAGTGTGATAATGTGTGCTGACGTCGAACACAGGGGAAACCACTCGGTCAAAGACCCATGATGATGATCAAATGCTGAGCACGAGGTCACCTATCAATGATGGAAATAGGCCCAAGGTGCGGCTCTAGGTTTGCTCTCAGAGCAATGTGTCGTAGTCGATAAGAGACAAACCCGCCGGCGAGAAGTCAATGGGGACCTTCTCAAACCAGCACGAGCAGAAGATCAAAACATCTGATGTGATAGAACATGATACTGACAAGACCGGGAAGGCCGACTGAATAATGAGTCAAGAGACACCGCAGAATGGCCGACTCAGGCTAGACTTCCCTTGAACAAAAGCACGACTCTGTGATGACCATGGCAGAAAAAAGTGACACTGTATAAGTCTGTCTTGCAGGAGGCAAAACAAACTCTCCATATGATTGGAAGAGATAACCAACCGGGGGAGAACTGACAAGTGAAACATGGTAAAGGCTGAACCTAGGTCAAACTAGAACCATCCCAAATGAAGGAAATATATATAAGTCTATGTGCTTTGTTCAAGGGCGACAAACTGACTCTGTACTGCCATCAAAATAACGAAGATACATCCCGTTCCCGCTCTTTTTGTTATATTTGATTTTTTTTCTTTTTCATATAATAAGCCTGAAAAAGAATAAAAGAATGCTATGGTACAATGGATAGAACGAGTATCAAGAAAGCAGATGCACTAGTTCTTGGGATTGGAACAATCCTATGCTCAATGCAAGGTGGCGAAAACTGGTCAGTGATACTCAGAGGAACGTTCCATCCATGGGTACAAAGGTGTCAAGTCGTGATAGCTAAGTGCATGCAATGGTTAACTTGTGCAGAAAGTCAAGGTCAAAATTTGGCTTAAACATTGAGTCCAAATGAAGCCGGCTAAAGGCCAGGATAAACAAGTAGCCAATATGCAATGCAGTAATACAACTCAACAACACCAAGGAGCCTCTAGGGTAAAAGCCAGAAAAATGATAGTGAGGAAGAAGAAGAATGAAGCTTCAACACATAAGTCATGGCGGGACTAAAGAGGACTCCCGAGCCTACATAAAATGTAGCATGGGCAACAAGTGATAGCGAGGAACTAACTAGGAAGCCCATGTAAAGGAAGGCTCTACCACCAAGTCATGATTAAATAATCGACGAGTGAAATGGGTGTAATACTCATGACCTGATGGGATCGACCCTATGGAAAGTGATCAGAATGGAGGCTAGTATGCAAAATGCAACGGAAAGTGGATTCCCTAACCTATATGCCAGTGAAGATCATATACCTGCCATGATGGGTCAGCAGTCATGGATCAAAAACCAGGAAAAATCTCAAATTCGTCAAAATGTACCTGAAAATATACCAATCTAGGCACTTCCAAGCATCCGGGTTATGCAGCTTAAGATAGATTGAAAAAATAAGCATAACAAATTTTTGCGAAAATTTTCAACTTTTTGGGCATAAATAGACAAATTACCTCATATTTGGTTCATTGTTACATTGCTGATTTGGGAAAAAGTGCTCTGGAGAAAAAGCCTCTTTCATCAAAACAGGAGCAATCGACCATCAAACTTCACCGAATTTCTCAGGTAAGCTCTTAATTCATCCTTGCTATTCATTTTGTCCGTTCTTAAGTTAAAAATTAGGAATTTTCACCATTGAATCATTTGCTAAAAATCACGGGTTTGCACATACACGGGTTGATAATGACCAAGTCGCGTATACACGCGACTGTGCATAAAGAAAGTCGCATATGCGCAACCCAAAATGAAAAATGCGTAGCTAATGAATGAATTATTGAAATTTTGCAGGATGACCATATCATGGAGAGAGCGTGAACACAGTGCCAGTGACAATGAAGTCATGCGGGACCAAGCATCACTGAATATTCTCCGTAATTGTGGATTGCTCAAGTTTTTCAAAATGCCAAATATGAAGAGTAATGTCCGGTTGCTCGAAATTCTTGTGAACTATTGGGAACCGGAAGAAGACTGCTTCATTATAGATCAAATGCCCATACGCATCGAGGTGGAAGATATATATTTTATTACTGGACTCTCCCGGAGGGGGGAGCCAGTAGACTTGCATGGTAAGCCTTTGGGAGGGCTAACCGTGGAAGATTACGTCCACGTCTACTGCGTAGAGGGTTCCAAGAAAGTTGGAACTCAAATTGCGATCAAAGATTTAAGAGACTTGCACATGAAAATCCTCCTTTTCACCATTGGCAGGGTGGCAGGGTCTGCTTCCCTACACCAGGCGTCCAGGACTCAAATGAGTATAGCAGTGGAATGCTTAACTCATGTATATGATTGGTGCACAACCCTACTGATGAACATGAAGCAACAATTAACTTCTATCCGAAAATTAAAGACAAAACATTTTGGATATGGTACAATCTTGATGACATTCTTCTTCGAGAAGATTCCAGCGCTGAGACCCAAAGTGATCTCTTCTATCAGTAGCCCTAGAGATCCAAGAATTTCCCGATGGGCTGACTTGATGAAGAGATTGGGGGGAAGTGAAGTTCCCCGAACCACTTGGGATGATGAGTTCTTCCTTTGGTGGGGAGAACAAATCATCGCTGTGGAAGACTATCCCTATGCCGGGATGGATTTCAGAGGCGATCCAGACCTTGTCCTTCCACCAGGCGCGGCATGGGGCACAGTCGGTAAGTTTGCAATTTTTGACTTATATAAATTTTTTTGAATTTTTTCAATATGTATGAAAAAATGTGAAAAACAAACATGTTTTTGATTGGATTCAAAATGACTTACAATTTTATAATGATCATGAAACAGATATTGGACCAGTTCGACCTAAGGTTTATCCACATCATAAGCGTCGCAGAGGCGAAGCGGATACAGTAGATCCAGACAAAACCCTCCAGGCTGTACAAAGGAACTTGGAGGGATTAACCCGCCAGGTACCTATGGTTGCAGTGGAAGATCTGCCTGAAGCCATCCAGAGACGGGTGGTAGGAGTACCCCGTGACTAGGTACGGTTATTCCGCTGAGTAGCCACCGCGATCGTGTTCTATAGGAACACAACTTCTGGGCAGGGACCTCAGGAGTAGATAGATATGATGTATCAGATGACTGTATATTTTTTGAGACTGAACATGATCGGGCATAAGCCCAAATTTTTGTATGACTTATGGATCCAAATTTTGTATAGTTTTGAACACTCTGATGATATATATACAGTGATGTTTGATGTGATGTAACAAATGTATGAAAATGTATGATGTTTTTTATGATTAAATTTTATTGTATGGAATGATTAATATGCCAATCAATTTCTTGATTAGCTAATGAGTCTACCATCCAATTGTCAGCTCGAGGAATATGAATGAAAGTTAAAAATTGAAATGATCTTTGTAACAAACGTACCCTCAAGAACAACCAGAGTAAAAATGGATCTCGAACCCGATAAGTATTGTTCAACTGCGACACCACCAGCTGAGATTCCAAGAAAACTACCAACGAATCAACACCCAAAGATATTGCCTCCGAGAGTAGATAAACAACTGCAGTGTATTCTGCTATGTTATTGGAAGCAGGACCAATGCAGACCCCTCTTGATACTAACAGCTGACCGGATGGATAATGAAGTACCCAAGCCGCGGAAGCTAAGTTCCGGGTGTGTCTACTAGCACCATCGGTGAAACCAAAATGACTCATGACATCCGACACAACCTGCCAAAGCAGATAAAAAACATCACCATCCCATCAAAGATCGAAAAACAACCAGATATGTACAAAGAAAAACTACTATATACAAAAGCAAAATGTCAGGCCGAAGCCTAGGCATAATACTTTTTCAAATAGAGCCCATTTCTGGGCTCCGGCAACTCGTTTCCTTCAAAATCAACCAAGGTATATGCTCCTTTTTTAAGGACTTTTTTAACGATGAAGGGGCCATACCACATAGACTTAAACTTTCCTACCCCCAGGGCATCTTTTTCTTGGGCATAGACCAAAACAAGGTCACCTTCCGAAAAAACCCTGGGTTTGACCGCCTTATCGTACTGAACTTTAACTCGGTTTTTATGCACTTCATTCATCGTGGCAGCATCTCGACGCTGCTCATCGAGATGTTCCAGATGAAGAAGCCGTTCTGCCAGACTAGAAGTGTCAGGAAGAAGTTCAACAGCTAATTTAAGAGAAGGAATCTCACATTCAATAGGAAATACGGATTCCACCCCGTGCACTAACTGAAACGGAGTAAAGCCAGTTGCAGTTTTCACTGACGTCCTGTATGCCCAAAGTGCAGGATATAGCATAATATGCCAGTTGGATCTATGTTTATCAATTGTCCTTTGAAGAATTGTCTTCAAGGATTTATTCACGACTTCCACTTGCCCATTGGCTTGAGGATAATATGGAGATGAATGCTCCTGCCAAAAACCTAATTTCAGAGCCAACTCAGCCATCATGCTATTCTGAAAATGACTGCCATGATCAGTGACAATCTCTCTAGGAATACCAAAACGAGCAATAACCTGGTTGAAAAGAAAAAGAGCTGCAGTCTCACCATCATTCCCAAAAGTAGGCATAGCCTCGACCCACTTCGTAAAGTAGTCTATTGCTACAATAATGTACTTGTGACCTTTAGCCGAAGGCGGGTTACAAGTAGTATAATCAATACCCCACTTTGTAAAGGGACCGACAGTAATGACTGGAAAAAGCAGAGCTGGATGAACGTGCATTTTTCAAGTATAAACTTGACACGGCTGACACTTTTTGACCGACTCC
>CM076571.1:714996847-715197353 GCA_034641835.2 Pinus albicaulis | reverse complement strand
TCTTATTGAACTATGGAATATGTTCAAACCTTTTTCTTGAGCAAAGGTGTTCCATATTCTTAAAAAAAAAAACAAAAAATCAAAAAATTTAAAAAAAAAATGTAAAGAGGGTATACCCTAAAAGAAAAATCAAAGGGTAAGAAAAATAAATTGGTCAAGAAAATGAAAGAAATGAACCCCAAGCAAAAAATAGACCAAGGAAAGTGTGCAAATTCAAATGACACTACTATTTCATTTTTGTAATAAAGCAATTGTGTGCAGCTTGTCAAACCTTTGCCACAATTCATGAATAATTCAAACTGTTTAAACTTGACTTACTCATATTTCAATTTCATGTTGTAGATTAGAGAATAAATATCTGACCAAACAGTTTAATCTTGGCAGATAAGTAGATAGGTAAAGTTAATAAGATGTGCTCAACAGTTTAATCTGAGCCCTTGGATGTAATAAGGGTAGAATTAGATAGATTTTCCTTGTAAAAAGAAAAGATTGAAAAGGGTTTGCAAGTCTAAATGCACCCTAATAAAGAAGATAAAATGGTAGTGTTAAGTAGATAGGGTAGGTAGATGGTGTTGCAAAGTGTTATCTGATGAATGATGCTGCTACATGTTTTTGATCCTTTACTTTCATCACAAATACTAAAGCAGGAAATACACTGGAAAATCACAGCAAGCAAAGTCAAACTCATTAACTTCCCTCATCACTTTCCCCTCAAAAGTTTTACTAATTTCCCCCAAAGTACTAAGGTATTTGGAAATCAAAAGGGCTCAAGGCATTTCCTTGACTTTTGGAGGGACCGGACCCTCGGCCTAATGATCAAAAAGACCTAAGTACTCTAGATAATTCATCATTATAATCATTCACCTTTAACCTTGTCCTAAGTAAAATCCCATTTTACTTAGGAAAACTATGCAAAATTCCATAAAAATCCCTCAAAATAACTTACTATTCTAAGTTTAAGTGTGGAAGATGAGATATTGCTAAATACTTCAGAAGTTATCACTTTCTTAGATGTGGAAAATATTTTGAGTTCCCTTGTCCCTGTGTCATATTAATGTTTAATTCTATTTACTAAATCCCTAGTGAAAATGCCTTGTCCTAAGTATATAACTCCTTTTATATAGATATCCAAAAACCCCTCTATTATAAAGTTTAGCCAAAGTATTTATTCCCCCGTGCATTCGAATAAAAACCCACTTTACAAGCCCTTTGGTTAAATATATCATTATACGTTAATCCCGCCCCTATGGTAAGTTAATTATATTAATTAATTTATCATATAATAAAAATATCGAAATAAACGTTTAAACATATGGTTTATATGTTTAACACAAAAATAAAAATAACACCCGAAGTTTTATTTTCTAAACCAAAACTTTGGAAAATTTCTATGCCACCGTGGCCCATCCACCTGGCAATCCACCCGACGTTTCAACTCCACCGCGACCCCTATTTCCATTATACAGTGGGATTAACTAATTATCAGAATTAGTTAATAACCACCCTTCTCCGCCAATTAAAAGCTCTCCGGGATGTTTTATAATGTTAAATCGCGTTTAAAACCCCGCCGGGCCCGCACGATAAAACTCCGCCATCTCCTAGTATTTTCCACCGTTGGATCACCCCTTCACCGATCGACGCTCCACGTCAATTCCGCTACCCATCCTTTGTCAGAGTTTTAACCAGCGGGGGCTTGGTGGTATTTGAACAGTTCATCATCCACGCGTCAAAGATCCAATGGAATCGCTGCCCTCCCGACTAATACCACCTTCGTCCATAAGCGGTGCGGGGACTTACCACTTACCGCCCGGCCCCTCCACACGTCAGCCCGTACATTGATGACGTCACTCCTCGAAAAACTAAAAAACCCTTTTAACTTGTAAATAAAGCCAATTTTCATGTTTTTTCCGTTATTTTCGTTATTAAACGCGACTGTGCTCTCTGCTACGGTTTTAGAATTTTCATTGAAATCCACTGTTCCATTCAATTTCGCTCCATAAATCCGCCAGACCTGCGTTCAAGCGTCCTCCTGCTACCGCCTGTTACCTGTTAAGAACCAGTTTTCTTCCAAAAACAGGTATTTATCCTACTCCGCCCCGAACTGCAAGAAAAACTCTGTTTTCTTTATTTTTCGTTGAATTAGTGATTAAAACTCATCACTGAGATCTTCCCCAGAGGTTTTAAAACTGTGCAATTGCTCCCTGAAACTGCATTTGTGTTAATTTCCTTCATTTTAGAAATCACGCCCGGCCTGTGAAGAAAAACAGAAACCTCCGTTTTGAATCCACAAGAACCAAAATGGAGGCCCCGGCAGCTTTGAATATAACTCCACTGAATGCCCCTCACCGTGAATTGGAATATTTACCTTTGGTAGATAAAGATTTCCAAATTAAAGACTTGCATTTTGATGAAAGTCCCCTTTTGAGTTATTGTCGATGCAGAGACGAATACTCAAAGGGGCAAGATCTCATTGGGTTGTGGGAATCCAATCTCCCAAGGTATCTCATCCCTTCAGTCATTTTTTTCCCAGAAATCATCCACTATTTCCATTCAAACTATGATCCCACTCAAAGGGTTGTAATAGCTCCTGATCAGAGTGTTATGTTTCCCATTACTCCCCAGGCTATCAATGCAATGCTACACTTTGAACCAGACCAAGAACTAGCACCGTTGTCTATGGAAGAATTGATTGAGAAGACTAGGCAATTAACCCCAGAAAAGCTAAAATCCATGTGCCAGAATTTCATGTTGCCAGAATTTCATGTTGCCTGAACATCAACCTAAGGGGCCTCCTCCCTATGGTTTTTATTATTTCAATAAATTGGGAAGGCTCATCATAAATATGATATCTTTTGTCTTGGGATTCAATACCAGTGAATATGTGGATGAAATAACATTGGTTTTACTATCTATCTTTACTCCTGGGCAGCCTCCTGAAGTTAAATATGACTTTGCCTCTTTCATAGCCAATAAGATCCATGATCAGTTCATGAGGCTAGATGATGAGAAAGTTTTCAAATATTCCTCAGTTATTTATCATCTCATTGTCTTCTATCAGTCAGAAAAGTTCCCTTTCCCTGTTAAAAAGCTTGATGCCAAGGGAAACCCCAGGTCAGTCATATTTTGGTCCCCCATAATTCATTCTTCCTCTGATTCTACCTATTCCTACACTAAGTTCATTGATCAGTTTGTATATCCTGCAACAACTTTGTTAACAGGAATCCCTCCCCCAAGGCTCAGTAATGAAATAAAAAAGACCTTGCAACTTTCAAGGACTTATAAAGTTGGAGATTGGTATTTGTATCAAAACCATACACTCATCAGAATTTATGGATGTGAATTACATCCATTCAAGTTACCAAGATATGTGCCCATGAGGATTTTTGCCTTGGAATATTTCAGGCAAATGAATAATTCAGATGTGATGCATTTTTGTAGTGTGAAGAAGAAAGCTCAATTAAGGATCAAAAGTCAATTAGGTCCTTTCATCTGCAACTCTAGGGAGGCCGAGAGAGAGGCAGAAAATATATTACAAAGAAATTTCCAAAGAACTTTTCGTTGGGTTTCTTATGACCCATTTGGTTTTATTTGTGAAAAGAGATTAAAGAATAAATCATCCCCTTATATACACCACAAGATTCCTGAACTAGAACAATATGCCAATCAAGATGAATGGATTGAAGGAACACTTGTTGAGGAAGAAAGTGAAGCTGACAAAATGAACAAAATTATGAAAGATCTCGAGAAGAAGTATGACCTAGAATCTTGTGGTCAAGTGCAGGTACCCTACATTGGCACTTCTTCAGCAGCAACTCTACAGCAGACATTACAGGAAAGCAGTTCATCAGTTGCAGCAGAACCAAAGGGCAAAGGAAAGGAACCTGAAATCTAGGTCATTGAAACTTTGGTCATGGCAGAGAAACAACAAACTTCCAAAGCACCTGAACAATCACAGGTTTCTCCCACTCAGGTAAATCATCCACAAGTTCCAGAGTTACAAACTCCATCAAATGTGGAAATAGGAAAGAAAAGGCAAGTTCCAGATACCACGCCTCCTAAAGAGCCTTCAGAAATACATCAAGCTAAAAAACATAAATCAGATCCACTTCCAGATGTGGAAATCATAGATGAAGTGTTTGATGATGGGAGGGAAGACAGTCAACTAACTGGCACAATTAGTGAAACAAACACAGGACAGAAAGGAAAAGCTTTACAAAAGCAATTGAGTACTGAGGTATCCTCTTTCAGACCACCAAAAACAGATACAGGGGATATAAAAATAACCTTCATTAATATAAAGGCCAAGAATGATCCATTAAGAATGAAGGTATATGATCAATATTTGAAAATGGCTCCCCATAATCAAGAAAGGCTAATGTCAGCATTTGACATGTCACAAGGAAAAATGATAATGAGCCACTTCAAGTCAAAGGTGCCAAAACCCATTACTACAGCTGACTACATCAGAACAAATTTTGAAGTTCTGGCGAAGGACATTCATCCTCTAGACCAGATAGAGCTACACAGACAAACTGGGGAAATGGTCTATTCTGTTACACCATTTTTTGGTCATCTAACTCTTCATCATTAGATGGACCCAAGTACACCATGTAAGACCAGTTTTACCCCAAGTAAAACTGCTTTCACTATGTTAATTAGGAAACCCCAAAAGGAATAATTAATTAAACCATAATTTAATTATTATTCACAGTCATGTTTAACCCAAAAACAAAGAAATTAATGAGATAAACCCATAGTTATCTTATTATTTTCTAGGAATAATTATTTAAATAATATTCCTTGTTAAATATGACCAAATCAACCACCATTAATCAACTAAATCATTATTTATTTGATTATATCCCAACCACTTTCTTAAAAAGATAAATAAATCATTTATTTATTTATTTTTCACTAATCAAGGGATTTGACCCAAGTCAAACACCCTTTCCCTCCAACAAATAATAATAAAATATTCATAGAGGTGGATCTAGATGTGATTAACATTATTTTAATCATGCACCAAGATCTAGAAAGACCCAATATTTTGTTATAAATAGGAGGGTTTTCCCCATCATTCTTCACCTTTTGTTGCATACTAGATCACTCCGGATCTATACACTCGGTCTCATTTTCTGCCATTGTTGCTCCCATTGAGCTCTACCTTCTACATTGGGTTTTCTACATCTACAAGAGAGAGAAAGCTTAGATCCGAAGTGCTGAGGACTACAAAGAACCCATCCCATTGAGGAGATCTGGATACACCTTCTTGTTTCCTCCCAGGTGCCCTGTAATATAAAAATTCATTCAAAAATCGTGTTCTTGTCTTGTCCGTTGGATGCATGGAGCAAACTCTTTACTTTACTTCTTAATGTCTTTCCATTTATAGATCTGTTTGTTGCAGCACTTTAACTACTAATTGCAGATCTGAAGATGTTTTGCAGCCATTATTGTTGTTAGGGCTATTAGTTATGCGTAGCTAAAGTGGTTCTTTTTCGTACACTTCGACGAAGAATTCATACTAACATATTCCACTCTTACCAATAAAGCCATGGCAGCTCTAACACTGCAAGATTCTTTGAATAACACAAGTGCCCAATTGCAAATTGAGAAGGCCTCTTCTCAGGCCAAAGATAATAGAATAAAGTCTCTAGAAGACATAATCATTGGCTTGGGTCACAACCCCAAAGACATTAAAAGTATTGAGGCATTAATAAAGAAGAAAGATGATGATATAGCTGCACTGAGAAAGCAGCTAAAATTGCCAGCCTCAAGGCACCCTCAGACCCAAGAAGTTCTAAAGGGGAATTCACAGGAAGAAATAATGGAGTTGCTCCTAAATATGACTGAGCGACTAAGTGAAACGGAGAAGGAATTGGAACGAGCTTTGCAGGAACAGGAAACTATCAGGCAGACATCAACCACAGGTACTACAACAACAGGTCAGCTAACACAGCCAACCCAGGTAAACACTTCTGTTTTAAGTTTTGATGAATTGATAAAGCAAATGGAAAGTCTACAATTAAGAGTCACAGAACTTCAAACCACTAAGTTACAATTAAAAGATTTGGAGCAGAAGTATGATACATCTAAAAAGACAGTTGCTGAAAATACCAGGGAAATCAAAAGATTGGACAAATTAGTTAAGGCTTTAGAGAAAGATCTTTCATTGGAAAAGCCTTTAAAGGAAATAAATGAAATTCTTGGGGGTAATATCATTGAGTTAATAAAGGGTATTTGGCCCTCTATTCAAGCTATTTTTGAACAAAATGATTTGGTTAAAATAGCCCAAGAAGAAATATACAAAACAAGAAATGAATTAAGAGGCAGGCCTGAGCAGGCCAATCAGCTTATTCAATTTTTGAACACCCGGACAAAGCAACAGCTTGCAGTGTTAGGGATTGAGGACAGGACCGGCACAGTTTTGGAAATAAAGAGAGTTTTCATCAAAAGAACTTTCATGCAGAATTTAGAAAGGAAGTGCTCAGATATTTTGATTGATATCAATATTTTCAGAGAGAAATTTCAAGCTTTGTTGGACAGTGGGTTACCAAGTCCTATGCTCTCAAAGGATCAAATAATGGACTTGGAAACCTATGTAAAGAAAATAAATACTCATGCTCAAAATACAGCTGCTTGTTCTACCAGTTTACCAGAGTCAACATTACCAACAGGGAGAAATATTTATGATAGAGTGAGAAATTTATTTCATCTGGAACATGAAATAAAGTATCTGTTTCCTAATGAGCCCACCTTTTAAAAACTCACCGAAGCAGATGAGACATTGAGAAAACTCAAAAGAACTATGATACCAGATGATCAATGGTGGAAAGAATTATTGGAAATTCTATAAAATTTATCTTCAGGATGAGAATTTTATCAGGTAAAAGGATAAAAATGAGTACAGATGAAAGAGTATCAGTTACGCAGGTTGAAGAGTATCCGTAAAGACAAAGAGTATCAAGCAAGCAAAGAAATTACTCCAAAAGACAGCATTGAGCCCTTTTTCAGCACTTACCTCCAGCACATCAGCAAAATGAGGAAACAGCACATCAGCAGTTACCTATTATTCTATCCACGAGACCATTTGTCTCCTGTTTATTTGTAAATTACTCCTTAGTCACCCTAGATTACTGGCTAGGTTAGTGTGAGATTTTTTCAAGATTTTCTTGTATAAATAAACCCTCAAAAGAAGTATTGAGGGTGGATTCTATTACTTTGCTGTAACATTGAGATTTTCGGAATAAAAGCATTTTGGAGAAATTTATTCGTGGCTTACTGGATGACGATTTGAAGTTCAGGACTTTTTGCAGGATTCATGTGTTGGACTGCAGTTCAATAAGTCTTTCTACCCTTTGTCTTAAGTTTTTTATCAGTTTATAATATCATTATGTCCATTTCTGAATAATTTACATATAGGATTAAATCAGAATTTACTTAATTGTACTCTGATTTCAGATGTGATTGTTCTTAATGTTTTCCTCTGAATTAGTTATAAGCATGAATTCTTAAATGCTCTTGCTTTGCTAATTTAAACATTGTTGATTACTATAATAAAGAATTCATCATTTCTCTTTGTTTGTAGTCATCTCATTTCTCTTTTTGAACATGGTGAAAGATTCTTAGCTGCCTTTCATCCCTTCAAAATCATCCCATCCACTTTAAATTTTAAGGATTGTTCTCTGTCTAGCTATCTTGCCCTGTAAAGCCATCTTGTGCGTAGAATAGAAATCCAGTAAATCCATCATTTGACTCCATAGCCCAATGGACTGAAAGCCCTCAACCTTGCCCTTAGTTTGTGGATTCCACCATTTTCCCAAAACAAACTCTTGAATCTATAACTAGCCTAAAACCTTCCAAGAACAAAGATAAATTATAAAGAGAGAGCCCTCTCTGGATGCAGATTGGCTAGATTCTGCACCTAAAAGGTTGGTTTGTGGTTACCTCGGGTATACTTTCCTCTTACACAACTTCTAGGAAAACCTGAGTGATAACATAGTGGCGACCATACTGGGGATCTGAATCATTTATTGATACTATTGTTTGATTTATGAGCTATAGACAGAGTCTGAAGATCAGCCAGGTAGCCTTTGAAATTGATTTTGCTCTGCAATTGCAAAAGTAAATAAATGTTGCTTCAGTCTATCTCTGATTTAGCTTATATATTGAATCTTAGTTTCAAAATATTCAATCAGATTCTCTAGTTTAACAGATCTTTGAGAAAATTTTAATCACACATCATTATTTCTTGAAGAATTTGTAGAAGTTGTATTTATTCTTTCAATTAAAATAAAAAATTCAAAAAAACACATAGTCTAGGAAAACTGGCTTCAGAAAGGATTCGACATACTAGGTCAAACCCTGACCCTAATCCACCACCAATATTTGAAAATCCGAATCTGATTCCTAGGATTCTTAGAAGACAAGGAAGTCAAGAAAGTTCTGAAAGAGGAAGTCAAGAGAGTTCAGGAAGTTCTAGACCACTTTCTAGATCTGCATCTTGTCCTGTGAAAATTATATATATTAATGAAATTCCTTTTGATGCACGATTTGAAACATCTTTATTTGTGAATTTTTCTGAAACCGAATTATCCAGATTAGTTCCAGATCCATTGTTCTTTGAATATTTTCAATACAGATTTGTTTCACATCATCTTGACAGAGAATTACATAACTCTATTCAGACTGAACAAACCTTTGAAGAAAGTTCAAACATCTCTGTAATTACTGAAGCATCTCCAAGTTCAGTCACTTTTTCTCAAGCTTTTCAAACACCTGTCACCCCTTCTACTCCTCCATCTCCTCCTACCGGACCATCAACTCCTATTACCCCACTTTATCTTCCAATGGCCAATAGATACGCCCCTTTACAGCTACCAGCCAACCCTCCTGCTTTGCCCCAGGATTACCAGAGTAAGATCACACCTTTTGATGGATCAGGTACTTACACAGCACAACAACACACCAAAAGGATGACTGATTACTTTGAGTTCTATGAGATTGATACTGATAATGTCCGAATGAGAATTTTCGTTCAGAGTCTTACTGGAGAAGTTAGGACATGGTTTAGGGCCCTTGCTCCAAATACTATTGCTGATTTACCAGCTTTATATAGGGCATTTTTGAACGGATGGGAGAAGAAGAAGGATCCTCTTCAGATCCTGTCAGAATTCGAAAAATTAAGAAGAAGACCTAATGAAACAGTACAGGATTACATCATTAGATTCAACGAAGCATATAATGCAGTTCCTCAAAACCTTAGACCCCCACCTGACTCTATATTGGTTAAATTTCCAGATGGTTTTGACTCTAATATAGCTTATTCCCTCAGGGAAAGAGCTCCTCAAACATTAGAGGAAATGCAAAGCATAGTGGTGAGTGTAGAAGCAAATCTGATAGAAAAATGAGCCAGAGCAAGAGCAGAAAGAAGAATGCCTCTGAATGAAGAACCTTCAGCTTTTGAAAAGAAGCTGGATGCAATCATTAAAGGTATGGAAATATTAGGAGACAGAGTAGAAACTATTGAAAGAAAGTCTTCTACTGATAATCAGAATGTTGCAAGAAACCCAAACTTTAGGAGGAATCTGAATCAAAATATTGGAAAGAATGTCCCTGACCAAAACATTAGGCCACCTTTCCAAGAAAACTTTGTTGAAGGTTCAACTTCTGAAGAACCTACAGAAGATGTAGAAATAAACAATGTAACTGATGACAAACATGAACCAGAAGTCTTCCTATCCCAGGATGATCAAGAAAATCATATCCTTGAAACGTTCCAAACTCATTCAGGTGAGACTTTTGATTTTAAGGAAGGCTATGACACAGCAATTTATGAGGTTCATAAACAGTACAACTTGAGAAGTAGACGGATTGATGTGCCAGAGAATAGAAAACAGAAAACTGCAAAACAAAATGTCAAAGGTAAAGTTAACATTCCCCCTGAACAAAACAGTCCCCAAGTACAAATTTTGTCTAGAATAACTCCCAACCCTTCAAATCCAATAATTGAAGATGTCGCTGACAACCAACCAAACAACAAACAACAGTCTAAAACTTTTCCTCCTATAGGAGACATAGAAGAAACAGTAGAGGTTAGTCCAGAAACATCTTCAAAACAAAACTTCATTCATTAAAAAGAGAAAAACATTGAAGACCCAAAAAACAGAGAAAACCCAACTGTGCAAAACACTAAAACTCAAACGGAAAAACCTTTCAATCTAGAGACTGAAATAGGCAAACTCAAGATAGTTGTTCCTTTATCAGAATTGGCTAAACATGAACTCTATAGAAGTCAAATTACCAAGTCTCTAAATATTAACATTACTGGATTGGATGATTCAGTAAATATTCTTGATGATCAACCCAAACTTCTTTTTGATCCCGAGGTAAATGGCAAACTAGAAAGTGGAGGGACTCCTCCATTTTATGTAAGCCTGAATGTTCATGACAAGATACTCCATAATGCAATGCTTGATTCTGGAGCATCTCACAATTTGATGCCAAAAGCAGTAATGGAAAGATTAAATCTAGATATTACCAGACCGTACAAAGATTTGTTTTCATTTGATTCTAGTTAGGTAAAATGTTTAGGTTTGATTAAAGATTTGTGTGTAACTTTGGTACAATACCCTGCTAAGTCTGTCTTAATGGACATAGTAGTGGCTGATATTCCACCTAAATATGGTATGTTATTGTCTAGATCTTGGGGTGCTAAACTTGGAGGGTCTATTCAACTAGACATGTCATATGCAACTATTTCAGTATTTGGTCAGCCTAAAAGGTTATATAGAGAAACCTTGATGAAGTACTTAGTAAGTAGCCATGAGAAGCTTGAAAACTTCCCTGTTTACTCTGTACATTCTGATATGGATTCTTTTATTTTATACAATGCTGAGTTAGATCTTCCTACTGAAATAGAAGCTCCAGAATTGGAAACCATAAACAAAACCACTGTTAAAATTGAAGAAATCTCTGAAAACAAAGAAACACCAGATGATCAAGAAATACTTGAAGAAACTAAACAACTAGCTCCTGTCAAGAAACACTTTAAAACAATTGATGAAGATTATGAACATGAAATTCCATGGCATTTAGAGTTTGATGGCTCAGTAAACAGACTAGGGGCAGGAGCTGGGATTTGGTTACATAATGTTGAGAACAATTATGCAGAGGGTCATGCTTATAGGTTGAATTTCAAATGCACTAACAACATGGCAGAGTATGAAGCTCTTTTATTAGGGCTTAAACATGTCAATAAGTTAGGAGCTATTAGGGTATCAATCATAGGAGACTCCGAACTAATCATTCAACAGATTAAAGGAGAATGTTCAACAAAAGACATGAGATTGAAACAATACAGAGAGACAGTTGTAGAGATTCTCAACACATTTTTACAAGCTCAACTTGCCAAGATTCCCAGGAAACAAAATTTGCATGCTCACAGTTTAGCAATGTTTGCTAGTACATGCAAGTTACCTTTTGACCCTAATCATTAGTTTTCAGCTGAGATTAGACATAGGCCTGCTATACCAGACAATCTTTTGAATTGGCAAGTATTTGTTAATAACAATCAAATCAATAATTTTTTGACACTTCAAAATGAGTTTTCTAACTGTAATATAGATGAAGATATAACTATTGATGAATCTGATCAAGAAAAAGAACAAAAACTAAAAATTTCAAGAGAAAATGCAATTCATATACTACACCCAACCACATTCACAGAAAAAGACATGCAGAATCTGAAAAATATGGAATCTGATGAGATCATAGAAGATGAGACAGAAATCATCAATTTGAAAGATAATCATTTGCCCAAAGGATTAACTCCTTTGGAAGATCTGTTTGACTCAAATGATATTCCATTTAGACCTAAAATGGAACCTGTTAAGGCTGATATGGAAGAATGCAACTTAGGAACCCCAGAAAATCCCAAAATGGTTAAGTTGTCCAAATCTCTTCCACAAGATCAAAAGGTCAAATATGTTGAACTATTGAAAGAATTCCAGGATGTTTTTGCCTGGAGTTATGAAGATCTGAAATCTTATGATACATCTATCATTCAACACACTATACCTTTGAAGCCAGATCAGAAACCTTTCAAACAAAAGCTTAGAAGAATAAATCATGTTTTATTACCTTCAATTGAAAAGGAAATCAAAAGAATGTTTGAAGCAGGGATTATAGCTCCTATCAGATTCTCAGAATGGGTTTCTAACCTGGTACCAACCAGGAAGAAGACAGGAGAAATTAGACTGTGTGTTGATCTAAGAAATTTGAATAAAGTTTCTTGAAAAGATAACTATCCTTTACCAAAAATGGACCATATTCTTCAAAGGGTAGTAGGATCTTCTAGGATATCTCTATTGGATGGATTTTCAGGGTACAACCAGATTCTGGTTCATCCTGATGATCAGGATAAAACAACATTTACAACACCATGGGGTACGTTTAAATATGTCAAAATGCCATTTGGGCTCAAGAATGCAGGAGCTACATTTCAAAGAGCGATGGATATTTCTTTTGCTAAAGAAATACATGATTCTCTGGTTATTTATCTAGATGATTTAACTGTTTTTTCTAAAACAGATCAAGAACATTTAGATCATTTAAGGCAAGTATTTATAAAGTGCAGAAAATATGGAATTTCTTTAAACCCCAAAAAGTCATTATTTGGTTTGGAAGAAGGAAAGCTATTAGGGCACATCATTTCTAAAGATGGCATTAGGATTGATCCAGAAAGAATACAAGCAATTTTACAGATACCTCATCCTAGAAACATAAAAGAGTTGCAAGCATTCATAGGAAAAATTAATTTCTTGAGAAGATTTATTTCTAGTTTAGCTAAATTACTTAGATTGCTCACTAACATGCCGAGGAAAGATTCAAGCATTGACTGGACTGTAGAAGCCAAACAATCATTTGAGGAAATTAAAATGGCTTTAACAAGGACACCAGTTCTTACCAGTCCCAAATTTGACAGAGATTTCATTATTTTTTCATTTGCTTCTGAACATACAGTTGCAGCCGTTTTACTTCAAAAAGATGATCAAGGGTGTGAAAAACCAATAGAATTTTTTAGTAAAGAACTTAGGGATGCATCTTTAAAATACAATATTATGGAGAAACATGCTTTTGCATTGGTAAAAGCAATTAAAGATTTCAGAGTTTACATATTATATTCTCATGTGATAGCTTATGTGCCTAATGTTGTAGTTAAAGATATTTTGACTCAAGATGGCATTGAAGGTAAAAGAGGTAAGTGGATAGCTACCATTTTAGAATATGATATTGAGATTAAACCAAAAAAACTCATAAAAGGTCAAGGTTTGGCACAACTCATGACTGAAACTAATTGCCAAGCCTTAGACATTAACGAATTGGATGACAATCAGGAGATGGCGACTCCACAGATCAGTCAAGCTTTCTTAGATTCACCCTGGTACACTGATATAATTCATGTTTTATTAAACCTGCAAGCTCCTCCAGGGTTGTCTAGAACGAAAAGAAGATTTTTAAAAATGACATCTTTGAAATATTGTATTCTAGATAGCACTCTATTTTGGAAAAATCATGAAGGAATCTTGTTGAATTGTCTATTAAAAGATGAAACTGATAAAGTTCTTAATGAATTTCATGCAGGGGATTTTGGAGGACATCTCTACTGGAAATCAACTGCAGACAAAATCTTAAGGGCTGGTTTTTACTGGCCAACATTATTTTCCGATGTTAAGAAATTTGTAACAACTTGTCACAAATGTCAAATATTTGAGGGTAAAAGAAAGTTGTTACCTTTGCCTTTAAAACCAATTTCCACAGAAAGACCTTTTCAACAATGGGGATTAGATTTTATTGGAGAAATTCATCCCCCTTCTTCAGGTCAACACAGATGGATTTTAACTGCCACAGACTATTTCACTAAATGGATTGAAGCTATCCCATGCAGACAGGCCAATGATTTTGTGATTATAGGGTTTTTAGAAACTAACATACTTTCAAGATTTGGCTGTCCAGAAAAGATTATAACAGACAATGCTGCTGCATTTAAGTCAAATAAAATGATTATTTTCTGTAGTAAATATCATATTACTTTAGGCCATTCAACAGCTTATTACCCTCAGGGTAATGGACTAGCAGAATCCTCCAATAAAAGCCTTATCAATATCATCAAAAAGTTATTGGAAGAAAACAAAAAGAATTGGCACAAGAAACTGACCTATGCATTGTGGGCAGACAGACTCACAACTAAGAAATCAATTGGGACTAGTCCATATGAGTTAGTTTATGGCCTTGAAGCAAGATTCCCATCATCTTTAGGAATTCCTGTTATGAAATTACTTCAGGAGGCTCAAGTGGAGCCAAATGACATTCAAAGAAAAATTAATCAAACAATCCACCTGCAACAAACCAGGGAAGAGGTATACCAAAGATCACAAGTCTTGCAGGAAAAGCTAAAGAAAATGTTTGATAAAAGGACTAAAGCAGAAGATTTTCAACTAGGTGATAAAGTCCTAAGATGGGATTCTAGAAGAGAAGAAAAAGGGAAACATGGAAAATTTGATTTTTTGTGGAAAGGGCCTTACATTATTCATGCCTTGCAGGGAAACAATACATACTTTTTGAAAGATATGGACAATTCAGAAGTGGAAGAAGGACCAGTCAATGGTCGAATGCTCAAGCATTATTTTGATCCCATTTACTAGAATGTTTTGATTTTTCTAACTTGTACATAATATATCCTTTTTTTAATGCAGTTTGGATTGGAATGGTGACTTCTTGAAGTTGAAGCCCGAAGTGAAGGCCCTAAGCTTCAAAAGTTTCACTATCATATGTACAATAAAGCTACCAGAAGAAGGAGATTTCATGATTCAGTTTAAGGCATTTTGAGGCATCTGACCTGCTGTTCTTGACTTTTCACAAGGAAAAGCCATCCCCAAGTGGAGCCAGTGTTAGACTCCTATACCAATAGGTGTCATTTTTCATGATTGTCTTGATTGAATTATGGAATATGTTCAAACCTTCTTTCTTGAGCAAAGGTGTTCCATATTCTTAAAAAAAAACCAAAAAATCAAAAAAGTTAAAAAATGTAAAGAGGGTATACCCTAAAAGAAAGATCAAAGGGTAAAAAGAATAAAATGGTCAAAAAAGAGAAAGAAATGAACCCCAAGAAAAATAGACCAAGGAAAGTGTGCAAATCCAAATGCCACTACTATTTCATTTTTGTAATAAAGCAATTGTGTGCAGCTTGTCAAACCTTTGCCACAATTCATGAATAAGTCAAACTGTTTAAACTTGACTTACTCATATTTCAATTTCATGTTGTAGATTAGAGAATAAATATCTGACCAAACAGTTTAATCTTGGCAGATAAGTAGATAGGTAAAGTTAATAAGAGGTGCTCAACAGTTTAATCTGAGCCCTTGGATGTAATAAGGGTAGAATTAGATAGATTTGCCTTGTAAAAAGAAAAGATTGAAAAGGGTTTGCAAGTCTAAATGCACCCTAATAAAGAAGAGAAAATGGTAGTATTAAGTAGATAGGGTAGGTAGATGGTGCTGCAAAGTGTTATCTGATGAATGATGCTGCTACATGTTTTTGATCCTTTACTTTCATCACAAATACTAAAGCAGGAAATACACTGGAAAATCACAGCAAGCAAAGTCAAACTCATTAACTTCCCTCATCACTTTCCCCTCAGAAGTTTTACTAATTTCCCCCAAAAGTACTAAGGTATTTGGAGATCAAAAGGGCTCAAGGCATTTCCTTGACTTTTGGAGGGACCGGACCCTCGGCCTAATGATCAAAAAGACCTAAGTACTCTAGATAATTCATCATTATAATCATTCACCTTTAACCTTGTCCTAAGTAAAATCCCATTTTACTTAGGAAAACTATGAAAAATTCCATAAAAATCCCTCAAAATAACTTACTATTCTAAGTTTAAGTGTGGAAGATGAGATATTGCTAAATACTTCAGAAGTTATCACTTTCTTAGATATGCAAAGTTTTTTTGAGTTCCCTTGTCCCTGTGTCATATTAATGTTTAACTCTATTTACTAAATCCCTAGTGAAATGCCCTATCCTAAGTATATAACTCCTTTTAAAATAATATCCCAAAAACCTATTGTAAAGTTTAGCCAGTATTTATTCGTGCATTAGAATAAAAACCCTTTACCAAGCCCACAGTTTAAATGTCATTGTACGTTAATCCTTTATGGTAAGTTAATTATATTAATTAATTTATCCTTATATTAAAAATATCGAAATAATAAATTTAAACATATGGTTTATATGTTTAACACAAAAATAAAAATAACACCCGAAGTTTTATTTTCTAAACCAAAACTTTGGAAAATTTCTATGCCACCGTGGCCCATCCACCTGGCAATCCACCCGACGTTTCAACTCCACCGCGACCCCTATTTCCATTATACAGTGGGATTAACTAATTATCAGAATTAGTTAATAACCACCCTTCTCCGCCAATTAAAAGCTCTCCGGGATGTTTTATAATGTTAAATCACGTTTAAGACCCCGCCGGGCCCGCACGATAAAACTCCGCCATCTCCTAGTATTTTCCACCGTTGGATCACCCCTTCACCGATCGACGCTCCACGTCAATTCCACTACCCATCCTTTGTCAGATTCTTAACCAGCGGGGGCTTGGTGGTATTTGAACAGTTCATCATCCACGCGTCAAAGATCCAATGGAATCGCTGCCCTCCCGACTAATACCACCTTCGTCCAAAAGCGGTGCGGGGACTTACCACTTATCGCCCGGCCCCTCCACCCGTCAGCCCGTACATTGATGACGTCACTCCTCGAAAAACTAAAAAAACCTTTTAACTTGTAAATAAAGCCAATTTTCATGTTTTTTCCGTTATTTTCGTTATTAAACGCGACTGTGCTCTCTGCTACGGTTTTCGAATTTTCATTGAAATCAACTGTTCCATTCAATTTCGCTCCATAAATCCGCCAGACCTGCGTTCAAGCGTCCTCCTGCTACCGCCTGTTACCTGTTAAGAACCAGCTTTCTTCCAAGAACAGGTATTTATCCTATTCCGCCCTGAACTGTAAGTAAAACTCTGTTTTCTTTGTTTTTCGCTGAATTAGTGATTAAAACTCATCACTGAGATCTTCCCCAGAGGTTTTAAAACTATGCAATTGCTCCCTGAACCTACAATTGTGCCAATTTCCTTCAGTAAGATCAAAATCACGCCCGGCCTGTGAAGAAAACCAGAAACCTTTGTTTTGAATCCACAAGAACCAAAATGGAGGCCTCGGCAGCTTTGAATATAACTCCACTGAATGCCCCTCACCGTGAATTGGAATATTTACCTTTGGTAGATAAATATTTCCAAATTAAAGACTTGCATTTTGATGAAAGTCCCCTTTTGAGTTATTGTCGCTGCAGAGACGAATACTCAAAGGGGCAAGATCTTATAGGGTTGTGGGAATCCAATCTCCCAAGGTATCTCATCCCTTCAGTCATTTTTTTCCCAGAAATCATCCACTATTTCCATTCAAACTATGATCCCACTCAAAGGGTTGTAATAGCTCCTGATCAGAGTGTTATGTTTCCCATTACTCCCCAGGCTATCAATGCAATGCTACACTTTGAACCAGACCAAGAACTAGCACCGTTGTCTATGGAAGAATTGATTGAGAAGACTAGGCAATTAACTCCAGAAAAGCTAAAATCCATGTGCCAGAATTTCATGTTGCCTGAACATCAACCTAAGGGGTCTCCTCCCTATGGTTTTTATTATTTCAATAAATTGGGCAGGCTCATCATAAATATGATATATTTTGTCTTGGGATTCAATACTAGTGAATATGTGGATGAAATAACACTGGTTTTACTATCTATCTTTACTCCTGGGCAGCCTCCTGAAGTTAAATATGACTTTGCCTCTTTCATAGCCAATAAGATCCATGATCAGTTCATGAGGCTAGATGATGAGAAAGTTTTCAAATATTCCTCAGTTATTTATCATCTCATTGTCTTCTATCAGTCAGAAAAGTTCCCTTTCCCTGTTAAAAAGCTTGATGCCAAGGGAAACCCCAGGTCAGTCATATTTTGGTCCCCCATAATTCATTCTTCCTCTGATTCTACCTATTCCTACACTAAGTTCATTGATCAGTTTGTATATCCTGCAACAACTTTGTTAACAGGAATCCCTCCCCCAAGGCTCAGTAATGAAATAAAAAAGACCTTGCAACTTTCAAGGACTTATAAAGTTGGAGATTGGTATTTGTATCAAAACCATACATTTGTCAGAATTTATGGATGTGAATTACATCCATTCAAGTTACCAAGATATGTGCCCATGAGGATTTTTGCCTTGGAATATTTCAGGCAAATGAATAATTCAGATGTGATCCATTTTTGTAGTGTGAAGAAGAAAGCTCAATTAAGGATCAAAAGTCAATTAGGTCCTTTCATCTGCAACTCTAGGGAGGCTGAGAGAGAGGCAGAAAATATATTACAAAGCAAGTTCCAAAGAACTTTTCGTTGGGTTCCTTATGACCCATTTGGTTTTATTTGTGAGAAGAGATTAAAGAATAAATCATCCCCTTATATACACCACAAGATTCCTGATCTAGAACAATATGCCAATCAAGATGAATGAGTTGAAGGAACACTTGTTGAGGAAGAAAGTGAAGCTGACAAAATGAATAAAATTATGAAAGATATCGAGAAGAAGTATGACCTAGAGTCTTGTGGTCAAGTGCAGGTACCCTACATTGGCACTTCTTCAGCAGCAACTCTACAGCAGACATTACAGGAAAGCGGTTCATTAGTTGCAGCAGAACCAAAGGGCAAAGGAAAGGAACCTGAAATCCAGGTCATTGAAACTTTGGTCATGGCAGAGAAACCACAAACTTCCAAAGCACCTGAACAATCACAGGTTTCTCCCACTCAGGTAAATCATCCACAAGTTCCAGAGTTACAAACTCCATCAAATGTAGAAATAGGTAAGAAAAGGCAAGTTCCAGACACCACACCTCCTAAAGAGCCTTCAGGAACACATCAAGCTAAAAAACATAAATCAGATCCACTTCCAGAAGTGGAAATCATAGATGAAGTATTTAATGATGGGAGGGAAGACAGTCAACTAACTGGCACAGTTAGTGAAACAAACACAGGACAGAAAGGGAAAGCTTTACAAAAGCAATTAAGTACTGAGGTATCCTCTTTCAGACCACCAAAAACAGATACAGGGGATATTAAAAGAACCTTCATTAATATTAAAGCAAAGAATGATCCATTAAGAATGAAGGTATATGATCAATATATGAATATGGCTCCCCATAATCAAGAAAGGCTAATGTCAGCATTTGACATGTCACAAGGCAAAATGATAATGAGCCACTTCAAGTCAAAGGTGCCAAAACCCATTACTGCAGCTGACTACATCAGAACAAATTTTGAGGTTCTGGCAAAGGACATTCATCCTCTGGACCAGATAGAGTTACACAGACAAACTGGGGAAATGGTCTATTCCACTCTTACCAATAAAGCCATGGCAGCTCTAACACTGCAAGATTCTTTGAATAACACAAGTGCTCAATTGCAAATTGAGAAGGCCTCTTCTCAAGCCAAAGATAATAGAATAAAGTCTCTAGAAGACATAATCATTGGCTTGGGTCACAACCCCAAAGACATTAAAAGTATTGAGGCATTAATAAAGAAGAAAGATGATGACATAGCTGCACTGAGAAAGCAGCTAAAATTGCCAGCCTCAAGGCACCGTCAGACCCAAGAAGTTCTTAAGGGGAATTCACAGGAAGAAATAATGGAGTTGCTCCTAAATATGACTGAGCGACTAAGTGAAACGGAGAAGGAATTGGAACGAGCTTTGCAGGAACAGGAAACTATCAGGCAGACATCAACCACAAGTACTACAACAACAGGTCAGCTAACACAGCCAGCCCAGGTAAACACTTCTGGTTTAAGTTCTGATGAATTGATAAAGCAAATGGAAAGTTTACAACTAAGGGTCACAGAACTTCAAACCACAAAATTGCAATTAGTAAAATTGGAAGAGAAATATGATACATCTAAAAAGACAGTTGCTGATAACACCAGAGAAATAAAAAGATTAGAAAAATTGGTTCAGGCTTTGGAAAAAGATCTTTCATTGGAAAAGCCTTTAAAGGAAATAAATGAAATTCTTTGGGGTAATATCATTGAGTTAATAAAGGGCATTTGGCCCTCTATTCAAGCTATTTTTGAACAAAATGATTTGGTTAAAATAGCTCAAGAAGAAATAAACAGAACCAGAAATGAATTAAGAGGCAGGCCTGAGCAGGCCAATCAGCTCATTCAATTTTTGAACACCCGGACAAAACAACAGCTTGCAGTATTAGGGATTGAGGACAGGACCGGCACAGTTTTGGAAATAAAGAGAGTTTTCATCAAAAGAACTTTCATGCAGAATTTAGAAAGGAAGTGCTCAGATATTTTGGTTGATATCAATATTTTCAGAGAGAAATTTCAAGCCTTGTTGGACAGTGGGTTACCAAGTCCTATGCTCTCAGAGGATCAAATAATGGACTTGGAAACCTATGTAAAGAAAATAAATACTCATGCTCAAAATACAGCTGCTTGTTCTACCAATTTACCAGAGTCAACATTACCAACAGGGAGAAATATTTATGATAGAGTGAGAAATTTATTTCATCTGAAACATGAAATAAAGTATCTGTTTCCTAATGAGCCCACCTTTTACAAACTCACCGAAGTAGATGAGACATTGAGAAAACTCAAAAGAACTATGATACCAGATGATCAATGGTGGAAAGAATTATTGGAAATTCTATAAAATTTATCTTCAGGATGAGAATTTTATCAGGTAAAAGGATAAAAATGAGTACAGATGAAAGAGTATCAGTTACGCAGGTTGAAGAGTATCCGTAAAGACAAAGAGTATCAAGCAAGAAAAGAAATTACTCCAAAAGACAGCATTGAGCCCTTTTTCAGCACTTACCTCCAGCACATCAGCAAAATGAGGAAACAACACATCAGCAGTTACCTATTATTCTATCCACGAGACCATTTGTCTCCTGTTTATTTGTAAATCACTCCTTAGTCACCCTAGATTATGGGCTAAGTTAGTGTGAGATTTTTTCAAGTTTTTCTTGTATAAATAAACCCTCAAAGGAAGTATTTAGGGTGGATTCTATTACTCTGTTGTAACATTGAGATTTTCGGAATAAAAGCATTTTGGAGAAATTTATTCGTGGCTTACTGGATGACGATTTGAAGTTCAGGACTTTTTGCAGGATTCATGTGTTGGACTGTAGTTCAATAAGTCTTTCTACCCTTTGTCTTAAGTTTTTTATCAGTTTATAATATCATTATGTCCATTTCTGAATAATTTACAGAAAGGATTGAATCAGAATTTACTTAATTGTACTCTGATTTTAGATATGATTGTTCTTAATGTTTTCCTCTGAATTAGTTATAAGCATGAATTCTTAAATGCTCTTGCTTTGCTAATTTAAACATTGTTGATTACTATAATAAAGAATTCTTCATTGCTCTTTGTTTGTAGTCATCTCATTTCTTTCTCTTGAACATGGTGAAAGATTCTTAGCTGCCTTTCATCCCTTCAAAATCATCCCATCCACTTTAAATTTTAAGGATTGTTCTCTGTCTAGCTATCTTGCCCTGTAAAGCCATCTTGTGCATAGAATAGAAATCCAGTAAAGCCATCCTTTGACTCCATAGCCCAATGGACTGAAAGTCCTCAACCTTTCCCTTATTTTGTGGATTCCACCATTTTCCCAAAACAAACTCTTGAATCTATAACTAGCCTAAAACCTTCCAAGAACAAAGATAAATTATAAAGATAGAGCCCTCTCTGGATGCAGATTGGCTAGATTCTACATCTGAAGGTTGGTTTGTGGTTACCTCGGGTATACTTTCCTTTTCCACAACTTCAAGGAAAACCTGAGTGATAACAGAGTCGCCAGAAATGTTAGCACCCCGTAATCAGCAAGATTGGAAAAATTCTGACTGCAGGGAGAACATTATTTCAACCACTTCGGTATTCTAGGATCTAGCCCTCCTGAATCCGGAGAGGGATCTCTCCAATAAGTGCAAAGATTGGATTTGTCTTTGAAAGTTTATGGTAATGATGTTAGGCTAGTTATGAAGGCCAAGGGTTTTGTTTGTTTTTGGATGGTTGATCATGATTATTATTTGAGGTGGAAAGTCCTAAATTCAAAGAGTTTTAAAGGTGAGAAGTTGCAAGCAATCAGAGTAAGCTTAGGCCAAAAAGATAGATAATTGCAGGTTCTAGTCCACTGGCCTATGGAGTCATAATAGGGTTTAATTGAAAAAATGGGGACAAGAGTGGTCCATGGGGCAAGTCATCTATGTCTAAGGATCTCTTTAAAGTTTGATTTCTGGAATGAAATGATACAACAAGAAGGGTAATTTAAACAAATGAAGAACAAAGAGCAGCCCAAGATCTGGTAAGTACTTTGAAACTAGCCATATTTTGACATACACTTAAGAAAGGCATGAAAGTAAACTAGGATCTGGTAAGTACTTCGAAACTAGCTAGCCTTTGATACACTTTCAATAGAAAACATTTAAAAACAAAGGGAAACTTGAAGGCAACTTTTGGAGAAGAAACTAGCTGGTTGGGCTCACCACAAATCCTCTCCTAGCTCTGCTTTACTTGGTAACTTTTAATACAAACACAAATATAACAAAAAATGGCCTCAGATCTGGTAAGTGCTTTGAAACTAGCCAACTTTTTACACATTCCAAGGGAAACTTTCAGACAGTCCTTTGGGATAAAACTAGGACCAAGGCACACCATATCTTCCTTAGTTCATCTCTAATTGACATGAAATTAAAATAACATTCAAGAACAATATTTAGCTAAGACAGGAGGACGAGGGAATGCCAGCATTCCTACTGCTTGAACTGAATTAAATCATTCCCAAATAACACAATTCAAAATAAAACATTTAGATACAGATTTTTAGTCAGAGAAGGGTACTGATATACCGTAGGTCCTAACTCTATTCATGTTGTTCTTTATAAGAGAAGATGAACAAAGTGAAAACAGAAGTAAAATAACAATTCACAATAAGAAATAACATCACCGTTGACATAGACCAGTATCCCATAAATCATCTTGTATTGATGCTCCAAACTAGTTACAGCTTTAAGTCCAATGCTTTAGTTTAGAAATCATATACACTTTGCAGACTAACTTATATATCACAAGCAGAGCTTCAAGAGCCAGTGAACACTATTTAAAAGTAGGAGTTTCAAGCTCAAGTATATTTCAAAGTTCTGCAACCAACATTTTCTCATCTTCTATAGTAGTATTTATAGAAGGATGAGGAGGTGGGAGAGGATAAAAGATCTCCCAAGATAATTAATACAAATTGATGACTTCTCGGCCTTTGAGGGGCTCGATGGAGAATTTTACAGGTGTTATGTCTGTATTAATGTTTTACATTTAATATTTAAGCTCAGTGGGAGCTTTTGTTAACTTTTGGGCTCTACGTCATGCTATAGTAACTCTGCTGATATTTTAAGCATTAAATTCTTTCAACATAATTAACTGTTTGGCTGTGTTGAGGAAAATATCTAATTTTGAACAAGAACTTTGGCCTCTGTTTGAATGCTTTGAGGCACAGGTGGCTTTATGGCAGCTGAGAGGAATCAATTTGCCTCTGATGTGGCGATGGAGGCCTTTCTGTCTGATAGATCTTTTTTATTTTCTTTTGATTCTGTTTTAATTTGGAGGATTAGGATTTTGATAATCATTCTTAGCCGTAATCCTCACAAATCTGTCTTCAATCTTCTGTTCTAGTGTGTTTTTCCTTCGACACTGATACTCTTTGATAGTGATTTCACTCACTATGTCTTGTTGATGTGTAGCACTGCGCAGGGCTCGTGAGGCATCAATGCCCATGAAGCATTTTTGAGACGTGGAAATTTAACCCTACAAAATGGATTCTTTTTATGAATCAAAGGCACGGGAATCGTCATTCCAAGCCTTTAGATTTCTCTTTAATATGATGGAAAAAACCATTCAAACCTGCAAAATACGGAAAGAATTAAGAAATCTTGCATTTATGGGTTTAACTGCTGCAGAGGGTGTGGGGAGAGAGCCTAGCCATTGGATGGCATCATCCAATGGTGTAGATCTGTTTGTGGAGGTTGAAAGGAGAGTAGAGGGAGAGAATATTTTAGATCTGTCAATCGCGCAAAGATCGACGGTCGGGAGCGATTCGGGACGTATAATAGAGAAATGGCGAAAATACAAAGGAATAAGGTAAAAAACCTTAGGCGGAAGAAGAAATGAATGAGAAATCAAAGTGGGCTTCGGGATGATCGTGGGTCGTCGGATGAGATTGGCCCATAAGATCAACGGTGGAGAATAAATCAGGAATCGATGATTGAAGGGAGGAAAATTAAAGTAATTAGATGCACCCGATGGAAAACTCTGATGCGATCACATGTGGACCGTCGATTTGCAGATAAGATCGACGGTGGGAAATGAAATGGGAGGAGTCAATCAGAGGTGGCGAAATATTTTAACGCGCCCGACGAAAATTTTTTGATGCAATAATGCACGGGAAAGGTCGATGTGATTTGCGCGATCAGGGAAAGCCAATGCGATTGCGCAATCGGGGAAGGCCGATGCGATTGCGCGATCGGGGAATATAACGTACAGGGCAAATCGACGTCAGAGTTTGTTTATAACAAAATACTTGTGCTCGCTGTGTTTTTCTGATGCGATAAGGACCTAGATGGCTAGTGCTTGGTTATAGCACTGAGGCACATGGAGGGGAAGTGGTTTAAGGCTTAGCCCAAGGGGGCTTAAGTCCATAGTCAAAATACTTTTTTTTAATGATATTTTCAAGATTTTTCAGTGGATTTGGGGGTTTCGGTATAGTTTAAAAAGGAGTTTTAAACTATGTAAAAATTATTTTCATGAATGGAAGAAGGGGAATCATGAAAAATAGAGGAATTTTATGGAGAAAAAGGGGAGAAAATGAAGGTTAGTTTTGAGTGGAGGAAGGGGAAAAATGATGATTTTGCAGCAGTCTTTTCTCATGAAATCAGCAGAATTTCTGAGTATAAAAAGGGAACAACATCGAAGATTTGGAAAGAGGCATGAGGCCTTCAAGAGTATTTAAGAGATAACATCTTTTTAGCAATAAAAACTTGTTTCTTGAAGACTCCAAAAATGTTTTAGCCAGGATTTGATATAACAAATTTTATAGTTGGCTAACAGAAGGAGCATCCACGTGTATAATGTCCAAATCAGTTTGGAAAAAGTTAGGATGACCTAAATTAAAACCATCTGACATAATTATTAGAGCATACGATGGGCGCCCATCAGCCCCTGTCTGTGTGTATCAAAATTTCCCATTAAACCTGGCTGGAAAAACAATTATGATAGATATTGAGGTCTTAGATGCACAACTAGACTACAATATACTCCTCAAGAAGAGTTATATTATGCCATGACTGCAGTCACATCCTCTATATTTAGGGTAATAATGTTTCCCCATGATGATCAGATCATCACCATCAACCAAATCACATACTACGACAAGAAACCCATGACCGCTCTCAATGTCGTGCTACCATACGTAGACACAATCATAGAATGTAATGTTCCAAAATTAGCATGAAGCTAATTTGAACATTAATTTTTCTCATACCATCTAGGAGGTGAATAAAATTGGTGAGGAGACCCATGAGTAGGAATAAAATGCCTCCTAGTGTGAAAGGGATCAATGGAGTATTTTTATTTTGCACCTTCCAGTGTGAAAAGGGGCAAATGCATGAGGAAAAGGTCAAGTTTGACCAAGTCAACAGTGCTGCCTAAGAGGGTGTGGCTTGCTTGGGAAGACAACGCAGTTTGAGAGGGAGGAAGATTACTTGTGGAAGAAACCCTAATGTGTGGGGTCTAGGGAAAAGAGACATTCACTTGCATAAAAGGAGGAAGATGCAGCCATAGAGGGACATGTTTGACTATTTTGATTATCGGTCTAGTAGACTATTTGCAGTCTCCAGCTGTTTAGTAGAGTTGAAGTTCTGTTTAGCACAAGGGATTCCTGTTTAGGATTTCCTCTCCTTCTTGAGAGGCCTCTTGAAGGATTTCATTTCATTTCTCCACATATTGGCTCAAGGCCAAAGCCAATTACTTCAGTCACTGCGTTATTTCTGCTGAAGTATAATGTAGTGTTGTTGGGTGTTGCAGTGGAGGGTTCCAAAACACCATTCCTTAGCCCATCTTTCAGAGGAGGGAGCTTCTATTCCTCAGAAAGGTTAGTGAGGAAGGTTTCAGAGCTGATTTTTATATCTTGGCATCAGGCTAAACATCTCCCATCATCAACAACGCAGTCCCTTCTCTAGACTGCGTTATTTCAATGAGTATCTGCAGTGGGGGTTTGCACCACTATTTTGGAGGGTGAGATCTTCAGTGTTAGGATTAGCCTATCACTTGAGAGATCTATTGGAGGAGGAATATTTCAGTTTTTGCATCATCTTCAGCCATCTCCAGTTATTTTTTGAGTTGCAGCTGCTGCCCAACAACTTTGGCATTTCTGCAAATTTTCCATTTGTACATATATCTCAACCAATCCTTCCAAGGAATCTTTTATTGTCATTTTCAGGGGTTGAGAGCTTTCTCCCCCACATTTCTTGAGCTGATATTTCCATATCATTGTATTATCAATTTATATGTTGCAGTGTCTCCTATAAACTGCGCTGATATAGCCATGGCTTCCTTCATGTAGCAGTATTTTCCATTTACCATGTATATGTTCTATTAAGGGAGGGATTTCTCACTTGAGTTATTATTTCCTCAAGTATTTGTATACATTATTACTACTATGATCTATTATGATGGCTACTTGGCTCTTCTAACTATTTCTACTTTCAAATAATGATGTTATTCCATTGAATGTTCATACATTGTTGTAGTCCCTTCATCGGGCACTTTCTGAAGACAATTAGGTGTGGGAGATCTGTTTAACCCACCTAGAGGGATTTATTTTGAGCCACCTCTTGGATTTTGGTCTTAGATACATTGATCTAAGGGATCTAGGTCCTGGTTTCAAATCTTGTAGAAACTATTCCTGGAAAATGTGTTTTCCAGTCATGCCTTGCTAGCAGTTCCCATTTTGGGATATTACATAGAACCACTCACAAGGTATAAACAATTTAGGCGAGGCCAATTCAAACCATCATCCATCCTAGGGTCATTCCTAGGATATCCCCTTATTCTATCAGAGGGAGTCTCGAAAATCACGGGGGCGTTGGTGTGTATGATTCTCTCATATACACCGAAACTAGCCTAGACGCAAAAACTAGCAATACGGATGTCGAAGCCACTGGCACGACATTCCTACCTTAGGCCATTTCACAAACCCCACTTTTGTATCCCAAAACTAGCTTTATATCAAAAAAATTCATGGAAACTATGACATTTCCAAATATGGCTTTTGTAATACCCATGTGGTATTTTGTCCCTCCAGTCATGCTGGGAAGTCTAGACATCACCTCTACAGGAATAACCCTTATTTCCCCTCAAGATTTCATATTAGTTAAAGAAACACCTATAGTAGCACCAACTTCCACGAAAAATAAAAATAAAAAGAAGGAAAAAAAAGTCGAAACCCCCAAGTTACCTAGGGCATTACAACCTTGCGCATTGTGTGATGTTTTAGGTCATCCTACTAATATTTTCCCAGAGTTAGAAGAATTGAAACCCCTTCTACACACTAAAATAAATTCCGCAACCTTGAATTCCCTTAAAAATGAATAGGCCACAAAAAAACAAGGGAAAACACTATGCACCAATCATGTGTGCACCATATGCGACCATTATGGGCATTATACCCATCACTGCCTAAAGATGCCACAATATAGGGATTCCTTACAAGTCCTAGAACAATCCTATCAGGAGGACCACTCAACACCAACCATTCAAATGGACAAGGGTGAACCCAAAACCATATTTTATGTAAAAGAGGAACCTACATCTTGCTTGTATACAGTCACCCCAATGGCCCAGAGACAGAAAATAGAGGCCATACTGCATGTCCCAGTTTGCGCATTATGTGAAAAGCCTGATCACTTAATCACATAGTGCCCCGAATTAAGGGCGTTTAACCATTGGTATCAAATTCCACAAGTTTCCCAAAGAAATTTCGTTCGACACAAACGATATACATGTCAGATAAAACACCACATGTGTCATTGTCCCCATATATGTCTCTTTCAGTCTATGTTGGATTTCATGCGATGATTCATCGCTGAAAACCCTGACCTAGACGACTCAGACATAGAATCAACAAACAACACTACAACTCAGAGGAAGAAATAAACAAGGACCATATTGTATGTGGCAGAGGAGAGACGGTCACTTGAATGACCACCTCTTCCCTGTAACCATCCTCAAGCTCTAGTCCAACTCTATGCACTCTGCGATGAACGAGATCACTTCAACATTGATTGTGTAGCTCTAGAGTTATTTCAAAGATAGTACCCAGTCAACTCGGTGTACTACGACGACCTACGAGAAGTCCAATATTCTTGCTAAGTGTTTTTAGATAACCACCTGGTTTTTCGTTATCCCTAATTCCCCCGCTTTCATTCGGTATTAATTTTTTTATGCTAGGCCATAACCCATCTCACTATAGAAGGCAGATCATATTCGGACTCTGTAAGAATTTTGACAACCCAAGAGAATGCATAAACTAGGTCCATCCTCTTCATATTGAAAGAAAAATGGCCTACAAGGGGGCAGATTCCCACCCCTAACGGCCCTCTACGCCCAATCCTAGCATGCGCATTGTGTGCTGCACACAATCATTATATCGCTAAATTCTTGGATTTGTGATCATTATGCAAATGGTACCCGATCAGTCGGGTGGTCCAAAGGGAGTGGAAAACCAAAGAGAAATAGTCATGTCCCATTTTCCAAGACAACCATCACACTCGACATTGTTGTTATGTAATATTCCTAAATTTTCACCTGATATTTGGAATATTAGAGTTATTAACTTTCTTAATGAATTAAGTAATTAGAAGGGTGGAGGGACCCATAATCCTCAATATGAATAAATATCCACTTTTGTGTGTGAATGTGGATTAATTAAGCCTAGATCTACATAATGAGGTAGTTGAGCAACTACTAATGTGAATGGAATTGGAGATCATGTCTCATTAATGAGATAGATCATGGAGGTTGACACAGTCAACTAAGATCTTGAAGAGGTCAAACAGGAGATCATGGAGCATTCATGATAAGAAGATGGAGGAAGTTGTGCAATTCATGCACACATGATGGAGAGGGTGTACATTGCACCTAGACATGATGGATGACTTGGATAGACAGCGAAATCAAACATGGAGGATATTTTCCACATGCACAGCGCAGTTTAGATGAGGGCCAAGGCATGGGAAGGCTCAAACACTATATAAAGAAGATGAAGGGAAGAATGAACACATGCTTGAGATTATTGGTGTTGAGGATCTGTTTAGATCTGGAATTGTCATGTGACATTCCATTACTTTCTTGGGTTGTTTAGCAAATATTGCAAGTGTTGTTTAGCACAGGGTGTGCCTGGTCGGGAATCCCACCTCTTTCTTTGAGTAGCTCTGGAAAGATTATTTTACTTCACTCTACATCAGGCATTGGTACCACATATCTTTTCCTACTTTCTGCAGAACATTCATATTCAGAAATTGCAGATTTCTGAAGATCAGTTTGGAAGGTGGAGGTTGTCTTGAGTATTTCAGCTGGAGAACTGGTGAAGGTTTATTCCTATCACCTTGGGCTTAAATATCAGCATTCCTAGAGCTTCATATCAGATATAGCATCAGGGAAAAATTTATTTACCTCCTAGCAACAGTAATCCCTTGAGGAATTATGCTATCCATTTTGCAAATCCAAAGGAGGAAGGAAGTTGCTAGAATTTCAACTAGTAATCCTGTGAGGGATCATCCCCTCACCTTGCAACCAGTATTTCCATCAGCCTAGAGTTTATTGCAGCATATTTCAGCAGGAATAGAGCCTCTCTTTCCCTTACAACACATTTTTTATGAGCAGTTGTAATCATCATTGGAGGATTGAGAAGCTAGATTTAGAGCTTCTAGCTTATAGATCTGAAGGAGGGATCAACCCTTCAAGCTTAGAACTAATATTGTGACATATTTCAACCATATATTTTTCAGATCTAGCTTCAGATCTGTAATCCCAGCAAATAAAGGATCAAACCCTAGTAGGGTGATTTTCCAAATTTCTAGATCTGGAAAATCCTTTCTGGGTTATCTTGGGAACCCATCACATTGGCCAGATCTTGAATCTTGGCATCATCAAAGCTCCAGATTTCAGTAGATCTGCATTTTATTTTTTAGCCTGTAGTCATATATTCATATTCTGCTAAAGGGACAGTGTATTATTTTCTTCTAGCAACTCTCCAGTTACGCAATGCCTACTTTGGCATGTTTTTAGGGTGATTCTAGGCCATCTCTTTGGCTATATCTACTCATATTTTGTACATTATGTAACTGAATCATCTCCATATAATAAAGTGGCTTAGATTCTCTATAAATTCTAATGTTTTCTTGAGATTTATTGTTTACTTAGTTGCAGTTTTTATATTGTGTTTAAGTATTACTGCGTTCTCCCTTTTGGGATATTAGATGTTACATCCCACAATTTTGACCCATGTTAGACGTCATACGCTCATTGGTCACCAAATATCCGAATGTAACTAGTTTCGATCCTAGGTAGCTAGGAGCAATGTGTGCTTCCCCCCATCGTCACAAAACCCCTAGGAAAGCTACGAAAACCAATAATCTTAGCAGGACATGAAACAAGCCAAGAAAATTATGTGCTCTATGCGATAGAAAGGACCACATGGTCAATCAGTGTTAGGAACTCAAGAAACTCATTGATAGTCTTCGCATGGTCACAACCATACCATATATCCATCTCTCTAATAAAGATAAGACCACACACTACTATTTCAGGATATGCTCGCAATTTCACCACACTATGAATTGTAAATACCTCCCAAGGTTACGAACAATAAGAGAAAAAATGAGTTAGGACTCCCCAAAGGAGCCACACCACCCAAGACCGAAGACTCGAAGGTGGCAGAAGCACAAAAATGCACCGATGCTCAACCATCTCCAAACATCCACGTCTGGTGTGGAGAGTAGTGTTGGTTCTCACACCATCTACTCGTTAGGTACCTAGACTCCATGCACCATTTGCATGAGCCATAACCATGAAACAAATATGTGCCACATGATGAAAACATTTAGGCACCTCTACATTCATCGTAGCTTCCAAGTAAAGGAAGGTGTGTGTACCCTTAGTACACCACCAAAAGAGCACAAATTTTCTCTCAAACAAACAACCATAACGGGAATTATTCCACCATATAACGATGATGACACATGAAACTATATATTATTCATCTCATCATGCATGGGAACCATTAACTGTATTTTCTGCTCATATTTACTTAGTGTCAAGACCACTGCAACTACCACAATGGTAGTAGTACCTTCGACGGTGAAAACCCAACTCGTCTACACCCTATCAAGCTCGTATGGTTCCACGTCATCAACCATAAAATCAAATTCATGTCTATCAACCAACGCTGTTAGGCCCAAACCAATTCCTCGCGGCCTCACCAATTCCCCCTAAGACATCTTGCTTCACTCTGATGAAGATATTATGTTATGAAAACAGCTCCAAAAATAGAAGAAAAGAGATATCAACGCCTTAGAAATCATCCACTTCGAGGGGGTAAACTCCAATACATTACATAAATGAAAAATTCTTCGATTATGCAAATGATAAAACCTCATTCTATATATAGGAGTCCATGGGGTCACATTATAATCCTAGCTGACCTAACAATAATAATGTAAGGGCACAATAATAACAATATTGGGGTTACAGGGGTACAACAATAACAATAAGGGGGCTACACTAACAACAATAAGAGA
Organism: Pinus albicaulis; assembly: GCA_034641835.2. Taxonomy (NCBI): domain Eukaryota; kingdom Viridiplantae; phylum Streptophyta; class Pinopsida; order Pinales; family Pinaceae; genus Pinus; species Pinus albicaulis. Next base: position 715,165,327 of record CM076571.1, on the reverse strand, counting down.
GTACACTAGTAATATAGGGACCTAACATGCCCCTCTCCTTAAAAAATATGTTGTCCTCAATGCTTGAGTAGCTTTGGGTGCTTCTATATAAAATTATCATCCACCCATGTAGAATCTTCAATGGGTAATTTCTTCCACTTTATGAGATACTCTGAAATTGATCGATTTCATAGCTGTCAAGTTCTTGTTTCCATGACTTCTTTAGGTTCCAATATGATTTTTCCTTCCTCATCAAGTTCTGGAAATATTGTTTGAACTGGAATTTTTTCACCTATAACCTTCTTTAAGCATGAAACATGGAAAATTGGATGCACCCGCGACAAAGAAAGAAGCTCCAATTTGTATGCCATAGTACCAATCTTTTGCAACACCTTTCAAGGACCATATTACTTTGGTGATATTTTATTATCCTTCTTAGCTTGCTTGAGGGACATTTTTTTGTATGGTTGTAGCCATAAAAATACCCAGTCTCCTACATCAAAACTTCTCTCACTGCGATGTTGAGCTTCCTATTATTTCATTCGATTTTGTGCCAAATTTAGGTTATCCTTTAAGAGTTGGAGAACTTCTTGTTGATGCTCGATGTGATCTTCCACTGCTTGAACCTTAGAATTTTCTCTTAAATATGATGTGATGGACGGTGGATGATATCAATAAAGTGCCATAAATGGGGTCATTTTTGTTGCAATATGGAAGGAAGTGTTATACCACCATTCACTGACAGGTAACCACTTGACCCATTGTGTTTGTTTTTCAGATACAAAACAACGAAGATATCCTTCAAAATTTTTTTTAACTATCTCAGTTTGACCATCAGATTGAGGATGATAAGATGAGCTATGAGCCAATTGAGTACCCAAACAAGAAAATAATTTTATCCAAAAATTCTTGTAAAAATGGGATCTCTGTCACTTACAATAATCTTTGGGTTTCCATATAGATTTTGAATTGTTTCTATAAATGTAGTAGCAACTATACTTTCTTTAAATAGATGAGATAATGCACAAAAGTGTGCATACTTGGTAAGTCTGTCGACTACCACCATCATGACACTCTTTCCTTCGTACTTAGGTAAGCTTGTGGTAAAATCCATCGCAATATCCTCCCAACATTGACTTGGAAAGGATAAAGATTGTAGAATACCTGGGGTCTTAATTGCCTCAACTTTATTTTGCTGGAAAACCAAACATTCTGCCACAAAATTTTGAATATCAGATTTAAGGCCATCCCAAAAAAATTCTTTCTTCGCCCTGTGGTAAGTTTTTAAAATCCCATATTTTCCTCCTAAAGGAGAAGTGTGCAATTCCAAAAGAATATTTTGTTTTGGTTGATAATTCTTACAAAGATATAAGCGACCTTTTTACCATAAGGAATAATTTTTCCAATTAAATGTATCAGATGCACTAGGATCTCTCTATAACTTTTGAATGAGTGTCCACACTTCTTCATCCTTCTTCCATTCATCCCTTGCTTTAGTTATCCAATTTTGTTGGATAATAGAAATGGCACAAAGAAATGCTTCCACATCTTCATTCTTTCTTGAGAGTGCATCTGCAACAACATTTAGCTTCCCTTTTTTGTAGATGATTTCAAATTCATAACCCAACATCTTTGTGACCCATTTTTTTTTCTCTTCTGAAGATAGTATTTGTTCCAAAAAGTGTTTAGACTATCATGATTAGTTTTTACCTTGAAGTGTCTTCCCATTAGGTAAGGTCACCATTTTTTTAGTGCATGTAGTTTTGCTAACATTTCCTTCTCATAAATAGCTTTCTGTAAATACTTTCATTTGATTGGAAAACTTTCAAAAGTAACGGGTTTTCCTTCTTGCATTAAAACAACACCAATTCCATTTCCCAAGGCATCACATTCCACAATAAATGTTTTTGTGAAGTCTGGCATAGCTAAGAATGGTGCTAGGAACATTTCCTCTTTAAGATGTTCAAAGGCATTAGTAGATTCAGGAGTCCATGAAAATACATCTTTATTCAATAATGTTTTTAGAGGTGCTGCTATTCTCCCATAATTCTTAACAAACTTGTGAAAATATCTTGTTAACCTGAAAAATCCTCGCAACTGCTTTATTGTTGTGGGGACTTTCCATTCCTTAATGGCTTTAATTTTGATAGGGTCTACCTTAACACCCTCGTGAGATCCAATATAACCCAGATATTCCACCTCTTGTACTCTAAAAAACATTTGGATGTTTTTGCATATAATTTCTTCTCCTATAATAGTTTCAGCACCCTATCAACATGTTGAACATGATCCTTCCAAGGTTTGTTGTAGATTAGTATATCATCAAAAAATACAAGAACAAATTTTCTAAGGAAGGGTTCAAAAATGGAATTCATCAACCCTTGAAATGTAGAAGGTGCATTGGTAAGGCCAAAAGTCATGACCAGAAATTAATAATGACCATCATGAGTTCGAATTGTTGTTTTCGGAATATCTTCAGTCTTCATTCTAATTTGATGATATCCTGAACAAAGATCCAACTTGGTAAAATAAATTTCTCCATTTAATTCATCCAATAATTCATCAATCACATGAATGGGAAATTTATATTTAATAGTGAGCTTATTGAGCTCCCTATAACCCTGACACATGTGCCATGATCCATCCTTCTTGTGCACCAATACTACTGGAGTAGAGAAATAACTTTGACTAGGTTGAATTATGCTAGCCTCTAACATTTCTACAATCAAACGTTCAATTTCGCTCTTTTGGACATAAGGATATCTATAAGGCCTGATGTTTGGAGGAACACTTCCTGGAATTAAATGAATAATGAATACGAGTTCTTTGGAGTTTAAACACTATCTAAATCTTAATCCAGAGAAATACAAGATTTTGATGTTGGAACTTCTAGTGGGCATAATTGTGCAATTATGCCTCGTTGTTATTTCTTTAGAAGCTTTGTCATGACATTAGAGCTTATTATATTTCCCGGCTTCCCTGTGATACCTTGTAATTCAACTTTATTTCCTTCCGAAAAAAATTCCAGAAAATTATTGAAAATTAGAAGCTACTGTCTCTAAAGATTGTAACCATTTTACTCCTAGTACAACATCATCACCTCCCATTGGAATGGAAAGCAATGGACTATTCAATACATATTCCCCCATGGATAGATTGATATTATAGCATTTTCCAGAGAAATTTATAGTCCCTCCATTCGCAACCATCACTTAACATTCTGGTTTTGGGTATAGGAAGCAATTCAATTCCTTGGCTACCTTGGAATGAATAAAATTATGGGTACTACCCGAATCAATCAACACTATTACCTTTTTCTTCTTGATATTTCCTTCTATATTGAGAGTTTGAGGAGTCCTTATTCCAGCCAATGCATTACACAATATGGTCCAACTCATTTCTTCCTCTTATAGAGTTGGTTCCTTGTGTATATCCTCTTCTTTTGAAGTTTCTTGTACATCTTCTTCCTCCTCTTCATAATCTATGTAAAATAATTTCTTCTCAGCACACTTATGACCTTTAGTATATTTTCTATCACAACTGTAGCATAGCCCTTTTGCTCTTTTTTCTTCCAATTGTTGTGGTGTCAACCTTGTAGGTTGTGGAAGTCTAGGAGTAACAACACTTCCATCTTTATAGATGTGAGTGGTACGCTTCCTTGTCTCCATAATTTTACATTCAATTTTTCTTGCCAACCTGAAGGCCATCTCCAATGAATCAGGTTCCCAAACGTGAACCTCATGTTGGATGTTATGCTTTAAATTCCCTATGAAAACATCAATCTTGTGTTCCTCTGGAATATCAGTTACCTTTATATTAAAGTATTGGAAGTCCTTAATGTGCTCCACCACTGAACCCTTTTGTTTGAGATTTATCAATTGGCTAAAGGAGGTGTTGCTCTTTGTATCCTCATAGTGTGCTATCATTTCCTCCATAAAAATTTACCAAGTGACAAATTTTTTACGGAAGCAAAGCCAGCAATACCATACAAATGTATTTTGTTCTAGATGTAAAGTTGCAATGCACACATTTTGTGTGTTTTGCACATTATTGAGATCAAAATATTTCTCTATCTATAGTATCCATGTTACGAGATCCTTGCCATCAAACTTCCTCATATACATCTCTGGAATATGGTGGTTCTTCCATCCAACATTACAGTTTCTGAAATCACGATTAATATTTATTTTCTTCTCATCATGAGTTTCCTCTACTATCTTTTCTCCAAACATTTCTTGTATCAACTTTGCCAAACCTTCGATGTCTACTTTTAGATCATTCTTCATGTTTTCCATGTTGTATTTCATTTTTTCTCGATCTTAGCTTCCATGTCATACATCTTAGCTTCAATGCCAATTTCCATGCCATCCATCTTAGCTTCCAAACCATCCATCTTAGCTTCCACGCCTTTCTTCAAACCATCCATCTTAGCTTCCACACCTTTCTTCAAAACTTCCATTTCATTTTTTGTTTCTCTTTGCGATAGCGAAATTTGGTGCACTTGCTCTTGTAATTTTGATATCTCACGTTGCATTTCTTCATCTTCATGAGTCATAGTAGAGCCTTTCGAAGGCTTAATGGGTGTTGAATTATTTTTAGGGGGGATTTTAGAACCCAATACTGATATATATTCTTCAATATGCCCTTGGAATAAATTCCAACTAATTTTTCAAACAAGACTTATGTAATTTCAAAAAAAATACACACCTTTTTCTTGCTTTTGAGGAGCTCGATATTGAAACTGAATTATCTCTGTGATTTCAGATCTTCAATATTTTAAATTCACTGCTATATTATCCCTTTGAATATTATTTCTAATGCCACATATCTGACCTGATTTGAATTCTTCAAGGAAAAGTTATTGTAATATTCCCACTTTAGCACACCACTAAATGGAATATTAAATTTTGTTGTTTACACATAGGAGGTAAATAAATGGGTAAGGAGGCCCATACATTGCAGAAGAATGAGTAAAATACCTTATAATATAGAAGGGGATATTCATAAGAGAAAAATTTCACACCCTCCAGTGTGAAAGAGGACATTTGCACGGAGACAGGGTCAAGTTTGACCAAGTCAACAACGCTAGGATAGGAGGTGGAGAACACTTTGATAGAAAGTGAAGTATGAATGGGAAGAGAGTTATTTGGTGAAGGAAACCATAATGAGTGGGACCCATGGAGAAAGGGCTTTCACTTGTTTAAAAGGATGGCAAGGAAGCCATTTTTATTCATGATATCTATTATTGATTTCTTGGTCTATTCAGACTTTTTGCATTCTCTTGTTGTTTAGCAGAGTTGCAGTGTTGCTTAGCACAAGGATTTCCTGTTTAGGAATTCCTGATCCTTTCAAGAGAGGATTCTTGAAGGAGCTTGCACTTCATTTCTCCACATCTAGGCTTGAGGCCAAGCTTCCTCCTTTAGCTACAGCGCAGTTTCTGTTTAGAGATGAGTTGTGTTGTAGGGTGTTGTAGTGGAGGGTTGACAACACTACTTTCAGAGATTTTTCTTTCCTTTGGAACACTAGTGAGGAAGATTTTGGAGCTTATTGCAGATTTTGGCACTTGGCCAACACATTCCCTTTCAACTACAGTGCAGTCCCTTCTCTAGACTGCGTTATTTTCAGTGTGCAATTGTAGTTAGGGCTTGCAGGATTATTGGAGGGTGAGATCTTCAGTGATAGGATCATAATTTCACTTGAGAGGTCCATTAGAGGACGTTTATTTATCATATGTAGCATATTTATACATCTCCATCCAGTTCCAGTTCTTGAGTTGCAGCTTCTACCATGTAACTCTGACATTTCTACAGTTTCTCATATTGTAGCCAATCCTTCCAGGATTGACTTGAAATAGTCTTTGGGAGCTTAGATCTTCTCTCCCACTATTGCATGAGCCATATATATGCATATCTATGATATTTTACACTTCCTGTAGTAGTGCTTCATCTATGACTCCACAATTCTTGTAAATAGACACTCTACCATGTAGCAGTATTTTACTTTTAGCATGTGTATTGATGGGAGGCTTGTTTTCCTTGATCCTTTGTGTTGTATTGCTATTATTTGTTGTTGATTCATAATAAAATGGCTCTATGGTTTCCATACATTTTGGTATGATTTTTATTCACTTCTATCTCTAGTTTATGTTTATGTATTGTTGTATCTCCACATTTGGAATATCTTAAGATATTCCCAATAGTGTATAAATTCCCTATTTTGGGATATTACAGTGGTATCAAAGCATAATCTTGGCTCAGCCTATGGATCTTAGCCATGATTCTATCAAGAAAAGAGAATATGAAGACTCCATTATGTGGAGAAAGAAAGGAAGATAGGCTTACAAAGCTTCTTCCAAGATCTGTACAGAGCATGCATGAAGATTTCAAGAAGGTAAGGAGGGATATGTGTACAAAATATCCAAGAGGGTTTGAAACTGAGTCAAACTCTAGATTTTATTATGGGGAGTCACTAGTACATTTGGGGGAAATTCCGACACTTGGTTCTGACGCTTTTGACCAAATGTCAGAAATTTCCCCAAATTTTTTCAATCCCGCCCGAAATCGTCGCTATACCGATGTTTAGAGAAACGTTTCGCAATACTGACACTTAGAAAAAGTGTCGCAATTGCGACGTTTGGAGGAAGACGTCGCAATTGCAACACTATGCCCCAAAGCGTCGCTATTGCAACAGCTGCCTCCAAACGTCACAAGTGCGACACAATGTATAAGTGTCGCAATTGCGACATTTGGAGGCAGCCGTCGTAATAGCGACGCTTTGGCCGTCGTCGGTATAACGACACTTATATCTGCACTACATAAAAATTATTTTATTAAAAACTACGACACTTAAATGTGCGCTACATAAAAATGATTTTATTAAAAACTACATTAACGTCTGATATCACGCGCGCATTCGCCCTCAACATTCGCCCTCAGCTCTTGCAGAATAGCATTCGCCCTCAGCGTTCGCCCTCAGCTCTTGCAAAAAAACATTCGCCCTCAGCATTCACCCTTAGCTCTTGCAGAACAACATTCACCCTCAACATTCGCCCTCAGCTCTTGCATAACAGCATTCGCCTGGCATTTTCCCTCGGCGTTTTCCCTCAGCTCTTGCAGAACAGCATTCACCCTCAGCTCTTGCAGAACAAAATTAGCCCTCAACATTCGCCCTCAGCTCTTGCAGAACAACATTCGACCTCAGCTCTTGCAGAACAGCATTCGCCCTCAGCTCTTGTAGAACAGCATTCGCCCTCAGCATTCGCCCTTAGCTCTTGCAAAATGGTAAGTTCTTACTACAGGCCCTTCCTCCTATAGTAGGTTTGACTGTATTTGGGTTTTTTTGGTCAATTCCATTGGATTTTGTTAGGCTATAGGGTTCTCTCTAGATGTCTTCCAATGTTCTTTCGGATTAGTTTCAAAGAGGATGTGTAAGATGTGTTTGTGCTTGCATGAATTTGACTCCACTAGTTTCATGAAGTTTAAGCTATGGATTTTAGTTCGAAAAACTCATCCATCTCAACACCTAGTAACGAATTGCCCCTGTTCTGATCTATATTGAAGGTGAACTGCAAAGTGGTAGAGAATGGGAGATTGAAATTCATCAACTTTATCACAAGGGTAGTACTCCAGATCGAAAGTGATGAGCTTTAGTTCTCCAGATTTAGGGATTTTATGATATTTGGGATTTTTTGATGACATACCAAAGGTCACGTCCATACAACCATATCAAGTTCAATGTTGAGATCATTCTCATATAGATATACGTCACTGATATATAGGGTTAATATCATCATCACTATCCATGGAAAATGAATGGTTACAAAATCTGTGATTGTGGTTGGCTCATTTATATTTATTACCCATTTACAGTAGAGCAGAGAAACACTAAATATGGCCCAAGCAGAGCCTTTACAACAGGCAATGGAATTGCAACTGCTTCATCAATAACCAATAGCTCCACTTGAGAAACCTTTTCACAATCTTGGGGTTGGATATACTGCAGAGCAAACAATTTTAGTTATCATTCGTGCTCCAATATATTAATATACTTTTTACATTGAACTGAAGAAAGGGAAACAAGCAAATGCTAGCCATCATACAATGCTTTAACATAAGAGTTTTGAGTGACATACTTGAAAAAAAGAACTCATCCATTGATATTTATAATTATTTGAGTTATTCAAGTTAAACACAATGTCAAGAATCAAGATTCAATACCCTCTATTATCTTCATCACCCAATACAAGATTTAAATTTTTCCCAAAGAAACACTTATTAATTTAGCAGCCATTATTTCTCCCTGCTTTAAAAACCCTACATTTAAATGAAAACAAGCATTGCATTTCAACTACAAAAATCTATTAGTGTTCAAATGTACATGTGTGCATCACTTGTGTAAGGTATTCCTTTTCCACTTTCACATTATCCAAGAATGTGTGCAGTATAGTTCATATTTTTTGTGATTTAGATTATCTTGAAAAAGGAAAGGTAAATTATTTCCCATGGAAAAAGAAGGTTTTCCCTTTTTACTACCGGAAATGGTACAACAAAGTTCCATTTCTACCCGAAACTCCTATGAAACAGGAACCAAATAAAGGCCATGTCCTCAATGGACATCATTTGGCTTTGAAAATGGTCATTGCACCGTGTTGTTTCTTATATTACATCATGATAGTTTCTTAGGTCATTTCTTGTTTCTTGAGATGAAAAACAACCAAAGAAATTGTGAAGATTCTTTCAAGAAATAAATGACCATTTCTCAATCATATCTCAACTATTTTTTATTTTATTCAGTGGTTGCTTACTTTGAGAGAAATTTGACACTTTTATAAGGAATATAACATAAAAACACAAAATGGGAAGGAATTGATGAGGTAGATGACCTTTATTTGTTGTCAATTAAGAATTGATAATACACGATGCATGTTCTATACTACAAACTAGATTCCTTCCTGGAGTTAGGACACAGAGTATTGAATCAAAGTTGTAGTTTCTAACTTCTTGTATTGTTTCATCAATCTTGACATTTAGACATTGCATGTCTTCATTGCTTCATGTTAGAATAATTTGCATCATATCGTACAATAGGAAATTAGGAATTATGATTATTATTACTTTATGGATCTGTTAAGTTACTTTTAATTTTGCATGGTTTAGTGTGAAATTATTATTGTGTGCCCTTAGGCCCAGGTGAAGGAATGTCAAGGACTGAGAACCCTAGTTTTTAAATGGTATTGTTTCTTATACCCAAAAATCCCTCAACATCACTTCTGATTAGTTCTTAACAATAGTGTTGTAAACAATTTGAGAATTGAGATAGCAAAATCTCGCACTTCTCAAGATAAATTCCTAAAGCTAAAGTGTGATACCATGTGTAATTCAATAGCCCCATTGTCAACTCACCAACCTCTTTTCACTTCGGGCTAGCTATCCTCCAACACAAGGGGGGTTCTCCCTAGTAGATGTTAGGGATCTAATAGCCCAACCAAACCAAGTCAATATCCCCCTAACTCTCTATGTTTACTACTATCAATAAAAATATTGAACAACAGGGTCAGACATGCATCCTGAAGATAAAATTGCCAGGGTATTTTTGGGTAATTTCAAAGGGAAATTCCCCAAACACATATAATCAAGGAATTATAATGTGATTTCAAACATTATATATCAAAAAAATCGTTTAAAGGATATTGAAAGGAAAAAGGTGATGGAAGATAGAAAGTGCCTTACTTAAATGCTCTAAGGATTTTTCGATAGTTTCTCCAAAAGCTTCACTTCAAGGCCCTTCAAGATCGTCTCCAACAATGCTATACCATCAGCTTCAACAATGTTGCTCCAAAATGTCGTCAAGGTCTTCACAACAAGTTTACTAGAAGTTGCTCCAACAATATATTCAATAAGGTCTTCATTTTCAACTCGTCTCTTGTTTGGGTGCCTTAATGTGCAATGACATGTTTCCAGGACTGAATTCAATGCAAGGCATATTTGAAACTCTAACTCTGTCTTCCAGTGTCTTATTAGAAATTATTTCAGTTTTCATTTTTTTCTTTCAAGTTAGATATTGTTTTCAAGTTTTTACATTTATAATTTTATTTCAATGTGGCAGACTGATCAGGGCAGTACAGGAACAACCCCGAGATGGGATGATCGCAGAAAGAGGCCAATGGAAGAACATGTAAAGTACTAGCATTGCTATATCTTCAGGTATTTTAGTTATTTACATAATTGAAATAATATTAATTTTGTTCAAATATACAGACACCTAGCCATGGTACGCCTGATGATTCCCTCTTTGAGGAAGAGCTTTCTTCATCCTTATCTCCAACACTCTTGTTGCGAAAAAAGGCACGAGATGCAAGGTCAGAATTTAATACTTTGATAGACGCGCCTCAAACACCTGAAACAGAAGAGAGGATAAAACAACTTATGAGCCAGCTAGAAACATATCAGGTAATAATAAAAAGTCAAAAGGATATTTTTTTTGTTATGCATGAGATGAATTGTGATAGTTTGATTTTTAATTTTTACATTGACTAAACTAACAAAGAGTTATTTTTTATGTAGTGTTTTCTAGCACTTGCTGAACTCGGTGTTGGTGGTAGTGGGACACAAGGGAAAGATATTGCCTAGCAACCCTCTCGTACACCTTCTACTCCTTTAGGTGCCAACCAAGAAACACACCCTACCCAAGCAGACACCCAGCCAACCGCTGAACGTGTTGGCAGTGATGAGGCTGATATGGCCAACTACATTATTGTGTTTCTAGGAGCTACATGTGTCAGCTCCATAGGGACCATTAGTGGCATGTTGTTGGTGAACGATGAAGGTGTCCCTATAAAGCACGTACAACTCCCAGGAAAATTTTAATATTTTAACTATTTCATGTACTCTATCTAAAACATAGTTATCATGATTTTTATTTTTAAATTAATGATAATATATTTTTTTCTGTGTAGGAAAAAATGAGTTCTACACATTTTTAAAGAGCCATTCGTTGGTAATTTTTGGCCCAACCATACGCACAAGGTGGAATTCCTAGAATTCCAACCTGAAAAAAGAACTTCTAGATTATCTAGAAGCCCTTTTTGGGGTCGGCACATTTGACAGAACAGCGATGGCTCGGGTAGCCGGAAAATATTTGAATATACCAGGGACACCTATAGGATGAAATTGCAATTTAACCCTAGATACGAGTGTTATCTAACAATTCTAGAGAGTGAGTGGAGAGCACTCATCCATGACGGAAAAGAGAAAATGGCAAAGAAAGAAGGAAAAATGCCAACTAGACTCGCAAGGTAAATTACAACTTTAATTCAATAGCTTTAATTTTCTCTATGTCTAAAATAAAAGTGTGCTACGTCATATCTGACTTTAATATTTTGATGCTAGGTTTCCTGACACCTCGAAGGCAACCAAAGCTAGGATTGAAAAAAAGGGCCATCATAAGCTAGGCCAGGGTGGCTACTTGAAATTAGCCGCAAGAATTGTAATTAAGTAGCTAAACATCTTATAATTAATTGTATTTCCTTCCAACGTTTTTGTAATTCTATCAAATATGATTAAAAATACACAATCATATGTATTGTAGGGTGATGACTTCGGAACAGAAACTACAGAGGAAGATAAAAATATTATTTTCCATTTCGGCTATCAAGCCGTAGTTGAACGTCGCAGAAGCTTGGGGCAGGTCCCAAGATCCAGAATGCCTGATAAGGTAAAACATTAACCTTTCAATATGTTTTTTTTCATCCATAAATTTAATGACTAACAACTTTGTTTAAATCAGGGGAGCAGCAGTACCGACGAGGCAAATAACCCAGTTTTAGAGCCAGATGTAGATGCTCCTCAAGTGCAACCTAATCATTGTAGTGGGGACCAGGCTGACAATGCTACTATTAGTGAGGGTCGTGACGGTAATTAATTTCCAGTTATAATTTTTTCTAATTATACCTTGATGGTTGTCCTTATAACGTTTTTTGTTTAAATGATGGAGAATGTTTCCCTTGAGGATCTTACCACCAGAGAGGAAGACAGGGCAACAGTCCCAACGGCGACAACTGGTGCACCAGGTAAATAATCTCATTGCAATTTTTTTTATTAATATTACCGAACTAGTTCAATGATATTTAAAAACTGACAATTAAAATTTAATATTATTTGTTTTTGTAGGTGATGCCCCATCACTGGATGAGACCAGACATCATGACTATTTAACTAGGTCAACAGTGCGGGTCGAAAGGCACGAAACAGGAGCAGAGCACGATGATATTTATGATGTAATTAGGAGCTTTAGAAATAGGAAGAAGAAAAAGAAAATTTGATAATGTAAAATATTGTATTATTATAAGACAAACGTTACCATACTTGGAATGTTTTTTGCTTTATATAAAAAACTCATTTATCATACTATTTTTATGTCAAGCATTAATTTCAATGTTTCCTTGCGTACTTTTTGTTGAATTATTTTTTTATTAGTTATTGAATATTTTTTTTTATGCTCATGAAAGTAAAAAATGAAATATAGATTGGGTATTGGGGAATTGAGAGTGATGTGAGGGGGGGGGGAGGGGCCATAAGAGATTCCACCTTCACGTGGTTGGCCCTGTTTAGTAGAGAATAATTTATTGGAGCGATTTAATCTTGGAGCAAACCTCCCTTGATCCAGCGTAGCAACAAAAAAGTCACTGTTGACTTAGTTGCTACTCTTTCACATCGTGGGAGGCTTGTTCCAAGTTCATGCGACTCCAATAAATTGTTCTTGAAACGAAGAGGAGCTTATTCAGGTATGTTTTGACATTTTCAACATATGTTCCAACATTATCATAAGAATGCATCTTAGAGTAAAAAATACTACATCAATTACTTGTATTTATTGTATAGATAATGATGGATTTTGATTGACTTGGCAGTGCAGGTACAAATCCTCTTGCATCATGAGCAATACAACTTGTCAACCAGGGTCATGTCTAGGATATTTTTTCTTGTGCGCTTGACCAAGTTCGTAATGTCACATTTTGTAAGTTCCTTTACAGTTCATAATTCAATATTAAGCTTGTTCACGATTATTATCTAGGTTTTTTGTATGTGTTTTTTCATCTATTTGATTGTAAGCAACTATGCATGTTTCCTGTTGTTCACTATGATTTCTCCCATTACCACTCCCAGGATGAATCCGACTTTATTGTTACATAGGTTACTTTATTGTTTCTATGATTTCTCCATTTACGATTTCATAGGTTACATCATGTAAAGTTGTCAATCTCAGGTTGGTGATGAGCTTTATTTCTATAGATTTGGGGATTTTCGGATATTTTCTCCCTCATGTCATTCCTGCATCACCTTGTTGTTTGAGAATGCCAATTGTCTACCACTTGTACCAATTGGCACATGTCAATCTCTGAGTGGTGCCACATTTCACCTATTTTCGGCCCACTTGACCACCTGAAAAACTCAAATCCACACACCATGTGTCTTTATCATGGAGTGCCACATGTCCTAGATATTTAGGCTGATATGCCTTCTATTATGAAAGAGATCATTTTTTTTTCATCAACACTTCTTATTTAGGCACGACACCTGTTACTTGTTTAATCTGACGGTCACAGTCTCTCGGGTTACCTTCTAGGTTTGACATACCACTGGTTTTTGGTATATTTCCATGGAATCGGTCTGAAAATACCAGCAACAATCCACACACTTGCAACCGTCGACAGACCTGCCATTTTAGTAGCTGCATTTCCGCAACTGCCAATACACCTGCTGTTTTAATTGCTGCATTTCGGTAGCTGCCAATACACTTGCTGTTTCATTCTCCTAGACTCTGTGTATGCATATTTTTCATATAATTTTATCACGAAGTTGGCTGCAGTGATTTGACATGCCTTTGAATATTTTTGCGGGTTAGAAGACATTTCAGGCCAGAGCTATTGAATATACTTGATGAGATAGTTGTATTTGATCCTCTTTCTCGTGATGAGCTCAGAAAATTTGCTAGACTACATATGAAAGATGTAGCGATTCGTCTTGCAAAGAGAGGTGTTGCTTTAGGGGTTACAGATGCTGCTCTGGATCTTGTTCTTCAGGAAGCCTATGATCCTGTAAGTAATCACTTTGCTTTGCTTTATTTCTTATTCAGAGTCTATCTTGCCAGGGGATGTCCCTGTTATGGTTTGTTATGAGACCATTGTCAATTTCATCACCGTCCCTCATATTATGTTCGATTGTGTTTATAAATAATAAACAATTATTACACCAAACAAGAAACAATTAACTGTACTATGAGTAATATGATATCTTGAAATGATTCTCATTATAATTTCATAACCTCTGCTCTCACTTGGTGGTGTCTATATCACTAAGTGTGTCTTCTTTAAAATTATAGTTACAACAGACAATGAACAATTAACTGCACTGTGAGTGATATCTTGTAATAATTCTTATTATAATTTCCTAACCTCTACTCTCACTAGGTGTCTATATCACTAGGTGTATCTATTTTAAAATTATAGTTTTAATGGTAGATAAATTGTTATCTTAAAATTATAGCTTTGATGGTGATACCTTGTGATTGATAATGCAATTTGAAGTAGCTTTGGATTTGACTAATATAGTCTCAGGAACCTCTGAGAATACAAAGGTTGTGATTGATTACGGGGCACTGCCTATATTTGTGGAACTTATTACCTCTGGGAATGATAATGTTCGAGAACAGGTAGCACATTTATTTTAGAGGCATAAAATTATTCTTCCCAACTATCTTTATATGTCCGTAATTTTGGAATTTGATTTAAAAAACTAGTACCCAACTTTGAGTTCAACTGGTGTTCGTGTAAGGTTGTTTGGGCTTTGGGAAATATTGTTGGAGACTCTGCAACATTTAGGGATCTTGCCCTCAGTCATGGAGCTCTGAGGCAGGTGCTTTCCCATTTGAATGATACTGCCAGAATTTCAATGATAAGAAATGCTACATGGGCTCTGTCAAATTTTTGCTGTGACTTAAACCCCAACCACTATTCGAACAAGTAAGCAGAATACATTTTATGCCTCTTCTTCTTAGTTCGCAAATACTATGGATTTTTTTTATAGATCTTGGTGCTTGGTAGATTTGGACGTAATATGGACCTAGGCGCTTGTTCATTACAATGACTCTATCATCAGGTTTTAGAAAATGCTTAGAAATTTGGGTTTCACAAGGGGATTACCCTTGCTTGCAATTATTGATTATCAATCACATTCAAAAAAATTCTTTCCTACCATTGCTGAGCTCTTTGTAGGTGAATTTCCGAGGCAATTTCACAATATTTGAAGTAAATTTGTCTGTCCTTTTTAATACTTTGCACTTGTAACAGAACCAGACAAACAATCTAGTGGCCAATGCAACAACAACAACACCTCCTGTTGCAATGCCTGCAATTCACCCTCTCTGCATGCATGAATGACCATGGCACCCTCTTTTTTGAATAGGTAATAGAGCTGAAGTTATTGGTTTCCATTAGGATCGTGGAATTCAACATCCAAAATAGTATCAAATTCCACTGCAATAGTGTTCCCTGGCGAGGGCAACAGTTCATTGAGACCTATTGGACTCATCACCCCCAAATAGCCTCCAGGGCTACCCAGAGTGTGATCATCTTTGTTGCTAAGTATATTTTTATTTTTTCAGTGAGAGTTTAGGGTTTCTCTAACATAGCTTCAGAAATCCGATTCAGTGCCTGCTTGAATATCGTCACATAATACTCATGGTTTGGATTGATGAGCATGTTATAAATGGTTGGTTGATTCATAAGAACCACCCATATAGTCATCTTGAGATATTTCAGAAGTTTTCTCGGGTTTCCTTTTTCACCGTTTCTAGTGGGTGGGATGGTGTGGGGTGATCCATCAATACCGGTGCTCTTGTAGTAGGGAATTTGTTTTTGGGGATATAAAGGAGCATTTGATGTAGATATCCCATTGGATGCATTCATAGATGGGCACGAGAGGTCAAGAATTTAAATTAAAAATATGAAACCTCTAGCATGGCAACCTGAAGACCGCGAGAGACACTGGTTAAAGATTGTTTTGTGCTGGCCTTAATATAGTCGTGATTTCTTTCTATTATCTTAATGCAAATATATAGTCCGGTCTCATTAAAATGAGGATTGTGGTTGTATTTCTCTTTGGTTGTTTCTCTCTTAATGCTCCAGAAGTTGCCAAAAGTTGTGATAGTTGTTTAGTTTGCCTGTTACAACTTAAAAATGGTTTTTAGCAATGGGAGTCATGTTTTTAAAGGTTCATACTAATATGAAGATCTTGTAATTCTATATTCAGCATAAGAGAAGATGGCCTCTGCTTTGGGCGGTATGACAACAATTGCCACATCTACCTCATTGGGTAACAATGGAAAGGGGAAGAAGTTGGTGCAATGTTTGATAATTATGGCAGACAATTGTCTTCTCTTTCAGTTTTTTCACCCATTTCCTTTAATTGCTCAAGCAGAAGAGGGACTCTGAGATTACGCGACAGAGAGAAGGTAGTTAATACAAGAGCTATGGAAAAGGATTTGTACTTCAACAAGGATGGCTCAGTGACAAAAAAATTGCAGGTCAGAGAAAAAATTATGTTTAAAGGAAGGTCACCTGCACGTGAAAATTCACTGCGGTGGATCTTTCCTTGTCCACTTATATTCGATTTTAATGTGTTATTTAATTTTTCATGGAGGGTTGTTTTGGCATATGGTCTGGCATTCAATTGCACACTTACTGAAAGCATTGTCAATTTGTCTTGCAGGCGGTGTGAACAAACTTGTTGATCTTGTTGGAGTCACCCTTGGGGTGAAGGGAAAAATGTTGTCTTGGAGAGCAAGCATGGTTCTCCGAAAATAGTTAATGATGGTGTGACAGTAGCTAAGGAGGTAATTTGTAGATGTGTGCTCTGGTTTTCTTTTTAACATTGTATTAGTTCCCCTCTTAAATGTCTTAGATTTGGTAGGCATAATTTGAAAACTCAAAGGTGAAAGGAAACATATTTGTTACCCAGTGGTCTACTTGGCCTATGGACTAGCCATATTAGAGTAATGCATAAATCTTTTCACAACAATAAAAGGAAAGGGTTATGGCTGAGTCAAATTTTATTGTTATTGATAGTGTAATGAAATGTATCTCAATGCTATGTTTTTGGCCTTTTTATTGGTTGAATTAGAGGACCCAGTTGAAAATATTGGGGCCAAGTTGGTAAGGCAAGCTGCGGCAAAGACAAATGATTTAGCTGGGGATGGAACCACAACATATGTTGTTCTTGCACAGGGTTTAATAAGTGAGGGTGTAAAGGTAACTTTTTGTCGATAGTACTGGATTAAGATCATCTATTCATTTTTGTAGGGTCTTATGGTTTTTGGTTTTTTAGTTTTGGGTTGGGATTATTGAGTCTAAGATAGTTTTTGAGTGAAAAAATTTCTATCAGGTATTAAAAAAATTTGGTTCTTTTGTCAAAATTTATGAGCTTGTTAGGAAATACAAAATTGACAATGGTTGTATCTTAAATTTGTGGAAAATAATTTGAAATGAAACCTTTTTGTTTAGGTTGTTGTAGCAGGTGCAAACCCCATTCAAATTACTAGGGGCATTGACAAGACAATAAAGGCCCTTGTTTTGGAACTCAAAATTTTGTCAAAGGAGGTAAATGCCTGCCTTTTGAGTAGGTTGGTTTTCCTTTTTGCTGATAGTTTGGTGTATCTAATTGAATTAGTTGCCTAAGGTATTTTTGGTTGCAAACTCCTTTTCATTTTTCATACAATATTGGCCTTGTGGAATACATTTGATTGTGTGGTCTTGTTAGATTTACAACATTTGTAGTTGTTTAGTCTTATGGCCGAGGTGCACTTTTATTATGGAAATAGTTGATGTAATATTGTCATTTAATCCTTACTGCAGGGTAGCATGTTGAGAAGTTTCTTGTGAAACATTTGGTATTCAAAATGACACTTGATCCTATACAGCATCATGCACTTGACTTCAAAATTCATATTCAAAGTGTGCCAGACAATTCTTGCAAAATTTCGAATATTTATGTTGTTTTAAACCATTATCTTTTTCATGTATTGGATGCTGAAAATGTGAAAAAGACTTTGGTATGAAACCAACTGGTGAATAATTTCCAGCAAAATAACCACTTCCAAGACATGATTTAGAAGTAGAACAAATGTGCTTATGAAGCATAGAAAGATATCCTTGATGCATTGTCAATGTTTGGCTAGGGTTATTTTTGGAGAAAATAACTCCTTATTCCTAGAATAGTGATCTTCAATACAAGCAAATGCCAGAGAAGAGAGATCATCGTGTGACATAAACCTATTAACAAAAGTGAATAGGGAATGATTATTAATTATGGCATACTAAGTTGTCAGTGATTTTGACTATTTCTCTTTAACATGTAAAAATGTTAAATTCCAAACTTACATCATCATGGTTTGGCATCATGAGCTTGACTAATTTTCCACCATGCTCATAATTTCATTGTTGTATTCATATCTATAAACAACGTTTCAAATAATAATAAAAATTTCTATAAGAAAAATATAGACCTCCATGCTACTGCTCCTTATGAGACAAAGTCAAAATTGCATTATACAATCTGACACATAAGAATCTCCTATATCCCGGTGGTATGTATCCAAATTCTTATAATAGTGTCTTCAAGACTTATGTTGACATTGCCAATGAGATATTTAAGAAATCAAAGATGGAGCCTTCTTCATTGTTGTATATGTAACAGTATTTTATTAATATAAAGATTGATGGTTTTGTCTTTCTGAAAATGAAATGTAAAAATAATTTATTGTGGCCAATTGAAAAGTTTTTTTTTAAGCTTTTCATTATGTAAGGGAAACATAGATATATGCCCTTCTAATTGAAATTCGGACATGCCCTTCAAATTTGATCACTATGTGGGACCTTAACAAACAATAAAAATATTCCTTCGCACATTATATAAAACATATAACAAAACCTTTGTCAAAACTTCAAACGAACCCTTTAGCCATGGAGCCCGCCAGACTTCAAACGGCGATAAACCATAATTCAAACCAAATTCGCGTTCCAAAATAGCCTGCTGACATCGGCCAATTTTGTGACGCGAAAACCAAATGAATTCTGCCCTAATATTTTTCAGGTCTGAATTTGGGTTGGCGTACGGATAGAGAGTTGTGACGCAAATTTCTTATCAAATTCGCCCTAATCTTTTTAGGGTCCAGATTTCCACTACGCAAGCAGCCCAAACAAAGATCTGCTCCAATCAATTTCTACCATGTGTCCTCAATCAAAATTTTCCCTGTTCCTGAATGCGGGTGCATTCGATGGCGTTTAAGGAGATGGGACATGGATGTGGCGATTTCATATCAATCGCATTAAGTTTTAACGCTATTCAATCAGTCGATATTTAAGTTCCAAGGTTTTCACATCAAATCGCATTAAGTTTTAACACTGTTAAAGATCGAACCTTCACTCCTATTAGCGATTCCACATGCTCCAATATGATCCATCCTTCAGCTCTCATCAATGAGAGATTAATTATGGTGGGCATTCTTCGATGCCATTGCAGTCGAGTCGATAAAGTGGTGTTTCGCTATGGTTTTTCAGATGAGCCGCAACCTTTGAATTGCAGATGCTCTTCGATTGCTGGGTTACACTTCCTGCTCACTATGCCGAGAAGGAGAAGTGGCCAGCTGAACTACTGCTTAGACCTTGGTGCAAATCTGCATTTCTCTCGGTCTGGTCTGTGTTTTTCTTCCTCGGTTTCTTGGAATCCTGCTTCTCTGTCTCGTCTTGTGCCCACTGCTGAGACTGCACCCATGCCTCGCCTGCGTCAAAGGAAGCATTACCGTAGGGGGAGCACTAGAGGTCAACCCCTGCGCGCTCCCTCCAGCCCCTCAACCGAGTCGTCTTCTGGCCAGCCCAGTGATTATTACGCAGGTTGCTATCCAAACAATAGAAGTGGGCGGGGTTGGGTTCTAGGATCTAGCCACCGTATGGGCTCCCCTGCTCCTCATTTCCCCACCGCTTCACCTTCTCCCACGACGCACACTACGCTTTTTTCCTTTAATTTCTCTCTAAACTGCCCACGATCATAGCTTCAATCACCGTGGTTTTCCGTGAGGAGGCCCAAGTGGAGGAACAATGCACCCGTCTGGTAGGTCTGAGCTCATAAAAATTCGGCCAGCATTCGGGCCTTCAGGAGGGGAGTGGTGGCGTGAATGTGGAGATAGCACCTGGCAATCCTGGACCTTCCGAAGGATGGTGCTGAATCGTCGAGGAACCACCGGAGGAGTAGTTTGGTTAATTTGGTTTTCTTGCTTCACGGCCCACTTAATTGGGCATGTTTTAGATTATATTACTGTGCTGGACCTCTGTAATATTTTTGAATTCTGTAAACATTCAAGACTGGTTTCCCTGTATGAGGGTAGTCTCCTTTTTTGATTTTTTGATGACAAATTTTCCATAAGTCTGGGCAATGTTTTTGACTTCGGTCATGCTGTAATTTTATTCCCACTATTAATAGATTAACTTTACTTAGAAAAAAAATATGTTGCCATGTTTCTATTTTAAACCTATTTTTTGAAATACAGAGCCATGTTTATATGATTGTTTATAGTCGAAGCGCTGCGGGGTGGTTTATTATATTAATATTTCACGGTCGAATTATGTTCATAAAAATTGGAGAAAAAAAATGTTGCCCTGTTTCTATTTTAAACCTGTTTTTTGAAATACAGAGCCATGTTTATATGATTGTTTATAGTCGAAGCGCTGCGGGGTGGTTTATTATATTAATATTTCACGGTAAAATTATGTTCATAACAATTGGAAAAAAATATGTTGCCCTGTTTCTATTTTAAACCTCTTTTTTGAAATACAGAGCCATGTTTATATGGTCTACGTATTATACTCTTTCTCTGTATATCTATAGGAACATTTTTGCTATGAACAGGGTGGATGTTGTAGCGGGCTACTAATGGAAACAAGTGATCCTGAACCTTACATCTCGGATGCAACAGATGGTTACCAATTTTTGAATCAAGTGAGCCTGATCTTACAAGCGAGCCTGGGTTTCTGCAGATGGTTTTTATTTCCGGGAACAAGCGAGCCAGAACATACAATCGACCTTGGGTTTATACATATTTTTTCTCTATCATGGATGCTTTCTGTGTGAGGCGTATATCAACAGTACATGTTTCTGCACATTTCCTGTATCCGCTTTATGATACTATTTTATGTGTTGACAGGTTATCACTCTGCCTTTAAAACTAGCAATGCTGGTCTATGTTGCTGGTTTATTGATATGGTCTGATGGTATTTTTATATTTTGGACATATCACACTCCTCACATGATTAGCTTTTGAATTTCTCTGCTCTTCATGATTTGGCATTTATTTTATTTGAAACAATGCACGCTTTCGTACTTATCTATTGTTTACTATTCTTACATATTGCTATTTCTACTTTCTTTATAGATGTCGTTAGACTCCATCGTGATGCTTTCTTTCGCATCATTATAACTGCATGTGGACTGCGATCGGTTTTATATCGTCCCCATGTGACATGGGGTATTTTTCTATCATTATTCAAAAATTTCCACTTTTCCTTGATGGATATTTGGGTTCCAATCTTCAGATGTGAAAATGTAATGACTTCATGGATTGTTTTTCTTCATATAATATATTCAAAACATTGTTTTTTCTCTTGTGAAAAAAAAATGATTGTTTATAGTCGAAGCGCTGCAGGGTGGTTTATTATATTAATATTTCATGGTCGAATTATGTTCATAACAATTGGAAAAAAAAATGTTGACCTGTTTCTATTTTAAACCTGTTTTTTGAAATATAGAGCCATGTTTATATGATTGTTTATAGTCGAAGTGTTGTGGGGTGGTTTATTATATTAATATTTCAGGGTCGAATTATGTTCATAACAATTGGAAAAAAAATATGTTGCCCTGTTTCTATTTTAAACCTGTTTTTTGAAATACAGAGCCATGTTTATATGATTTTTTATAGTCGAAGCGCTACAGGGTGGTTTATTATATTAATATTTCACGGTCATTGGAAAGCCCACAATTCATAAAAAAATATTGGAGATTTACTGTCCTGTTTTAAAGTTTCATTTTTTTTTTAAATTGAACACTCCATCGGTATACTGACGCTTTGTAAGCGTCGGTCTTCCGACGTCTTGAATGATTTCTGTCGATCTTGTGATGTCCATCGATATTGCGACAATTCTTCCCAAGTTCGGTATTGTGACGCTTTTGGAATGCGTCGGTATTGCGACGCTTCTGGGACGCGTCAGTCTTGCGACACTTTTGCAATGCGTTGGTCTTGCGACACTTTTGTATGGCGTCGGAATTGCGAGAGCTTAAAAATGTTGGAAGAGCGACAATATAAAAACGTCAGAAGAGCGACGTTCAAAACGCCGGACCACATTTCCTCGGAATTGCGACAGTTTACAAACGTCGGAAGAGCGACGTTCAAAACGTCGGACCACATTTCGTCGGAATTGCGACAGTTTACAAACATCGGAAGAGCGACGTTCAAAATAGCGGACCACATTTCATCGGAATTGCGACAGTTTACAAACATCGGAAGCGCGACAACTTGGGAAATGTCGGAAGAGCGACGCTTGTTTGGAAGCGACGGAAAAAGTGTCATTAGTGCGACACTTTTTCAGTGCATCGGAATTGCGACGTAATGATAAACCAAGTTTTTCCTGTCCTTGAACTTTTGCTCTTGCGATGACTATGTGTCGGAATAGCAACAAAGTGGCCGTAAAAAATTGGGCCAAATTTTCTAGTGAGTGTGAGCATGCAGCCACACCCTATGATGCACAATGCAGTCACATGCCCATTTTTTCCATGAGAAAGAGGGAGGAAGAAGGAATGCCTAAGAGGAGAACTCTTAGTGGTTTCTTGCATGAATATGAATCTCAAACTCAGAAGTTTAGAGATCATATCACTTTCCCAGAGTTTTTCAAGATCAAGGTGAGGAGGAGAAAGAAACATAATGTAGATAGATTTATTTTTTCTACCTTTGATGGTTCCCCTACATGTTCGGCCAGGGTTTGGGTGGAAGAGCTAGACACCTTTTTGCAACAGCATCAAATTTCTAAAGATGAAGCCATCAGAGTAGCAGCGCTGCATTTTGGAGGTAATGCCTATGCATGGTGGATATTTGATCATTTTACTTTAAAGAATGCAAACACTTCTTCTTATGCAAGGTTTATTAAGGCATTGATGGGGAGGTTTGATGGAAAACTTTATACAACACGTGTGGAGAAGTTAAACAAACATAAACAAACAAAACCCTTGCATGTGATGGAGAAAACTATAAACTCAGATCCACTTCAGAAACCCATGGAGGAGACTGACATCTTGCAGCATACCTTGTTAGAGGCAAAGCCTCTATCTCATATTCTTGAATAAGAGGGCATGGAGATCTATTTTTCAAGAGACGATCCATTTCTTGAGAGGTTTCCCATACATGTTGATGAGGAGGAGGGCAACAACGCTGTCATGTCTAGATTTGATCAAGTACATCATGCAGAGGAAGGAGGAGATCTTTCTCCAACTAGAGGTATTCTTTCATCTTTTCAAGGAAGTCCCCAGGATCTCATGTGTGGAGATCAAGGCACAACTCATGTTCTACATGTTCCATTGATGATGAGGTGTGGAACTATGGAGATACAAGGAGGGGATAGGGAGGATGACCAACATCATGTGATGAGGAGCACACATCTCTGTCTATTTCATGAGGTTGATGCACCTAAGAGGGAGACTGGATTGAACGGTGAGAGCAGGGACAAGTATTTCCATTCATATATGAAGTCTACTCTTGATGATGATGTCTCATTGCATGGAGACATTTCACCAAGGAGACCACCAGATCAGCAGATGATGAGAGATGCTTCACATTTTGAGGCACCATTCATTGATTTCAAAGGAGTGGAGACCTTGGGAGGTAATTTTACAGCGCTGAGAGTCTTGGGTATACTCAAAGAGGAGAGAGGCATTCTCTCAGCATCATCTTTACCCACTCTCATTTCAAATTCTACGTTGTGCCAGAAGCAACTGAGGAATGATAGCAGCTTTCCAACTTGCATCTTTGGCATGGAAGATTTCAAAGAGGAGGATGACCATATGACAGATGTTCTTCATGAGAGATCATTAGCACTGTCACTATGGAGTATAGATCCATATTGGAACTCCCAGCTATTGGTGGAGTATTCTAAGGATCTTTTCACTTGCATGATATTGGATGAATAGTTGCATGAGGAGGGATATTTAGTTAGAGATGGGATCATATACTATCATGGTAGGATATTCTTATCAGGAGCTTCCAAGCTCAAGGAGAAGTTGCTACAAGCAGCTCATGAGGATTTCCTTTTCAGCCACACTTGTTCTATGAGAGCATACAACACCATCAT
The DNA here is from genome assembly GCA_034641835.2 of Pinus albicaulis. Taxonomy (NCBI): domain Eukaryota; kingdom Viridiplantae; phylum Streptophyta; class Pinopsida; order Pinales; family Pinaceae; genus Pinus; species Pinus albicaulis. Next base: position 715,140,906 of record CM076571.1, on the reverse strand, counting down.
GGAGGGGTATTTTTGGAAGGGTTTCGAGGAGGAGATATATCAGCATATGAGGAGATGCATGGATCATATGGAGATGGAGGACAGAACTGACAAGTGAATCAGGTTCGTTAGCGATTCATGAATTGGAAGTGGCCGAATATAAAGCATCAGCTTCCCTACGATATCTCGCATGTTTAGTAGGACTGCCTTACCAAGTGCCATCATTTGAGGGGAACAAATAGAGAATTACGGTTAGAAACATCCATCCTTTTGTGCTAACTCTTTCGAGGAGTTAGCATAGCCAACTCTTTCCTCTTTGAGGATGAGAGGAGACTCATCTATGAGCCACTCCATTTGTATGAGCAAGACATATGGTAAGGGTATTGTTGATTTGCATAGTAATTTGTATATATGTATACATCTCTTAACCATATATGTGTAGGAATTTGCTCAAAGGAGGAATATTCTTCCTTCTAGATTTCATGGTCTACTTAAGGCCACTATAAATTATCACTCCCTAGGAGGATTTGGGGAGGATATTTCTTGAGGAGAACATACTCACCTTACACAATACATCATTCACTTTCTCCAAACACATGAGGAGAATGGGGCAGCAAGCAAGTGGTTGAGAAACCACACTCTTTTTCATTCTCTATTGCAGTTGAGGTTCAAGCTGCGCTAGTTGCATTTGAGGGACGATTGTCCTTCTCCACTACTACATATGGAAGAAAGCATGATTCTCATTATGGTTCCCTTTATTTCTATTTTTATTGCTTTTCTTGGGAGCATAATTGGGGGAGAGACACATTGGGTGGATGTGTCCTTTGAGTGAGAAATTCCCCACACTTTTTGCACTACATGTTCTAAGGGGAGCATGGGAGATGGTATGGCCACCATAGAAAAACATTTGTTTCCTTATGAGGTGAGCCATATGATTGATGTGATGCCATATGATGATGATTTCCAACTCATCATATATGGGAATATTTGGGCCAGCATGATTCATAATGTTGGAGAGGAGATCTTTGAGGATCCAATCTTCTTCTTTCCATTTGAGGGCAAGATTATTGCAGCCCAGGATTAGCAGACACTCTACACTTGTCTTAAGTGGAGAGGAGAACAATGTGGGGTAGACTATTTTTTCTACCAGGATCAAATTTTCAGCCCACCTACATTGCAGGAGCTCAAGGTGGAGGATGATTTCTATGAGTTGCCATGTTGGGAGGTAACTCATTTTGTATGGATGATTGCTTGGGGATGGGAGCTTCATATGGGGATGGTATATCCCAATTCCTATCAGACCTCATGCCTCAAGAAGGCCCCTCAGTTTTATATTTGCAGTTGCTTGAGGACAAGCAACATTTGGGAGGGGAGGACTGTAATATTCCCACTTTAGCACACCGCTAAATGGAATATTAAATTTTGTCGTTTACACATAGGAGGTAAATAAATGGGTAAGGAGGCCCATACATTGCAGAAGAATGAAAAAAATCCCTCATAATATGAAATGGGATATTCATAAGAGCGGGATTTCACACCCTCAAGTGTGAAAGAGGACATTTGCATTAAGACAAGGTCAATTTTGACCAAGTCAATGGCGCTGGGATAGGAGGTGGAGAACACTTTGATAGAAAATGAAGTATGAATGGAAAGAGGGTTATTTAGTAAAGGAAAACCTAATGAGTGGGACCCATGGATAGAGGGCTTTCACTTTTTTAAAAGGAGGGCAAGGCAACCATTGTTATTCATGATATGTATTATTGATTTCTTGGTCTGTTCAGACTTTGTGCATTCTCCTGCTGTTTAGCAGAGTTGCAGTGCTGCTTAGCACAAGGATTTCTTATTTAGTAATTCCTTCTCCTTTCAAGAGAGGCCTCTTGAAGGAGCTTTCACTTCATTTCTCCACATCTATGATTGAGGCCAAGCTTCCTCCTTCAGCTACAACGCAGTTTTTGCTAAGAGTTGAGTTGTGTTGCAGGGTGTTGTAGTGGATGGTTGAAAACACCACTTCTGGGGCTTGTTTTTCAAAGGAGAAAGCTTTCTTTCCTTTGGAACACCAGTGAGGAAGATTCTGGAGCTTATTGTAGATTTTGGCACTTGTCCAACACATTCCCTTTCACCTACAGCGAAATCCCTTCTCTAGACTATGTTATTTTCAGTGTGCAATTGTAGTGAGGGCTTGCAGGATTATTGGAGGGTGATATATTCAGTGATGGGATCAGCCTTTCACTTCAGAGATCCATTGGAGAAGGCTTATTTATTAGATGTAGCATATTCAGTCATCTCCATCCAATTCCAGTTCTTTAGTTGCAGCTGCTACCCTGCAACTCCGGCATTTCTGCAGTTTTTCATATTTTAGCCAATCCTTCTAGGATTGACTTGAAATAGTCTTTGGGAGCTTAGATCTTCTCTCCCACTATTGTATGAGTCATATATATTAAGATCTATGATATTTTACACTTCCTGCAATAGTGCTTCATCTATGACTATGCAATTATTGTTCATAGACACTCTGCCATGTAGCAGTATTTTAATTTTAGCATGTGTATTGATGGGAGGCTTGTTTGCCTTGATCCTTTGAGTTGTATTGCTATTATTTTCTGTTGATTCATAATAAAATGGCTCTATGGTTTCCATACATTTTGGTATGATGCTTATTCACTGCTATCTCTAGTTTATGTTTATGTATTGTTGGATCTCCACATTTGGAATATCTTAAGATATTCCCAATAGTGTAGAAATTCCCTATTTTGGGATATCACAGTTATTCCCAATCTCTGACAATGACGTTTTTGGACATTGGGTTCAACACTCCCTGTGTGTTTCGCGACATGGACTAACTGCCTCTCATGGATCTTAACTCTGGCAATTGTAGCGGAGACTAAAGCCTACGGGTTTTGGTCTAGTGGAAATTGTGATTCCAACAATTGGTATCTGAGCTTGGTTCCTTCAATAACAGTTTAAAAGCTGGAAGGAGGTCATGGAGAATACCAAAAATGGTGTACCTCTATTCAATGAAAATAATTATGCACTTTGGAAAGGAAGAATGGAGGTCTATCTCTTGGCACAAGGTTACGAAGTATGGGACACTGTTCAAAATGGATTTACATCAACCGCGGATGAATAAGGTAAGTGTTAATGGTAATGATGTACAAAAGAATATTAATATTATGGAATTTATTGGAATCTGATTATTTAAAGTTGCTTAAGCAAAACCACCAAAATGTAAGGGAAAATCTTGAGAATATATATATGTGTGACTAAATGTCAAAGAAGCAAGCTTTCCTTCAAATCTATAGAGAAAATTTACAACTCGTACGAGAAGATTAAACATTGTTGCATACTTCAACACATTGATGAAATAACCAAATATCTGAAGGATTAAGAGAGATGGCATTGATTTAAAGATCAATATATAGAAACATTCTTAGAATGTTACTAGGAAATCTCAACCCAAAGGTATCAACGTTCCAGAATACAATGCAACCGGACACAACCATCATGAATGAATAATTAAATGGAGTTCTCATAGCATATGAAATGAGACTTGATGAAGAAAAGGGTACTTCAAATCTATAAATTGCGATCGTTGCATCTAAAAAAACCAATAAGGACAAACAACCTTCAATTAAAATGACATGCACCTGCAAGTGTGAAGAAAAGGGAGATGATGGAGAAGGTCTTTCAGATGAATAATATGCTTACTTTATGAGAAAACTAAAACCTGGTAAGGGAAAATTCAAAGGTAAACTTCCATTGATATGTTTCAGTTGTGGTGAGGTTGGGCATTTCGTAGCAAAATGTCCAAACAAAAGTGATGAAACTAAAAAGGAAAGAAAGGCTTTAAGAAATTCAACAAGCAAGGCAAAAAGAAAGGATCCAAAAGGAACTTTCTCTCTAAATAATATAGCTCATCTTCCGATGAAGAAAGTGACAGCAAAGAAGAGGCCAATGAGAAAGTATTGTTTATGGCCAAGCACAATAAACAAGAAATATCAAACAATGAAGAAGAAGGGTTGACCACAGAAGAATTTTATGAGGAGAAAATCAAGCTTATAAAAGAGCTCAATGCTGAGAAGATCTGTTCCAATACTCTTGAATAATAAGTTCAAGGTCTCAAAATTGAGGTTGAAGAACAAAAATGTATTGAAGAGTCACTTAAAAAGAAGTTGGAAGAAAGAAACCAAGAAAGGGAAGCATTAGAAGCCGAAGTAGTCTCACTGCGTAAGGAAGTGACTAAGGGAAAAACTGTCCAAAACTATGCCAAAAGCTCAGGAGCATTGGAAGAACTCATCAACAATCAACAATATTACAACGACAAAATTGGCCTCGATTATAAAGAAGAAGAAGCAGGACCTTCTACAACAAAATACAATGAACCTATGATATCTAACATACATGAAGACTTCATTGGAAGGGATTCGCAAGCACATCCTTGGAAGACAATTCCTTGACGAAGATTTTCATCCAGGTACCAACATATTTTTCATGGCTATTTTTATTCATGTGGAAAATTTGGTCATAAAGTTGTAGAATGTCGCACGTACCCTAGGAACCAATACAATTCCAAGAGATTCTTCAAATATGAACCTCCCAGGGCTCAACAAAAAATCAATAGATTTGAAAATTTAAGAAATAATTTGGAATGTTACAAATGTCATAACTTTGGACACATAGCCAGAGACTGTAGACTTGAAAATCCTCCAGAAGAATCTTCAAAGCCACAAAATGAACGAACATGGAAGAAGAAGAAGACTGATAATTGTGCTCTCGCTCTCAAGGCTAAAAAAAAATAAAGATATGTGGTATGTTGATAGTGGTTGCTCAACGCATATGACTGGAGATAAAAGGAAATTTGTATATCTGAAAGAGAAGAAGGATGGAACCATATCCTTTGGAAATGATGGATCTTCAAATGTTATAGGATCAAGTACCGTCACTCTCAGAAGCAAATATTTTATAGCCAAGAATGTTCTATTGGTCGAAAACATGAATCACAATCAAGCCAAGCATAAAAATAAACAGACTACACACACAATGCTATCTAACCTCCAGCTAAAATGTAAAACTGAAAGGCAGTATAAAAAATTGTAGCCATCATGTTGAGTCTGGAAACCATATATATGTTCGACGTAAGTGGCCTAAAGAAGTGTTCAATACTAAAGAAGATGAAAGTTGTTTATGGCACAAATGAATGGGTCACATAAACTTTGAAAATCTTGTTAGGATAAGCAAAAAGGAAGCAGTACGAGAAATGCCGAAAATCTCAAAAACCTTCCAACACACTATGCGAGGAATGTCAGCATGGAAAGCACACAAAAGTCCAATTTAAAACAAAAGAACATTTTGCATCACATCCATTGGAATTGATACATACTGATCTATGTGGTCTTGTGAGAAAAAAAGGCTTAGACGGAGAATTATATTTCATGTTAATGATAGATGACTATACCAGGATGACAGCCGTCAGTTTCCTAAAGAAAAAATCTGAAGCATTTGAGTGCTTTAAGATCTACAAAGAGTTGGTTGAAAATGAAACTGATTTGAAAATAAAGTGTTTAAGATCAGATAATGGTGGAGAATTCACTTCCAAATTATTTCAGCAATACTGTGACGAAAATGGAATAAAAAGGCAATTTTCAACAGCACGAACACCTCAGCAAAATGGAGTTGCTGAAAGAAAGAATAGAATTGTACAAGAAATGGGTAGAACAATGTTGAAGGACTCAAAATTGGATGAAAAATTCTGGGTACAATAAATTGATACAGCAGTCTTCATTATCAACCGAAGTCTTCTCAGAAATAATTGCAACAAGACTCCATATGAATTATGGAAAGGAAAACCAACTAATGTAAAATATTTCAGAATCTTCGGAAGCAAATGTTATATCAAAAGTGAAGATCAAAATTTGGATAAGTTTGAATCACGTGTTGATGAAGGTATCTTTTTTGGTTTCTCACGCAAAAGAAAGGTCTATAAATGTTATAATCTAAGACGCCTAAAATTTCAGATAGTGAGGATACAATGTTACATTTGATGGTGACGACAAACAGCTATAATGATGAGGATCTAGAATTCGAAACTGAAAAGTAGGTCAAAAGACAGAGTAACAGAACAAGAAGCAACTATCAACGAGGAAGAAGTAAACAATGATCATCAAGATATACCAGAACAACAACAAGAAGCTCCTCCAAGGAGAACAAAAGAGTGGATTCAAAAGAACCATCCATCAAATCAAATCATTGGTATCAGAGTAACAGGTCTCAAGTTCGAAACTCACCCAGCTTGCGTTGGGGGGGGATATCTTTGGACATTGGATTCAACGCTCTCGGTGTGTTTCACGACATGGACTAACCGCCTCTCGTGGATCCTAACTCTGGTGATTATAGCAGAAACTAAAGCCTGTGGGTTTTGGTCTAACAGCAATCGTTGTTCAATAGAGCGAACTTGATGATTTCTTCCAATTCCCTTGAGCTATTGGCATAGTTTTGGACAATTTTTTGCTTCTTCACATCCTTATGCAGCAAGATTACTTCGACTTCCAATGCCACGATGACCTGTTTGGAGTAGCAAAACCATAGAATCCAAAGCTTTGATACCAAATGTTATGAAACCAGCTCCAAAAACAAAAGAAAAGAGAGAACAATGCCTTAGAAATCAGCCACTTCGAGGGGGAAACCTCTAATACAGTACATAAATGAATAATTATTCAATGATACAAATGAAAAAACCTCATTCTATATATAGGAGTCCATGGGGTCATATTATAATCCTAGCCGGCCTAACAATAATAATGTAAGGGCACAATAATAACAATATTGGGGTTACAGGGTTACAACAATAACAATAAGGGGGCTGCACTAACAACAATGAGGGAGTACACTAGTAATATGGGGACCTAACATATTCTAGGGGCCATGGAAGAACTAGATTATCCGTGGGACTCAATGCATCAATGCTTATTTTTTCTTCTAGAAAAAACGTTTGTGGCTAGCAACCCAAAAACCCAGGATATATCTGCCATTGAATCCAAAGACTTCCTTCCATGTGGGAAGGTAGATTGGTTCAAAAAACTTGTTCCAACGCTCGATGCATTTGAAGAAGGGAATATGTCAAATATTTTTACAACCATTAAGGTGAATATATTAAGAAAACCAAGCAAAATTGATGAAATCTCACAAGGGGCAGCATGCTCCCCAGACAAGGTATTTTCTTATATAGACTTATTACAAGAGTACATGGTTATCTTCGAATGGGATTATTCGAAAATGCCAAGGCTAAGCCCCACCATCATTGATCAGATTCTCAATGTAAAAGCTCAAAAATGAAACTACTCAGAATTGATTGGAAATTGCATGACCGTGACTGAACCGTCGCTAGGAATCTGGCGCACTTTGTTTCGTCGAAAACTAACTCTGGATGAATAAGTTATAGCCTACTGACCACCATTCATAACATACGAATTTTTTTAAAAAATTGTAGAAAAGTGATAGGTTAATGACATGGTAGCCCAGTCAGCATGAAGGGAATATTCCTCAATTTATGCCTAGTGACACTGTGACAAGTGTGACAACAAGATTCACCAATTTGTTTTGAAAGTGAAATTATTTTAAGGATTTGCTCATAAGGTTGAATTCAATTTTTATTTATTTATGAGGAAAAACCCAACTAGAGGCTGACACATGGTGCAACCAGGGGCCACCACATGCCCCCTCTGGTGGACCCTCTACAAATTCAAGATTTGAATTTCATTTTAACATGGTGGTTGGCATATTCTAAAGTCTTCATATTAGCATATTCCGAAGATTAATACATTTCAAAGGTTGGTGGCATATACATTTTATAACTAACCTAAGGTTTGATTTATATACCAATATGGTGGCGCAATTCGCATTTAACCATAGTCTGAATTAAATATTTCAGGTGCATATGATATATTTTATTATTGTGGCATTTTATTATAACCAAAGTTTTAACCTCTGGTTTGGGCACTATATTTTTGAGCAAAACTTATGTGCGGGGGTCGGGGTCGAACACATGAGCTCGCCCACACCATCTGGCTGCCTTACCACCACATTACCACCTTGAGTCTTAACCATATAACACTTCGACATATATTTATAGATGACGGGATCCGATGGGGGGGATTTGGAGGGGGCCAACCCCCTCCCCATATAACCATACTGCAAAAAAACGAGCGGAGCGAAATATAAAACACAGATTTTAAGTCTAATTGCGGGCTAATCAACTAATACGACTAAAAAAAACTAAAAACATCCACCTAGCGACTCCAATAGCCTCCAGTAGGCCTATTACATCACTATTCCTTATAAAATCTCCTGGAATGCATTAAGCAATCCCAATCATGCTGATGGTGGACAAAAAAGTTCAAATCTTCCACCTGGCGACTCCACAACCCTCATTAGACAAAAAGACTCCACTGGTAGAGAACTTTAGACTGGTTGAAAAGACACAGTGACACTTTCTGATTAACAAAGATGGATCCAAGGATACAAAGGAGATATGCTCCAATGAACAGAGATCATATCCCTGGATTCCCACATAAAATGCCTGAAATAAATTGGATGAAAAACCTACCTATATTTAAAGATGAAAAGGTTGATGACCCCTTGTTACACCTCATCAAATTTCATATACACATATGGAGGTTGAAGGTTGAGTGACATGAGGCCTGCCTCATGAAAATGTTTATGGCAATATTAGAAGATAAGGCGAGAAATTGGTATGAATGGCTAGAACCTGGCATCTTGTTTTCTTTGAAGGATTTCTACAAAGTATTTTATAAACACTATATAATGCATTGTCCATCTCTATCATTGGCTGAAAATTGTTGTGATCAATCTGAAGATCTCATACAACACCTTGTGAACATTGATGAAGACTTAGGAAATTGGCATCCTAAGGATCTATTAGAGGAGATTCATGCTTTTCATACTCAAGATAACCATCTTGGTAGCCAAGAAGAGTTGATTGAGGATGAAATCAAATCTGAAATGGAAGAAGAATAAAAACCTTTAGGATCTCTACCCTTATGCTTTAATTCATTCCATATTCTGAAATAAAATTTGCATCCTAAAGATCTCTTAGTAGTCATTCAGGAAACCCCTACTCAAGTTAACTCTCACATAGATCAAGAAAAGATGGTTGAAGATGAAATCGAACCTGGAATGGAAGAAAAATCAAAACCTGTAGGATCTCTACCTTTATGCTTTGAGTCATTTTAGTTCATACAAGCAAATTGGCCTCCTAATAATCTATCAGAGGCAACTCATGAATCCCATGTTTATTATCCCAAACATCAAGAAGAGTTGATTGAGGATGAATTCAAATCTGAAATAGAAGAAAAATCAAAACCTGTAGGATCTCTACCTTTATGCTTTGAGTCATTTAAGTTCATACGAGAAAATTGGCCTCCTGAAAATATATCAGAAGCAACTCATGAATTACATGCTAACTATCCCGAACATCATGAAGAATTTATTGAAGATGAAAACAATCAAGAAATGAAAGAGAACCCACAGGATCTCTCTAAAGGCACAAGTGATGATTCATCATCTCTCATAGGTGAAGCCCAAAAATACATTCATCCTCCAAATCAGCTTTCCCAAGAGAAAGAGGATTATTATATTTATATCCAAAGAGAGATAAAAATGCCTCCCTTTTTAACTGAAGAAGAGATAGATCAACTCATAAAAATACAGTCAGCCTCTCTTAATTTTCCTCCTGATCTTAACTATCACATAGCAGAAAATGGATTTGTAAATCAATTTGAAGAGAAAAAATCTGATAATCCAATATGTATGGCTGGTGACATTACTTATATTAATGATTCTCCAAGGTTTGATCAATAAATTGATGATTATGATATTCAAGCAGAAGCTAACCTTGCAGAGCCATCAGTATTTGATTTGTGGGATGAAGTTCACTATCATCAAATTGAAAGTAGTAATTAGCTAAGACGGGTCACCTATGACACTAATAAGGAAATCCTGGAGAGTTTGGAAGTAAGTGAAGATTATCTGACTCTTTTCTCTACTTCGCTTTAGTCCATCAGAAATAACTTTCACGTAATTGGAAATCAGCAGTCTTTCAGCTTTGATGATGAGGTTGAGGAGGATGATGAAATTCTTAAGCAAGTTGCCAATGAGAGGCCTTCTCCTGAAATGGTTGAGGAAATCATTTTGGACATGGAATCCTCCTTAACTCCAGATTTGCAGCCACCTAGTTCCGTTGAGTTACAAATTGCAGATGAAGAAATAGAGGTTGATAATCACATGAGAGTTGTCACAATATCCTCTCAAGAGGATTTACTGCCAAAGTGCATCCATGATCATCAACATGATGACCCTCACATAGTTTTCAATCCAATTAATCAGAACACATCAATTTGGAAAGAAGACTACACTGCAATATATCACGAGTCTGACAGTTCAAGTGATCATGAGAAAGGGGAAGAGTTTCTTTCCCAAGAGAGTCCCAAATATAGCCAAGTGGAAGAAAGAGTAGTCCTGAATGAAGCTTCTATATAAAATCCTCTAGATCAGGTATTATTCCAAGATCCATTTGTTGTTTTCCTTGAGAAATCTGAAGGAGTAGTGTGTTTCTCCCAGAACAATATGTTGCAAAGAGTAAGAAAATTTTTAGGCACTACTGTTTGAAAACAAGCAAAGTGGAAGTGGCCTTTTCATTTCTTCAGCACTCTAAAAAAGCTGAAACTAAATCCCTCATGGAATCATCTGCTTGATTGGATTTGTTGGAAAATATATTTCACTAAATTAATGTATGTTGTGTATAGGTTAGATTAGGATAGATAGATAGGTGTGAAAAATAAGCTCAGCCTTGTGAGCATATTTTCAGTTCTAGATTGTTTGAAGAAAAAAGTAAAAAACAGAAAATACAAAAACAGTAGAAAAGTAGAAAAAGAGGGCAATTTCTAAAGCAATAGTACAACCCCGTACCCAAAAAATAGTCATGATGAAAGTGCACAAGTCTAAATGCCACTACTAGTGCTCAAAATATGTCTTATTCAGTTATCTAGCCTAATCATAACTAAGCATGTTTTAAATTGATTTCTGATAAGTTAGTAAAAAAGAATGATAGTCAAAATGTGTAAGCTTGAGTTGTCAAAGAAAGTAGATTAGGAAAATATATTGGCTCCACATGCTCAAAACAGAACCAAACAGAAAAACAGGGATGAAAAACAAACTATGTATCCTACCCCTGATTTTTCTAAATCTCTTTTTTTTGCAAAAATAATATTTGTGTGCAGCTTGTCTACTATGCCACAAACACATGACAAATTAAATTGTCTAATCCTGATTTGGTTATTTTTCAATTTCATGTTTTAGTTTAGTGAATGAAATCCTATCAAACAACTTAATCTTGACAGTCGATCTAGCATAGGTAGATAATCAAAGGAGTTCATCAGTTTAATCTGAACTCCCAGAAGATATAAGTGTAGAATTATATAGTTTTTCTTTTTTAAAAAATATCATGTCAAAGGGTTTTCCAGTCCAAGTGCACCCAAAGAAGAAAAAATTCTAGGACATATAGCTGGATAGGTAGAGATGACTTTGATGCTAATCATGCTGTAAATTTTCAGAAATAGCATCAAGAAAGAGAGAAATTTGCACCAATGGATAAAGCACTGGTCTTCACAAGCCAGAGATCTGCAATTCTGGACACCTCCTGAAAAGGAGCTACCCTCCCCAAATGGAGCCACTGTTATTCATCAGTATTTTCTACATTTTGTTGATGACTAGATTCCTTAGCTAAGTTTTCTAGAATCTAATCTCAATCTATCAATTTTTCACCTAGAAAACACCCCAAACAAATTTTTGTCCTCCTACCCCTCCCTGTCAGTCTATGATGGGAACAATCTTTAGGTTTAAGGTCATATCTCGCTTCAGCAAAGTCTCCCTGTCTATAGCTATCATAACCTCACTTCTCTGCTATCATTTTCCCTTGTTTCTCATGCCATTCACTATCCGAAAGTTGAAAAAGTGTCTGCTCCTCTATCCCTGATCATCTTGTCATATGACAATCTGATCATGCCTAAGAAAACACGCAGAATATGTGATTATTGTCTCTAAGTTATATAGTGGTGTTTAGGGAGTTTTTCCTTGGCTAAGATATTCTAAGCCAAAATTCATGTTTCTAGTACCAGTCATCCATGAATCTTTCCCTATTTTGCAAAAAAATCCTTGATCTATCCATAGGTCGTGAACCACTAAGAGGTCAATTTGTCTCATTTAAGAAGAATTCCAACAAAGATCCAAATCAAGAAAAGATGAGGATGTTCATTGTCTGAAGAAATATTCTTAGATCAGGCGAAATCTCCATGAAACACTAAAGGAGCTCTCCAAGGTTCAAAAGCATATGTTTTTACATCTCTGTAGGGGTGTAATTGAATGATGATCAGTGTAAAAATGGGAGAAAAGGATCAACTGAACAGGTTTCTCATACTGAAATATTTTTCCTTCAGTAATCAGATGGAGAGTTGTAAATGAAAAGAGCAGCAAGTGTACATGGTTTAAATCCAAAGGTTGCCTAAAGACCAGAGATCATTCCTCAAATCAAATGAACACAAAAGACTGAGTGACGTTGATCAGCAGTGCTGCATAATATATTCCAAAGGGCATCATCATGTAGGGCATAAGAAGACATCTGCTTCTTATGTTACCTGGAACTTGGGATGTGAACATTAGTCAAAGGAAGTTTCAATATACCTCTGAAAACATAGTAAAGGGAAAAGCTAGTTCAATGATGTCTAGCAGTAAACCCTCTCCATATACCAATCACATTGCTTTTGGTCTAGATTTCATAGTGATATTTTACAAAAGGGATATACATCTCAGACAATGCCTCATAAAGCAAGAGGACATTAGGTTCAAGTGATTTTAACAATGATCAATTTCAAAATTCACTTTGTTTCCTATTGATATTCTTCAAGCAAACATACAGAGCAAGTTACAGTGTTGAAATAGATGAAGATCCTGTGTTTAATGATTACCTCCTTCAATGATAAGTAGAGGGTTAGAAACACATGATGGAACCTCCTTCATATAAAAGCAGAGGGTTAGAAAAACATTGTTGTGACCTCCTTCACAAACAAGCAGAGGGTCAGCATGCTTTTAAGAAGCTTCAAAGGTTGTTTTGCGCCACCTCCTCCAAAGATGAACAGAGAATGCATAGCAGGGTTTAAAATTATGTTTGAGAATGTTTTCTTTTGAAAATACTAGTTGAATAATAGTGGTGAAACAAATGAGAGTTTATAGGTTAAAGGCCTCTTCCACATCAAAATCCAAAGAGTGACATGATGGTGCTAAAAGGCCTTTGTTCTCATGTTTACGAAAGCTTCCTTCAAAGGATAAATCAGAGGTTATAATTTTGATTAAAGCAGCCTCATCTAAATGGCCAAGGAGGTAGACTAGGCTCTGTTTAAAGTAACTTCTGCAACTAATATAAAGAGATAGTACACCTAGATGATTTATTTGGAAAAAGGCATTCTTGTTTTTAGACAGATTCATTATGGTTTATCGAGAATTAATCCCTCCAAGTCAGGGAAAATTTTAAGGATGGGAATTTATCTTGAATTTTAAAACATTGGTGAATCTCACTAGTCCCTAATATATAAATTATAATATATTTATTAATATACTTGTAAAATTATTCAAAATTATAATGATTTTATATATAGTATCTATACATTTTTGGCGATTTTTAAGGTAAAATAATTTTATATCGTAAAATTTGGGCGAATCATTTTTAGAAAAAATGGAAATTGGCGAATCTTTTTTTGGAAAAATCATGGAAAATTAGCCCAACTGCGAATATTAGCCCCTAAAATTTTCCATGCTCCAAGTGATGAATAAAGGGAAAGCGCCAAAAGTTATTTTCTCACCTCATTTAAAGGACAGAGGGCACATTGTTAAGAATAGGTGAACTTTCATTGTTTGAAGGCCCCCCTTCATCATGAGCTAAAGGCCCAAACAATGAATTTAAATAAACATTTGGGGTCACATATCATATGTGTCAGCCTATTCAAAAGGTAAAACAGAGATGTAGGAGACCAATTCTTGGTGGATACAAGAAATTTTCATTTGATGTTTTAAATCAGAGGATAACTTCAAGTTTCAAGTTTGAAAGGCCACCTTCGAAAGGACAAAAACGCACATTGTATGATAAAGATAAGCTCTTTATGTTTTAAGTTGATTTCTTTGGTAAACAAAAAAAAGGAGAAAACACATCGTTTCAGGACCTCCTTCTCTTCCCAAACAGTGGATTGGCATAGTGGTTTTAAGCTGGCTACAGTAGTATTTTTATGGTGACATCTTTGTAAACAAACAAAGACCAACACAGTTTTTTAAAGACCCTCATCACTTCATAAAACAGTGGATTTGCCTTATTGTGTTGAGATGCTATAATATTAATTTTATTGTAAGCCTTTTTAGTTGACAACCACACAGGGGTAAAGTGTCAAGGAGGGTCAGAAACACATTTTTATTGACTCCTCCTAGAAACGAGCAGAGGGCAAGTCACCAAAAAATTAAAGTTTGTTTGGAAAAGAGAGACATTGTGTTTTAAACGAAACCTTCAGTTTGATGACAAAGGAAAAAAGTGAGGAATCACCAAAAAAGAGGCAAAAGGCGTTCAAAACATTTTCAAAAAGGAGCTATAAAAGCCCTCAAAGTCAAAAATCATTTCTATTGTGCAAAGGAACAAAAGAAAAAAACGTTCTTTCAAAACCTGAGCGAGTAGTTTGCATAGTTTTTCAAGACGTGAGGCGCCTATAGGCATTCACAAAAGGATTTTGAACACGGTGCGTCATGCCTGTAGATTCCCATGACGCGCCTATGTGTGTTTCAACCGACCCGACAACACAGGCGTTCAACGGACGCCCAGGGCCCGACCCGACAATTCAAACGCATCGTTCAACGCTACACGCCTGTGCACAGGAGCGTAGTGCCACTAAAACTACCTCCTTTTCACCTCAAATCAGGATTTTTTCCCCGCAAACTCATCTCCAAAAAGTAGCCATACATTTTTAAAGAGGTATTTACTGTTTGTCTCAGTCAAGTTTTTGATTTGAGGGAAAATTTGATATCAAAGTTTAAAGGAAAATAGTGATTGAGGGTAAAAGGATAATCACAGTTTTACAGAGAATTATTTTGTTTGCAAAGACTTGTTTGTAAAACAAAGAAGAACAATTGTGTGCTAAAAAGAAACAGTCCTCTACTCAAGATTTTAAAAAATTGGTTTGCCAATGCTTAAAGAAAAACATAGTTACCCTTAAAAATTGTCATATTTATTAAGATACAGAGAAACAGTGATAGAGGAAGGAATGTTTATTATCAAGGGGTTTCTTGTTGAGAGAAGCTAAATACAAACACAAACTTCAAGGGGAAAAGAGTTTTAGTGTCAAAAGGAAAGGCAATTTGTTTCTACTTAACAAAAACTTGTTTGCCAATTAAAAACAAAACTCAGTCTCACAAAGAGGAAAACAGGGTTTTGATTGAGGACCTATTTCAGTGATCATTTGAAAAAAAAATTTGGTAAGTCAGTAAAGGGTATCAAAAGAAAAAATCCCCCAAAAAAAGTCAGCAAGGGTGGATTTCACAAAATATTTGAGCCTGTTACAACTCAGGAAGTAAATGAATCCCTTTCAATTCTTTTTAACTTCCATGAGGTGGGCTGCCTTGATTTTTGCCAAAAGGTCCAGGAGGTCACCAATTACCCTCCCTTAACACAATTGTTTGCCCTGAGGCTGCAACGAAAGCATGTCCACTTAGCAAGTTTGGACTTTAAACTCACTTCTAGGGTTGTCTCCAAAGCAACTAAGATCCCCTATATAGGAGAAAAGTGGTTCAAACAAGCATACCTAGATCTGAATCACTATAAACCTTTCTTAAAACCAGACCATCAGGATGCTTTCCAAGCTATATTCCCTTTTTCTCACTTATTGAGCAGCTATGCCCCCCTCATGAAAGTCATCATGAAGTATTTCACATGTGAAGGGAGGTCTTCCCGGATTTATTCCTATCACATCAGGCTTCTCATGCATTTCACAAGAACTCAGTTGCTAAACCTACCTTTCTTCCTCTGAAAAAGCATAGACAAGATGTCCTCCCTTGTTCAAAAGAGACCTCCTGCTCAGCAAAAAGCTAGTCTCTTCCATCATTCTCTCATCAAAATCATCATCCTTTACCAGCTTGAAAAGAAAGGAGTGTCTTGGGAGACTTTCATTTCTCATCCAGATTTTTCCATTGCCTCTTCATCTCATGGCCCATCTCACATATTCTCCTCACCCTCCACTCCCTATGTCTCTCCTCCATCAAGTCAAAATACTCCTCAAAGGAAAACATCACCCATGATTGATAGTGAAAAAGAGCAGTCTTTTGAAAGTAGGCATGAGGTTAGTGGTGATGAGGAACATGGGGACACTAAGCAAATTAGTGAGCATGAACCAAGTGAAAAATCACAAGGTAGTGACCATGAGCAGCAAACCAGTGATGGTGAAGACATTTAACAGGGCAGTGACCAAGAGAAGAAGCAAATTAGTGATGATGAGGGACAAAGTAAAGAATCTAAACATGACAGTGAGGAAGAAGGAAATGATGGTGAGCATGAAAAAAATGATAGTGAGCATAGCAGTCACGAAGAGAAACAAAGAAGTAGTGAAGAGGTTCAAAGCAGTGATGAAAGAAAAAGTGACCATCAGCAACACAGTGATCAGGAGGGCAGTCCTCAAGGGAAAAATGAAGATCCTAAGCAAGTTATTGATGAGGAATAGCAAAACAGCCCTCAAACAGACAGTGAGGGAGGTATCAGCATGCAAAGTGACCATGGTGGAAGCCCACACATGGAGTCTAAAGAAAATAGTCATAGTGAAGGCAGCCCTCAACAAATTCAATACAGTGATGAGGGTAAACAAGGCAATCTATAGGCAGACAGTAAAGATGGTCAAGCAGCAGAAAAATGTGATGAAGTTATCAGCCCTAAACAAACTCAAAACAGTGAAGAAAATAGTGACAAAGGTGAAGTTGGAGCAGATGATGATGGAGGCAGAAGGGTAAAGGAACAAGTTGAGCAAGTGCAAGTAATGAAACCTCCTCTCTCTTCTCATTGACATGGCCAAGAGCATGTGCTAGATGCCTCTCTTAGGCAAGGGGCCATGACTCTTCCTCCAAAAGTGGTGAAGCCTAGAAACACTAGATTTGGAAAGAAGAAGATCACTCCAGTAGTGACTAGCAATGTCGCAAGAGCGCTAAGAAGTAGAGGAAAAATGCCTAAGAAGAGTATTGTTGAATTACCAAAGAGGAAAATGACCAAGAATTCTACCCAAGGCAAGGGTAAAGAAAAAGAGGAACAACAGGAGAGTAGTCATGAAAAGGAAAGGGAGTTTGACATCATACAAATAGATAGTGATGTTGGAGATGATGAAGCTAGAATTCTTGAGGCTCTTTTGCAAAATAGAGAAGCCAAAATTCATGACTTAGTAGCTGATCTAGAAAGGTCAAAGGACCTCATACATGTTCTACAGATGCAAAAAAAACAAATGAGTGGTCAAATGGCAGTTTATGAGTACCGAGCTTTCAAATACCAAAGGGAAGTCTACAAAGTGAAAATCAAGCTTGAAGAGTATATGGGTGAATTTGATGATACTGAAGAAGAAGAGCAGCCAATGAGAAAGAGGCCTAGGACTATGGGTCTTAGGAAAGCTTTGGAGAAAAAGAAGGAAGAAGAAGTAGCCCTTGTTCGATCTTATCCTCTCACACAATTGCTCGCCCAAGAAATAGAAAATGATAAATAATCATGGCTTGAAAGGGCCAGCAAGAATTTGGAGGATAAATTAGAGAAATCAAATAGAGACTTGGATCTGCAAAGGAAGATGACTGGGCACTACAAGAAGTTGAACCAATTTGCCCGAAAAAAGCTCAAACTTGCTCAAGAAAGGCTCAAAGCTGCCCGAAAGAGGCGCCCGGTAGAAAAAATGGAGAAAGACATATCTAGGCTTGAAATATTGGCCTCAGCTTCCTTGCATGCTTCTAAGAACCCATAAGGGGCTTGCTTGTCCAAGTTGAGAAAATTTTGACATGATTTTGTTTTTTGTGTTTCTTGGCCCAAATTGCACATTTTTCTAGGCACTGCCATGGGTGATAGGAGCATCCTCAACTCATGAAAGTAATTTATTTGGATGGATTAAATTTGGGGGCAGCTACTCACAAATATTTAGATCGAAAGGAGGTGTTTTGGTCCCCCAAAGAGGCAAAAATCAGTCAAAATTCACCTTTCTGCCTCACATATCAGCAAATGAGCCCCCCTTGGGTTTTTTCACTCAATCCACACTTTGACATTCTTATATGCATAATTTCGATAAAAATCAAGTAGTTCCAGAAACTAGAAATCTAGGGCTTTCCAACAAGCTATCACGAGACTCGTTTTGACATCGGGAGGTCCTTCAAAAGTTGTCTACAAAACAGGCTTCTTTCTGCTGCTACGCTCCTATAGCATTTTGGTTTAAAAGGCAGTTTTCTGAATATGCTCCTCCAAATGTGCGTTTAGCTATTTTTATCACCATGTTAGTGATTAAAGGTCAATTTTCTTTCTATTATTAGCTTAAATAGATATTTTTGAAGATATTTTGTGCCTTGGGATTTGCAAAGCCTCAAGGACAAAATCAAATATTTGTAATAGGCCAATGGCCTTCTAGATGCTCTTGGATAGTTTCTTTCTCTTTGGCTTATATATTCCAAGAGATTTCATTGTAACAAGAGGCTGAACTTGATGTTATAGAGAAATACATGGTATTACAAGCTTTGAAGAAATATTGTCTCATGAAGTGGATGATTTCTTGTTTGTCTTGGATGGTGGAAGAGGACTGTTTGTAGGATTCCATGACTTAGTGAATGGTATAGTGTTCCTTATATGTTATGTTTCCTTAGTTTATCATACATTTTTTCATGCTTCTTGCTTGCTATAGGTTAGTAAAGAATATATTTGAGACATGTCCATGGAGGAACCTCAAGTTTCCTGATTCATTACAGTTTCTATGTTTTTCTTCTTTCTTGGTTATGTCAAAGAATTCTTAACTGCTCTTTTATACCCTAAGAACTAGTTATCAATTTCATTTATGGTTATTATGTATGCTATCTAGTATGATTCACAGTATGCCCTGCTTACTCATAGCTAGCCAAAAACCCATCACTAAAACCTTTCTCTGAATATTTGATTGTCCTAGTTAAACCAAAGAGGTCTTGTTTCGATCTTGCCCTTTGCCTATGCTCTACAATCTTAGTTCAAAGTTCCTGATAGCTCAAAATATGATTTTAGGAGTTCCCTCTTCATAGATTGAGTTGTTTGTTTGACTTATTTGTTTTCCCAAAAGTCTGAAGGTGATTTTCCCAAAGTTAGAGGGTCTTATACTTCTATGTATCACCTGAATGTTTATTTTATGCATCTATTAGTTTGAGTTTCATTTATAGTGATTAATGGTTAGCCCTACCACATGGATGTCTGCTATAAAACTATTTATGCTTAAAACCTCTTTGTCCTTCACAAACTTAGTGTCCATCTCATTTCACTTCACCTAAAAGAATCCATTTATCTCGACCAAATTAGCCCTGCAATATACCTTGTCCACCATTTGAGACAGTCTCGACCTTTTCGACCCCATAGCCCAGTTGATCTGACAATCTTTTTAAATATTTATCCTTTGATCAGTTCTCCCTAAAAAAACCTAAAACAAACCAAAACATACTTAACAACTAGCCTAAAATCAAATACATAGAAATCAAACAAGTTTACATCCTTTACATAATAGAGAGAGACCTCTCTGAGTCCAGGAAGGCTAGGTCCTAGGGCTCTAAAGTTGGTTTGATGTTACTCTGTCACTTGGCTTGCCAATCTGCCAAATCACGGGACTCTAACATGGTGTCGCTTGAGATATCAAGTATTTTATTAGGATGTCCTTATCTGTATGATAGGAAATAAATATTTCATCGCCATGAGAATAAGTATCACTTGTTTAAAGATGGTATTTAGTACATCGTTAGAGCACATAAGAATAATACAAGTTTGTCTCTTATACATGCAGGAGAAATGAAGAGGATAATGAATTCAAGTCAGAATTTGAAATTGTTGATGATCAAACAAAGAGATGTTTTGAATCAAACCTTTCAAAAATATGCTTATGTTTGTAATGAGATGTTTCAAGATTCTAACAGGTTGCCTTTGAAAGGAGGTGAATAAGATGTAAAACATTTGCAGCAGTAAACATCGGTGTTGGAAACAAGATGCCAATGCAAGAGAGTGTAAAGGTAAAAGATAAAGAAACAAAGCAGTTTGACAAAGAAGGCATGGGTTCCAAAAATGATTCTTTTTGGTTTCCAAAGGGTACATGGCAATGAAGAAGATGCTTGGTCAAGATTCGTTGCAAGTACAAAGTGAGAGCATCTTAGAATCGCCATGGTGAGAGTGTGCAAGGTGAGACAGTTTTTACCTTTCCTTTGATTGATGACATAGGTAGGAACAAAATGGTTTCTACAAGGATAACTTGTTGCTCTGCAAATTCATGGGAATTGTAGCATGACAGTGTCAATGAAAGTAAGAGAAGGTTGCAAGAATCAAGGAAAAATTTAACGTTTTGTGAAAATATGCAATTGATGAAATGGGAAAATTTCAGTGGATAGAGACTGGAAGGGTGAGGGAACAATACCCTCATCCACATGATCAGTAATCAAAATATTTTGAGGACCAAAAGGCTTCTATTGGGGAGGAATGATCAAGTGCTCGGTGTAAAAGCTCAAAAATTAGAGTGCTCATAATCTATTGGAAACTGAACGACCGTGACCAACCCATCGCCAGGAATCCATCACACTTTGTTTCATCAAAAACCAACTCCGTATGAAGAAGTTATAGTCTCTTGACCGTTATTCAGAACATGAATTTTTTTTATAAAAAATTGTAGAATAGTGACAGGTTGATGACATGGCAGCCTAGTAAGAATATAGGGAATATGCTTTAGTTTATGTCGAGTGACACTGTGACAAGTGTCACAATAGGATTCACCAGTTTGGTTTGGAAGTGAATTTTTTTTAAGGATTTTCTTGTAAGGTTGAATTATAATTTTTTTATTTATGAGGGACAACCCAACTAGCGGTTGACACGTGGTGTAGCCAAGGGCCACCACGTGCCCCCTTTGGTGAACCCTCTCCAACCCCAAGGTTCAAATTTCATTTTAACATGGTGGTTGGCATATTCTAAAGTCCGCGTATTAGCATATTCCGAAGGTTAATACATTTCAAAGGTTGGTTGCATATACATTTTATAACTAACCTAAGGTTTGGGTTATATACCACTATGGTGTCGCAATTCACATTTAACCATAGTTCAAATTAAATATTTTGGTCGCATGTGATATTTTATTATGGGGGCATTTTATAATAACCAAAGTTTCAACCTTTTGTTTGGGCTGTGTATTTTTGAGCAAAACTTATGTGCGGGGCTTGGGGTCGAACCCATGACCTCCCTCGCACCATCTGGCCGCCTTACCACCACACTACTGCCTTGAGTCTTAACCACATAAGACTTCAACATATATTTATAGTTGACAGGATCCGATGGCGGGGATTTGGAGGGGGCCATCCCCGCGAGCCAGTCCCCTCCCCATATAAACATACTGCAAAACCACGGCTAGAGTGGAATATAAAACGTGGAGTTTAAATCTAATTATGGGTTAATCCACTAATCTGGTGGTTAACGCTAATTAAATTGTGCTTTATGGAATGCACTCAAGCGCAATTAATATGCGCTTATCCACCAGTTAAGTGCAGTTTATCACTAGTTAAATTTGGATTTAAATGGCGGCATATTTAGCAGACTCTACTAGTTTCAGCGGAATCACCAGTTTGTCAGGGCTAACTGGATTCTTCTCTAGATTTGGAGGAGATTTCCTAGAAAAATTGAGTGAGCCATATATTGAGAAATTTTTGACCAATTTTGGCTCAAGAAGAGTGAGTACTAGTAGATTGGCATGCTTTGAACACATTGGTATAGTTCACAGAGGCAGAGGGGAAACTCTACATCTATCTTTGTCACTTTGAAGAAAAAGGAAGCCGAGGGCCACCAGGAAGGAAGGCCATGCCTAGATCAACTGAAGGCCAAATTGAGAGAATGAATAATCATTTGTGATCAATTTTGACATTCTGAACTCATTGGAGTATGTTTCAAGAGAATTTGATGCATGTAAATAATACTTTTTGAACTATTGAGCTAATACATAGGCCCAAGCCATGGAAGCCGGACCAAGGAGATGTAGCCCAAGAGGGGTGAACTCCTTCATCAAAACTCTGTGTTGATGGATCAATTGTGATGGTTTGTTTTTCTTTATGTTGTTGCTTTTTAGCATTTTATTTTCATACTTTATGCTCTTGAATTCACTCATAAAACTCAGTTATTTTACCTATTTAACACACATAAGGAACAAGGAAACATATGTACGACAAGTATAAGATCAACAAATAAATTTTAAATTTGAATGTCAAATTAGCATAGCAAAACTAACATTCATACTCAGATAAATCTTAGAACACCACATTGAGACATGGCATGACGTATCACCAGTCCATCAAAAGCAACGTCAATTACACCCATCCAAAGCAAAAGAAATCAAGCAGGAGACTAACAAGCTTCATAAAGTTGGATTCATCTACCCAATCGCCTACACATCATGGGTTTCCAACCCTGTACCCGTCATGAAAAAACAGGGCACCATCCGAGTCTGCATTGATTTTTTAGATTTAAATAAATCTTGTCCCAAGGAAAAATACCCTACCCCTTTTATCGACCAAGTCATTGATTCTTGCGCCGGTCATGAGGCCTTGTCCTTCATGGACAGATTCTCAGGGTATAATCAAATTCAAATCCAAAAAACGGATCGGTACATTACAACATTCACTAACCCCCTGAGGCACATTTGCATGTCAAGTTATGCCTTTCGATCTTAAAAACACTGGAGAACCTTCCAGCGAGCCATGAATTATATCTTCCAATATTTGGCTCACCTCATATTATCTTACTTGGATGACCTCACCATACTATCCAAGAAACTAGGTGACCATCTAGAGGAATTATGGTTGGTATTCCAACGGTGCCAACACTACAACCCATGCTTGAACCCGCTCAAGTGTGTCTTATGCGTTAATGCAGGCAGGCTATTAGGATTCATCATATCCCAACAAGGGATTAGAGTTGGCCCCCTCAAGGTCCAAACAATAAAATAAGTACCACCATCTAAAACTCTCAAGCAACTTTAAACCTCCAGGGAAAATCCAACTTCTTACGATGATTTGTCCCCGACTATGCCACTTGCGCACAAGTTTTTCTATGCCTACTCCCTCAATAAATTCCATTCAAATGGCATGATTAGGCTCAAAAGTCATTTGAGGCACTAAAAAACACATTGTCTTAAGCCCCCTTGATCAGCCCACCCAATTAAGACAAATACTACAACTTATATCTATCGGCATCAAACGCTGCCATAGTTGGTGTGCTATTCCATGATGGAATAGATAATAAAGATCATGTAATCTATTACATCAGCAAGAACCTATCTAGCACTGCTTTAAAATACAAAGTGGAAGAAAAAACTACCCTAGCCCTAGTACATGCAGTACAAAAACTTTGGCATTACATCATCCTAAGGACTACAAGAGTCATAGCAACTATCAACCCCATGAGATATATTCTAACCTGTCATGTGATGAATCATAAGTATGCTTGATGGGTAGTCATACTGAAGGAATTTGACCTACAGTTCAACTCCCCCAAGAGCAAAAAAGCATTAATTCTAGCTGAGTTCATCACTGACCTTCCAAGTCTGACTCAAGGATCCATAGTTAACGACTCACTACCAGATGAACATCTATTCTTAGTGACCACCGAGGACGCTTGGTACAGTGACATCCTTCTATTCTTATGAACCCAAAAGTTCAAACCACATCTGACCCATGATAATCGAAGGCGCATATTCCATTAAGCCCCCTGGTACCTCCTCATGGGGGACAACCTTTATCGAAGAGGTGTCAACACTATTTTACGTTGATGCCTCACACATGACCAAGTTGAGCAAGCCCTAAAAGACTACCATAGTGGGGCTTGCGGTGACCATCTCTTTGTGATGGCCACTACAAAAAATTCTTGTGGGCTGGTTATTTTTGGCCCACCCTATTCCATGATTTCATTCAAGTAGTCAAAAGGTGCAAGTGATGCCAACGCTTTGCCCATAAGGAAAGAGCACCTCCTGCTCCTCTACACCCGGTCATTGTAGCAGGTCCCTTTTGTAAATGGGGAATCAAATTTATGAATTGAAGTCCTATGTCATCTCACAACCAAAAATAAATTATTTTATTTTTCGACTATTTCACCAAGTGGGTAGAAGCTATGCCTACATACGACAACACGACAGAAACCACGCTCAGTTACTCTTCAACCATGTCATTGCATGATTCAGTGTACCTAAGGAGTTAGTCTCCGACCATGGAAAGCATTTCGAGAATGAAATATTCCATGAGCTATCACATCATCTAGGATTTACGCACGAGTTTGTGTCACCATACTAACGCTAGTCCAATGGTGAGGTAGAAGCTGTTAACAAAGTGCTCAAAATGATGTTACAACATATGGTCAAAAACCATAAAACTAATAGGCACCATATGGTATTTTCAGCCTTATGGGAATATCACATAGTAGTTAAATCTTCAACAGGATTCACCCCTTTCCAATTTGTATACGAAGTGGAAGCTGTGATTCACATTGAACGCAAAATCCCCAAATTACACATAGTTATTGAACTCCTCGATGATACCCAACCTTTAGAAAAATGGTTGGTACAAGTAGAGCTCATTGATGGAAATCAACGAGTCTCTCCAACATAATGAGGTGCACAAGAGAAGGGTAAGAACATCATTCGACCACAACATCACCCCTCGCTCATTTTCATAGGGGGAGCTAGTACTCCACTACAATGTTGCAAAAGAATCCTTAGGACCCAGGAAGTTTGAAACATTATGGAAGGGTCCTTACATCATAAAACACTGCCTCCTCAAAGAAGCATTCATTCTGTCTGAGCCTATCAGCACATGCCTAGCTAATCCTGTCAATGGTCTCTTCCTCAAAAAATTCCACCCACAAGATAGGAAGTCTCAGCCCTAGAGATAAAATGAATGTAACATAAATTTTTGAGATGATAAAAATCAGCATGGACTTGTTCTAAAAAATTCTCTTCTCTCATAGATGGATCGTCCCCCCATAATCTATTTTGGATTTTTTGATGGAGCCTCTCAATGGTCACAAAATCTAGCAACAGCTTCCTAGGCCATATACTCTCCTGACCGGTCACCGTTCCTCACCAATGGAGTATGTATCAGATCATCTCCCAATAATCAAGTAGAATATGATGCAGTCATTGGGTTGTTGAGAAATGCCTCCAACCAGGGAATTCACCATCTACATGCCTTTCTTGATTCCCAGTTAGTGGTATTTCCAATAAAACAAGCTTTTCAAGTATGGGATTCACACCTATTTAGGAAATAGTTGCATGCATGACGGTTGAGTCGTCATTTTGATCACATTACATTTACACATATACTAAGAAAACAAAATCTGACAGACGATTGCATAGCTAACCATATCCTAGACTGGAATGCATCTCGTATAAACCATCATCCATAAAAATCAAAGGCATAAAGCATAAATCATAGTTACATAACATCCATCATAAACATATGTAAACATAAACCAAAATATAAAACATAGACACATGATAAGGGTTGCAAAAAATATACATCTCAAATATATACATCAAAAAATATATGAGTCCCAGTATACAAAATAGGTAGAAAACCATCATTTAAATAAAAAATATACATTTCATCAATACAGGGAAGCATCCTCATAATGGGTGATTTCCCTAACCATACAAATATATCTAGGGTTGAGCCCTGCCTGGTGGGTCCTCTGGACCCACAGAAGCACCTGGTGATAATATAGCTGCAACATCCACAACCACAAGTGCCGCCCTATGTAAAGTTGGGCTATGGTCCCTCTCTCGAGTCATCACCATCTCCAACCAAATGTCATCCAGGTCATCAAAAACCCTGGTTGGCATGCCTCGGGTCAAACTCTCCAAAAAACTCCATGAATCGGCTAGACTTACAACAAGAGAATCAACAGCCTCAGCCAAAGCCTCCGCTGCGAGCACTCTAATGTCAGTAGCAGCCAACAACTCCTCGATCAGCATCACCCATTCCTCGGCTAACTCAGCATGGACAAGAAGAGCATCATCCCCATCGGAAGCTGCAGTGCTACTACCCTCCCTTGAGGGACCTCTTGCACCACCCTATCTCCCAACTTGGACTTGACCAGCCCTAAGCAGGTACCTCCTCCTAGGCTATTGACCCACTAAACGAGCAGTAGGATGCCCTACCGAACCCACGTCGGCAAGAGAAACCAAAAAATAGTATTAGTGTCACCATCAAAGACATATAGATCTATAAACAATAAAAATCCTTGAAATGTAGAAAATATCAAAAGTCATATCTGTCGAACCCCATGCATAGCCTGCAGGAAGACATATATCCGGATCACCCCGGAAATCCATCCCTAAATATGGGAAGTCAAGGAACATCTATAGGTTCGACTTGAACCACACCTCGATTGTCGAGTCCTAGTAATGGCCCGCCTCTCCTCCACCACTACGGGGCATCACAGGTGCTCACCGACGCATCCAATGATCCCTTAGAGGACCCAGGAGCACTGCCACAAATTGACGAAGCATCATAACCCTCTCGTAAATGATGCTACAGAGGATGCTAGCATAAGAGAAGGTCTTAATAGACCCCCTCTAGGCCTTCACCAGCTGAGTGGCCATACCTCGGTAAACATAGTGATCCTAGTCAAAAAAGTGACTGGCCTGAAGACGCTGAAAAACCACAAGCTAAGGACCTGACACTTGATGGGTCGTCATCGACCCATATAGGCGAAATATCATTGCCAAGGAAACTCTCTCAGCTAGGTATGTCACAAAGCTCAAATGGATACATCACTGGGTGACTGCATCTGGACCGCAGTGCTCCTCATACTCGGCCTAGTGATGGATGTTCACTACCCCAGGAGGGAATGGATAGGGAAGGGCCTCCCCCGAGGCAAATAACCAGTCACAAAATAGACGTTAGTCTCTGGCTGGATCATAATGCCTCTACGACGCATGACCATAACGCGTCGTCTCCTATTCCAGCATCGGACCAGGTATCATAGTAACACATCCTAGGACCTTAGTATGTTGTTCTCTAAGAATTTTCATAAACCATACTGAGCCAAGATCCCCCGAGCATGGGGGTCTTGGGCCACAGCCACACGGAGATCAGGTCAGTCTCTCTCTTACCACAATATCTTGTCATCAGAAAAAACACCAAAACTCAATTTTTACCAAAAAAGTTTTTTTTTTTTTTAAACTGACTTCCCCGCACCTATGAAAAACTTAGGCACGGTGACCATGCACCTATATCAGATAAATGTGCGGTGACTATGCACCTGTAGTAGATATAGGTGCAGGGACTGCGTGCCTATAGAAGATACAGGTATGTGGTCCCTCACCCATAATTTTTCCCAATCGTGAGGGTCTCGCGTAAAAATTACCTTTTGCACGAGGACCACGTGGGTCATCCTTGATCCCCCGCATGGTCTTACCCAAAAATAATTCCATACAAATCCATATTTGTATGATCCCCCATTCCATAAAATGACAAAAATGAAAAGTGGGATGTTTAAGGTCCTACCTAACGCTGAAAACACGAATCCTGGGTAGTCAGGTTGACCGCAATAGCAAGAGAAGCTCAGGAACAGGAGCTCAGCTCTGACCTCAGACCCTCAAAAGAGACAAATGGGTTGAAATGAACCATATTTTCCTATATATCACCCTTTTCTTACTTTTCAACAGACCATAACTGGAGCTCAGATTACCCAATCGCAAAATGGCAAGAAACATAACAATCAACACTTCATGATGTTCAAACCAAGCCCCATAAATCCACGACTCATAAAAATTCATTTTCAGGCACAACATCCACCATATTATAGTTCAGGTATGCCCTCTCTTATTTCTTTACATTCAAGTTATTTGAAATATGTTTTTATGAAAGATATGCTTTTTACTTGGGGTGTTGGTTGCAGGTAGTACAATCATGCCAAATCACCATATGTCCCAGCCAACAAAGGTATAAGAGTAGGTTTTATTCCACCACCAACATGATAGGCTCCCCAAGAAGCTTTGCATATCCCGACATCATTTCTTCAAAGAAACAGGCCATAGGTTTCATTCACCCAACCATGTTTATCATCACCCCATCTTGCACATGATAAACACCCTTGCAGGTCGGTAGAACCTCACCCTCCATGGAATCCATCACTCATATAGACCATACACCAAAGTTTTGGAGCCATGGACATAAAACCCCAAGCCTGGGAAGCACTTCATGTTCATTCATCCATCATACATCAAGTCAACTTTTACCCATGTCATGTTAAAACCCCTTTCTTGGGCTGTCATTCTCATAAGCAGATAAGACAAAAAGCACCATCGCATTTCACATTTTGCCTATCAAACCCCCATCAGCATAGCCCATCTGCAAAAAATTTCATCCGCTTCATCACCCTCGCATCGATACCAACTAATGGGGCCCCCGCCCTCATAAAAACACACTCCTCACACCACAGTGAAGGATTATTCATGTTTATAGGGGCACCCATCTCCGTGCTTATACATATAAATCCATTTTATATTCTTTTGGAAAGTGTACATATATTGTTTTAGGAGAGCACTCCCACCCATCCATTTACATTTCTCACCTGGAAAAAGTCCAAAATCACCCTTGGTTAGAGCTATGCATTCTTTTACCACACCCAGCCATGACACTCATAGAAACCATACACCCACCTTGGATGTCTATCGACTCCATGGATTTCCTCACTAGAAATTGTTATGACTGCCACCACTCGCCTTTACATCTCCGACCTCAGGCCACTTAACTACCATCATCATTTATAGCCATTTCTCATCATCATGCCTAGTTAACCCATCACACTAGGCCCTGCTACATCAGAAACCCTGGTCCCTTGCACCAGTACTCATTTTAATCGGTTGATAATTCCTTCTTATCTACTACAACAACCATTTTCCAAGAAGGAAGTAGTACCTTGGATGACTCCTCACCTCAATAGGGGCATCCCTAGATGGCACTATGGGAATCATCGTTTCCCATTGATATCATCTATCCTCTTGGAATTATACTTCAAGACAAGCTTTCATGTCAATATGGAATTCTACTTCACAAACCATTGCACTCTGTCATAATTCGTTGAAGACCCGTGACTCGATAAACATCTCTTTCAGCAATTCTTACACAGGAAGGTCCCCAAAAGTCAAAGACCCATGCATACAATAAGCACATATTCTAACAAAACATGCCATACCAAGATTATGCATGTGGGCACCACATTCAACCTTATTTCAAAGGAAAACACCCTCGAGGGTGTCAACAACCGTCATCATCAACCAACAACAGGCCACTACCAAAAGTGGCATAAACAGAACCATTATCTGTCTGATAAGCTTAACTAGTCAAAAATCATGAGCATGGGACATGCCTGCCTCGTAGAAATATTTTATTTATTCTATCTCTTGTGGGTTTCCAACAGAGCATGGTGTATTTTTCACTCAAGACAAGGAGTCTCCCAACTCAGTTCCAAATCAGGTTACCCTCTCTCTCTCTCAAAAGGATCACACAGAAAATAAACCATAATGTATTTCGGCTATAGATTTCTTACTAGACCTCATACATTATGGGGAAACTGTTAACACTGGAAAATTGTACGGGAAAAAGACATTAAAATTTTCAAACATAAGGTACAGATAAAGGTTTCCATAGAAGGAGTACATTAGGAAGAGCCAAAACTTTTAATTCTTCCTAAGGTCAGTGGAAAAATTTATGAACATCGCACAAGAAACAAGGACTTTTGGCACATAGTACGACTTTTTCTTCGATAGCCAGGCATATTTCGGCTATCCCTTTGACATTCACGTGGTCCTGGGGATGACGGAATGTCACCATCTGGGACCCCTTGACACACTTGGCTAAAAATATTCTCACTCAACCTAACCAAGTATAGTTGTCTTTGATCCACCTTGAGGCTTTAATGCAACACATAAAGGAATCATACCTCCACTCTTGTGTCACCATCCATCTTGGGCCTAGAGAAGGAGGGAGAATTTTAAAATGGTCTAAAAAAGCCAGCCTTTTGAAGAAGAATTGGATACACATTGTTATGCTAGCCAAATTTCTCTATAGCAAACTAGCATGTGTGGTCCAGCAACAAAGGGATTGGAAGGACTCAATTGTTAGCCACCCACATCTCAGTCCAAGAGAGAGGAGTTATCCACATGTTCGTCCATCTACCATCCTTTAAGAGGGAAGATAAGATTACAGAAAACTTCAGGGAAAGATACCTCCTTGTCTTAGATATTTGAGCTCCATATCTCAAAGGATCCACTACAATAGATTTAGCATTCTATCTTCTATGACCACCAACACCTAATAAAGGGAGAAGCTCTCCATTTTGAGTTATCAGTGTGTTTTCTTTATCGAGTGTCTATCTTGTGCATGTTGTTTTTTTTTGTTTTATTGTTTATGTAGTATGCTATGTTTCCTCTCTAACCTTGCTTATTACATGTTGAACTTGTTCCATTAACGTTTAACAAACCATTTTGGCATCTGACTCTTATGTAGGTAAGTAGGCTACCTACTAAGAAAAGTGTATTTCGTACACCCATGTGCTGAATAAACTACCACACTGATAATTAGCTTTGGAAATTCGATGTGATATTCAATTATTGATTTGACTAGGTGACTCATCAACAATTTTCCAGGAGATTTTTTCTGGCGAATTCCTAAAAGATATTCTTCAAAGAGCCATTTGAATGTCCAAAGCCAAGATATATGTGTAAAATATGATAGAGGTTTTTGTTAATGAGTCCAATCTCGAAAATAAATTATTTTTTTTTCAAAATTTCATTCCCATTTGTTCGAAAAGAGTGCCTGAAGTTACTATCTTTTACAGGAAAAAATTGTCTAAAAAACATATTTTATCAAGTGAAAAAAAAAATTCTATGGCACCTTTTCCCTTTGATTGCTAAGTTTGTGTTATTATGTTTTAAATATTAACCTTTATGTGAAGCTTGGGCTAAATTCACATAAGTAGGAGTCAACTAATTGATCAACGCCAGTTGTTGAATGATGATAGGTTGTATGGTAAATTTTGATTTGTCAGTGCTCGCTTGTCTAGAAAATTAAATATTTGTAGACATTTGATTTGTCACTTCCTTAAAACTTGATATATATATATATATATATATATATATATATATATATATATATATATATATATATATATATATATATATATATATATATATATATATATATATATATATATCCCTATAATACTAGTGTGTGTAACTTTTATTATATTTTCTTTCTTTTTCGTGTTTCATGTAGGACTCTATATTGGTGTTATTATTGTGCCCTTTTATTGGTTCAATTATTGTTATTGTTGTACCCTTACATTATTATTTCCATATCAGATCTAATTATATTCTAACCCCTTAGGCTCTTATATATAGAAAGGAGGTTTTGTCATTTGAATAATCAAAGAATTTTTCATTTAGGTAATGTAAAGGAGGTTTCATACTCGAACAGGATATATTCTAAGTCGTTGATATACTATTTCTATTGTTTTGTGAGTTGGTTGCATAAAATTTGGTATGATAGCTTTTGATTCTAGGGTTTTTCTTCTTCAAATAGGTCATCTTGAAATTTTTGCTATAATATATTTATTACAAGGTTTTAGAAGCTCAAATTTTTCCCATGTGGATAAAACAGGATTGAATTTCAGTCCTTTTAGATCCAAAATTACAGAGTTACAACCATTTCAATATCGAGCTCCTAAAAGCAAGAAAAATGTGTCTATTATTTTTTTTAAATTGCATAAATTTTGTTTGAAATTTTGGTTTGAAGTGGTTTCAAAGGCATATTGAAGCATGGATATCAGTACTGGGTTATAAAATTACCCTCAACCAAAATAATACCACACCCATTAATCCCTCAGAAAGCTATACTATGATGCATGAAGAGGAAGAATTGCAACATGATATCTCAAAATTATGGGACCAAGTGCAACAAATTTCACTCTCACAAAGAACAACCAAAGATTAACTAAAAGGGGACATGGATGGTTTAAAAGGCAACATGAATAGTATAAAATTAGACATGGAAGGTTTGAACAATGAAATGAAAGCTAATATGGATGGTATAGAAACAAAAATGAAAGGAAACATGGAATACTTGAAGAATGTTTTAAAAGAAGATTTGACAAAGTTGCTACAAGAAATGCTTCCTAATGGAAAAAAAGTATTAGATGAAACTCATGATGAAAACAAAATAAATTTTAATCATGGTTTCATAGACTCTAATGTTTTATTTAAGATCCACAATATTCCAAATATTGATATGAGGAAGTTTGATGGAAAGGATTCGATAACATGGATACTACAAATGGAGCAATATTTTGATCTCCATAATGTACAACACACAAAAAGGGTATGCATTGCAACTTTATATTTAGAACCAAATCGTTTGTATGGTATCAATGGATTTGTTCTCATAAATCACTTGTCACTTGGTAAATTTTTACGAAGGAAATGATAGCACATTATGAGGATACAAAGAGAAACGCCTTCTTTATCCAATAGATAAATCTCAAACAAAAGAGATCAATGGCAGAGCAGTGAGCACATAGAGGACTTCCAAAAATTGGATATAAGGGTAAATGATTTTCCAGAATATTATAGGATTGATGTCTTCGTAGGGACTTTAAAGGATAACATCCAACATGAGGATCTCCTTTAGGAACCTAATTCATTGGAGAAGGCATTCAGGTTGGACATAAAAATTGAAAGAAAAATTATGGCAACAAGGAAGCCTACGACTCACCATTATAAAGATGGAAGTGTTGTCACTCCTAGCCTTCCATAGCCTACAAGGTTGACACCACAACAATTGGAATAAAAAAGAGAAAAATGGCTTTGCTACTGTTTTGATAACAAATCACTAAAGGTCATAAGTGTGCCGAGAAGAAATTATTTTACATAGATTGTGAAGAGGAGGAAGGAAAGGAACAAGAAACTTCAAAGGAAGAGGATAGACACCATGATCCAAACCTAGATAAATAAGTGAAATATACCATATGTTGTAATGCATTGGCATGAATTTCCACTCCTCAAACCCTCAAGATACAAGGACATATCAAGAAGAAAAAGGTAATAGTGCTGATTGATTTGGGTAGTAACCATAATTTTATTCATTGTAAGGTAGCAAAATAATTGAATTTATTCCTATACCTAGCACCAGAGTGTCAAGTGATGGTTGCAAATGGAGGAATTATAATTTTTTCTAGAAAGTGCCATAATATCAAGATAACCATGGGGGAATATGTATTTGTTATGTCCCTATAATACTAGTGTATCCCCTTATTGTTATTATTAGTGTAGCCCCCTTATTGTTATTGTTGTGACCATGTATCCCCATATGTAATGTTCCTAAATTAGCTAAGCTAATTGGAATATTAAATTTTTTTTTTATTTTTCATGTTTGTGAATAATAGACTAATGGAGGACATGTAACACTCCTTAGATCTAAAAATAAATACATGCTCAATGTGAACAGGATTAAATATGAGTTGGTTTCATAAAAACCACTTGTGTGTGAATAGGGCTGAGCTATTTGACTAGATCAACAGGACCAAATCACACGACAGTCTAGGTGCATTGAACCTCCTAAGTGATCTGTGCAGTTTTAGAAGGAGGACCTCAGTGTGAAAGGAGCTAATTCAAGTGAAGTGGTTTAGGGTTTTGCACATCCTCATTTTATAAAAAGGAGGGAGAGGACTCAAGGAAGGTTTGTTGATGATATTTCGAAGTTAAGGTTGCTTGAGTAACTCGAGTTCTCTTGGTTGTTTAGTCAAAGGGAAGAGGGTTTCCTGTTTAGGAATCCTCTCTCCTGCCATGGAGTAGCTTTTTGGAGGAGGATGTGTTGCATTGATCCACTATTCGGCATTTGGCCAAGCTTCTAATTCCAACTAAAATGTAGATCTTGTTCAGGGTTTGATTTCTTTTGTAAGCTGCAACAAGTGGAGTTTAGATCTTTTCAGATCTAGAGCATTTCAGTACTTATTTTCAGTGGAGGAGGGTTCTAATCCATTGAAGGGTTGTATTGGAATATTGGAGCCTCATTTCAGATCTTGGCATTAGGCCAATATGTTTTTCATGTTATACTACACAGTTCCTTCCCCAGATCTATGTTATTGCTGAAGGAGCAATGTTGCAGGGTTTTTGGCATCATTTTGGAGCTAGATCTCTGATGTGAAGGAAGCCTCCTTGCATCAAGGGTGATCCATGGATTGGCCAACCAATCCATGTCTATTTCTGATCTGATTTATTCAATGGTTTATTTGCTTTAGAATTTCTGAATCATGCTACAGTAAAACTTAGATCTACTCTGGCATTTTCATGTATTGCTGAAATCCCCAAGGGGAATGTAATAAAGATCCCTTTTGGCATTTTGATTTATTATAGATCTCTGTTTTCATGTAATTATCAGTTTCAGATCTGTAATTTAATAAAAATAAGCTTCAGCCTCCTGTAAATAACGTTGAAGGGTTTCTAGGTCATTCTCTTATGTTGCAGCACCTCAATCTTGAGGGATTTTCCCTGTAAAACCACTGTTTAGCCTTGCTTAATTCCTATTACATGTTCTTAAACTCATTTTCTGATTTTCCATACTTTTTTAAAACATACATCTTCAGAAAATACGCTACCCTTGCTTCAGTAAATTTCTGCATCTTCCAAGTCATGGGAAATCAACATTTTTAAGCCTAGTTTTGGAAAGAGGAACTGTTTAACTTAGCTAGACTTATTTTTTTGAGCTGAAATTAGGAATGTGAATCCTTCTTGACCCAATATAACATATCTCAGATCCATGACCCTTATTTTTACGCATATTTCTGAATACAGTCATTTTAGGGCATGAAAATCTACTTTTCCTCACCTTTTTTAGAATAAAAGCTGAGTAAAGGTTGCTGCAGCACTTGGAATTGATTTTTGAGTATTTTTAAACACTTTTTGTGATATTATATGTACATATCCCTGAAAAAATCGTTTTTCAGGCATGTCTTGATGAGAAATCCATTTTGGGAACATTACAGTGGTATCAGAGCATGACCTTTGGCTCAGCCTGTGGCTTCAAGCCAAAGTGATGAATCCCTAAAGTGGGAATATTTATATATCTATAGATAGATTCTATAGATGGCTAGGTAGCCTTTGGATCCCATCCTTTACTCAAAGGTGACATATCTAGTAAATGCCCCTGTAGTCAATCTCTGGAATAGAATCTTGATACTCCTGAAGAGGGAAATTTACAGAAGTATCAGAGAAGAGAAGAAACAAATATCAGAATGATGAAGAAGATGAGATTACTCTCATCAATTTTCATATCTAAGAAGGGCCTCTCCAAAGAGGTAAATCAGAAAAGATAAAGAAGATGCACCGAGACTCCTAGAGGGTTTCAAGGAGAAGAAAGTTGCAGTGAGACCTAAAAAAGGTTTCAAGAAGGAGAGGAAGACCCATGCACTTCATACTCTCACAAATAAGATGCATTTTATATAAGAAACAAGAGCATGGCTCCACCACTTGAAAGAATGATAGAAGAGGAGATATCCCTGCTCCTTTTCCAGACCCTGAAGGGCATTGAAGAAGATCTCAAGGAGATTGAGAGGGTGGAGACTTGTACCAGTGCTGGCACAACCTTGGAAAAGTAGTCTTCATGTTCAGTAATGAAGGAAGACTACATAGTTGCAGAAGAATCTCTTGCTTCTACATCTCACCAAGGTATGATTAAAAATCCATCTATTGTCATTTCAGCACATTGTATGAAGAGATCTACATCTTTGCATGTTGTTGATTTTGAGCAACAGAGTTGCACTGATCTGTGCCAAAGAAGTAAGGAAGAAGAGAGGAACCATTCCTCATTGGAGAATTCACATGGAAGCTTCATTCATGAAGCAATAGAGGGTGGAATGATGGATGGTAGACATCTTGAAGTGAAAAACCCTTTCTCCCTTCTAGGTGACCCTTTCTCAATGAGCACACCCCTGCTCAAAGAGAAACTTATAATTGCAACAAATACAAGGTCCCTTTGGTTTTGGGAGGCCATGCATGAGGAGAAGACCTCATGGGAAGAATTCATTGGAGGTGCACTTCAGCACATCATGGAGTGCAAAGTTCTTCAACCGTTTTAGGAGGATCTTCCCTTCTCACAGGAGCAGATGGTAGATGGGGGCATCTTCAGATGGATAACATCTCTCATGACTGTGTTGGAAATTTCTTGAGCCATGCACATCATGATGGGAGGTTTTTTCCTACCACCTATTTGGATCCTCATAGGGTCAAATTTATCCTCAAGAAGATTGCATTTCAAGATCCCATGAAATGCAAGAATTTGATTTGGGATGATGGTAGCCCTCATGGGAGGAGCACCAAGATGAAGGGTGGAAGGAGACATCCACAATTGGTTGAGCTGATGTGGATGGAGAGCAAGAAGCTGGAGAGCTACTTGCAAATCTATGACATCGGGCAACAGGAGACTTGGCTACGCTGGTTTCTCTTGAAAGAGTTTGGTCATCACTCTCTTTCTAAAGGTATGTGGCAG
Source organism: Pinus albicaulis (assembly GCA_034641835.2). Lineage (NCBI taxonomy): Eukaryota > Viridiplantae > Streptophyta > Pinopsida > Pinales > Pinaceae > Pinus > Pinus albicaulis. Next base: position 715,104,030 of record CM076571.1, on the reverse strand, counting down.
GATACTTTCATCATGGAGCAGCAAGGAGTATGGACACATTGTTTTGACATAATATTATTCATGTCAATCACCATGTTTTCACTACATGATCTTGATGATGAGAGTATAGAAAGGCAGCAAAATATTTTGTTGCTTGGGATGTTCTTGAGAGAGCATGGGCAGATTTTCTCTCACAGTTTTCATGGTGTCGCAGGAGTAGAAGATGGCACTATCATAGTGCAAAGAGGTTACTCCTTGACCTTAGATGTTCAAGAAGGACTTTGTTCATGGGAAGGACTTCTCATATGTAGCAGCATTATGGGAGATGCCTTTGACATTCTTCATGACAAAGATTGAAGCTATGTGTTGATGGGAGCCTATTTGCATAGGCCAACAACGTTGTCACTTTGGAGCTGGGATTTATTGATGGAGTATTCCCAAGATCAATTCTCATTCAATGCACTAGGTGAGCAAAGAGGAGGTGAAGAAGATGAAGTGGTAGATGGAGACATATATTAGTGTGGTGTGATTCTCTTGACTTGGGTTTCCAAGTAAGAGGAGAAGGACTTTCATGCAGCACTTGGTTCATTCCCCTTCATGGGAGTGTGCCAAACTATTATTGACGATTCATTCATGAGTCCATGTATTTTCTTGCTTCCAACATATGGTGAGAGATTTTTCTTGCATCCTATTCCATCTTTTGGCAGTGCATTTCTCCACAAGAGGGCAAGCTATTCATTGAGCTCCGTGATCTACATTGGGCCAAGTTATATGATGGAGACAACCATCTCTTATGTGGCCTTGGGAAAAGATGTTTTTCTTACATGTATGTTCATTTGATTCATATGATTAAACATGTAACAGGAAATAGTTTGCCATGTATTCTTCTAAAGCAGAAGTATGTAAACTAGCGCTGTGAAGACTTGGGAAACTGTTGGTACTCTTTTGCATTCCATAGAACCTTCAGTATTTCCTTCATTATGGTGACGATCATGTTTTCAGTTGCTGATATTGTTTCTATCTTGATGGGAGACATGATGTTGAGTAAGGAACATGGTTTGGATGTGTCCTTTGGGAAGAAGGTTCCCACATCCTTTTGCAGCACATGTTCTAATGGGAACATGAGAGGGGTTGTGGCCACCACAACCAAACACTTGCTTCTCTTGGAGGTGAGCCATGTATGTGATGGGGATGCCATGTGATGAATATCTCATATCCCTCACATGTGGAGTGCCTTGGGCCATCTGGTTTTGCAGCGTTGGAGGAAGGATCTTTGCAGATCTAATCTCCATGATGCCACTTGAAGGCAATATCCTTATAGCCCAAGATCAGTTTTTACTCTACACTTATCTCAAGTGGAGAGGAGAACAGTGTGGGGTAGGCCATCTTGTCTAACATGTGCAGATTTTCAGCCCACCTATTTTGCAGGAGCTCAAGGTGGAGGAATATTTTCATAGAGTTGCCCTATCATGAGATGACTCATTTTTGGTGGATGATTGCTTGAGGATGGAGAACTCACATGGGGGATGTTATTTCCCAATACACTTCAGATCCCATGCCTCAAGGGAGCCTCTAGGCAACACCTTCTTGCCTTCTTGAGTATTTCACTGTTTCATGATGATAGTTATTCAGCTAACTTGCATGCTTGGGAGGGGCAATATGGAGATTCATTGTTGACACAACATCTCATTACTTGGAGGAGTTCATCATATGGGGATGCTACAGTAGGAGGAGGAGACATCTCTCAGTTCTATCCTTGAAATTGCTTGAGGACAAGCAACATTTGAGAGGGGAGGACTGTAATGTTCCTAAATTATCTAAGCTAATTGGAATATTAAAATTTTGTTTTATTTTTCATGTTTGTGAATAATAGACTAATGGAGGACATGTAACACTCCTTAGATCTAAAAATAAATACATGTTCAATGTGAACAAGATTAAATATGAGCTGGTTGCATAAAAACCACTTGTGTGTGAACAGGGCTGAGCTATTTGAATGGGTCAACATGACCAAATCACAAGACAGTCCAGGTGCATTGAACTTCCTAAGTGATATGTGTAGTTTTAGGAGGACCTCAGTGTGAAAGGGGCTAATTCAAGTGAAGTTTTTTAGGGTTTTGCACATCCTCATTTTATAAAAAGGACGGAGAGGACTCAAGGAAGGGTTTCTGATGATATTTCAAAGTTGAGGTTGCTTGAGCAACTCAAGTTCTCTTGGCTGTTTAGCCAAAGAGAAGAGGGTTTCCTGTTTAGGAATCCTCTCTCCTTCCATGGAGTAGCTCTTTGGAGGAGGATGTGCTGCATTTATCCACTATCCGGCATTTGGCCAAGCTTCTACTTCCAACTGCAATGCAGATCATGTTTAGGGTTTGATTGCTTTTGTAAGCTGTAGCAAGTGGAGTTTAGATCTTTTCAGATCTAGAGCATTTCAGTACTTCTTTTCAGTGGAGGAGGGTTCTAATCCATTGAAGGGATGTATTGGAAGATTGGAGCCTCATTTCAGATCTTGCCATCAGGCCAATATGTTTTTCATGTTATAATGCATAGTTCCTTCCCTAGATCTGCGTTATTTATGAAGGAGCAGTGTTGCAGGGTTTTGGGCATCATTTTGGAGCTAGATCTCTGATGTGAAGGAAGCCTCCTTACATCAAGGATGATTCATGGATTAACCAACGAATCCATATGTATTTATGATCTGATTTATTCACTAGAGTATTTGCTTCAGAATTTCTTAATCATGCTACAGTAAAACTCAGATCTACTCCAGTATTTTCATGTATTGCTGAAATCCCCAAGGGGAATGTAATAAAGAGCCCTTTGGGCATTTTGATTTATTATAGATCTCTGTTTTCATGTAATTATTAGTTGAATATCTATAATTTAATAAAAATAAGCTTTAGCCTCCTGTAACTAACGGTGAAGGGTTTCTGGGTCATTCTCTTATGTTGCAGCACCTCAATCTTGAGGGATTTTCCATGTAAAACCATTGTTTAACCTTGCTTAATTCCTATGCCATGTTATTAAACTCATTTTCTGATTTTAAATACTATTTTACATCTTACATATTCAGAAAATACGCTGCCCTTGCTTCAGTAAATTTCTGCATCTTCCAAGTCATGGGAAATCAACATTTTTAAGCCTAGTTTGGGAAGGAGGAACTGTTTAACTTATCTAGACTTATTTTTTTGAACTTAAATTCAGCATGTGAATCCTTCTTGACCAAATATAACATATCTCATAGCCATGACCCTTATTTTTACGCACATTTCTGAATACAGTCATTTTAGGGCATGAAAAACTACTTTTCCTCACCTTTTTTAGAATAAAAGCTGAGTAAAGGTTTCTGCAGCACTTGGAATTTGTTGCTAAGTGTTTTTAAACACTTTTTATGATATCTGAAGCACAAATCCCTGAAAATTCGTTTTTCAGGCATGTCTTACTGAGAAATCCATTTTGGGAACATTACACCATATTTCTATTGTTGTGCCTCATATAATCCAACTATTGTTATTGTTGTGTCCTTAAATTATCATTGTGATGTTGGCTCTGATTATATTGTGATCCATTAAACTCCTATATATATAAAGGGGGTTTTTTCATTTGAATCATCCAAGAATTGTTCATTTATGTATTTTAAATGAGTTTTCGTACTCAAAGTGGATAATTTTTAAGTCGTTTATGTATATTTTCTTCTATTTTTTGAGTTGGTTGAATAACATTTGGCTTTAGAGCTTTGGATTCTAGGGCTTATCTTCTTAAAACATGTAATCTTGGAATTTTCACTATAACTTTTTTTATACAAAGCTTCAGAAGCTGAAACTCAAACCACGTGGAGTAAAAATCTTGGTGAACGTATTTCTATAATTTCAGATCTTGGTTCGCTATATTTTTAGAGACATGATTTGAGGAAGTTAGGGTTTTTGAAGGCTCTAGAATTCAGTATGAAACATGTGACTGAGGGAATGTCGCCCTAAATTTCATTTCAGACATCAAATTTGAATTCTGTAAGACATGGACGAAATCAAAAAAACTTTGGTTTTTTTTGTATGAATTGGTGAGTCAAATGTGTAAAACATGACACGTGGAACCCCTTAGAACTTCGCTCTATTGAATAAGTCCATAATCAGGTCATTGTGGGAGATTTGGCATAATTTTATCTTGAAGAATAAAAATAAGGTCTGACCTATGTTATTTGAAAGAAGAATCAGAGGGCTACTATAGGACCAAATTTCATATTATGTATATCTGAAATCACATAGATATAGTAGTTTCAATATAGAGCTCCTAAAAAGAAAAGAAAAAATGTGTGTTTTTTATTTTATTTTTCATAACGTTTATTTGGAAAATCAATTTGAAGTGATTCCAAGGGCACATTGAAGCATATATATCAGTATTGGGTTCTAATATTCCTCCCAAAAAAATAATTCCATACCCATTAAGCCCTGAGAAAGCTCTACTATGAGGCATGAAGAGGAAGAATTGAAACATTATATATATAAATTACGGGTCTAAGTGCAACAAATTTCGCTCTCACAAAGAGCAACCAAAGATGAACTAAAAGGCAACATGGATGGTTTAAAAGAAGACATATAATATAATATGGATGGTGCGAAGAATTTCATGGAAGCTACAATCGATGGTATAGAAGAAAAACGTAAAGGTTTGAAGAAAGGTTTGACAAAGTTGCTACAAGAAAAGCTTACTAATGGCGAAAAGGTAGAAGAGGAAACTCATGATGAGAACAAAAGAAATGTTAATCATGATTTCATAGAATCTAATGTTGGATTGAAGACCAACCATATTCCAAATATCGATATGAGGAAGTTTGATGGCAAGGATCTCGTAAGATGGATACTACAGATGGAGCAATATTTTGATCTCCATAACGTGCAAAACACACAAAAGGTTTGCATTTCAACTTTTTATTCAGAACCCAATCAGTTAGTATGGTATCAATGGCTTTGCTATCATAAAAAAAAATTCACTTGGACAATTTTTATAGAGGAAATGATAGCACATTATGAGGATACAAAGAGAAACAACTTCTTTAGCCAATTGATAAATATCAAACAAAAAGGGTTCAATGGCGGAGCACATTGAGGACTTCCAAAAATTTAATATAAGGGTAAATGATATTCCAGAGGAGCATAGGATTGATGTATTCATAGGGAATTTAAATGATAACATCCAACATGAGGTTCACCATTTGGAACGTGATTCATTGGAGAGGGAATTCAAGCTAGCAAGAAAAATTAAAGAAAAATTATGATGACAAGGAAGCCTACCACTCACAACTATAAAGATGGAAGCATTGCTACTCCTAGCCATCCAAAACCTACAAGGTTTACACCACAACAGTTGGAAGAAAAAAGAGCAAAAGGGCTTTGTTACAGTTGTGATATAAAATACACTAAAGGTCATAAGTATGTTGAGAAGAAATTATTTTACATATATTTTGAAGAGGAGGAAGAAGAGGAACAAGAAACTTCAAAATAAGAGGATATACACCAGGAACCAACCCTCAAAAAACAAGAAATGAGTCCGACCATATATTTTAATGCATTGGCATGAATTATCACTCCTCAAACTCTCAAGAGAAAATGATATATCAAGAAGAAAAAGGTAATAGTGTTTATTGATTCGGGTAGTAACCATAATTTTATTCATTGTAAGATAGCTAATGAATTGAATTGCTTCCTATATCTAGCACCCAAGGGTCAAGTGATGGTCGAAAATGGAGGAAATATAAATTTATCTGGAAAATTCCATAATATCAAGATAACCATGGGTTAATATGTATTGAATAGTCTAGTGCTTTCCATTCTAATGAGTGGTGCTAATGTTGCAATAGGAATCCAATGGTTACAATCTTTCGGTGCAATAAATTTAAATTTTCAAGAAAATTTCTTGAAATTTTTTTGGGAGGGAAAGGAATTTGAATTAAGGGGTATTTCAGGGAAACCAAGAAATATAATCATCTCTGATGGCATGAAAAAACTTCTAAAGAAAGAACAACGGGGCATAATTGCACAATTATGCTCACTAGAGGTTCAAACATCGAAATCATATATTTCTCCAGATCTCCAAAAAACCTTAGACAATCATTCTAAGGTGTCTGAGACTCCCATATTCCTCCCACCTATTCATGATCATGATCATTCTATTCATTTGATTCGAAGAAGTGTTCCTCCAAACATTAGGCCTTACATATATCCCTATGCCCAAAAGAGTGAAATTGAATGTATGGTTGCATAAATGTTAGAGGTGGGTATAATTCAACCTAGTCAAATTTCTTTCTCTGCTCCAGTAGTATTGGTGCACAAGAATGATGGGTCATGGCACATGTGTCTAGATTATAGGGATCTCAAAAAGCTCACTATTACAGATAAATTTCCCATTCTTGTTATTGATGAATTATTGGATGAATTACATGGAGCAATTTACTTCACAAAGTTGGATATCATCACATTAGAATGAAGACTGAAAACATTTTGAAAACAACTTTTATAACTCATGAGGGTCATTATGATTTTTTTTCATGCCTTTTGGCCTTAACAATGGAACTTATACATTTTAAAGTTTGATTAATTCCATTTTCAAATCCTTTGTTAGAAAAAATGTGTTAGTATTTTTGTTAATATACTAATCTACAACAAGCCTTGGAAGGATGATATTAAACATGTTGACATGGTGCTCAAAATATTGGAGGAGAAACAATTTTATGCAAAAACATTTAAATGTTTCTTTGGAGTACGGGAGGTGAAATATCTGGGTCATATTGTATCTCATGATGGTGTTAAGGTAAACCCTAGAAAAATTAAATACATTAAGGAATGGAAAATCCCCACAACCATAAAGCAGCTGGGAGGATTTCTAGGGTTGATAGGGTATTATCACAAGTTTGTTAAGGTTTATGGGAGAATAGAAGCACCTTTAACAACATTACTAAATAAATATGAATTTTCTTGGACTCTAGAAGTAACTAATGGCTTTGAACATCTCAAAGAAGCAATGTGCCATGCACTAGTCTTAGTTATGCCAAAATTCACAAAAACATTTATTGTGGAATGTGATGCCTCAGGAAATGGAATTGGTTATGTTTTAATGCAAGAAGGAAGACCCATTGCTTTTGAATTTCGTCCAATCAAAGGAAATTATTTACACAAAGCTATTTATGAGAAGGAAATGTTGGAAATACTACATGCAGTAAAGAAATGACGACCTTACCTAATGGGAAGACACTTCAAGGTAAAAACATACCATGATAGTCTTAAATACTTTCTGGAATAAATATTATCTTAAAAAGAGAAGAAAAATGGGTCACAAAGATGTTAGGTTGTGAATTTGAAATCGTCTAAAAAAAAGGAAGCAAAAATTTGTTGCAGATGAACTCTCAAGAAAGGATGAGGATGTGGAAGCATTGCTTTGTGCCATTTTTATTATCCAAATAGATTGGATAACTGAAGCAGGGGATGAATGGAAGAACAACAAAGATGTGTGGACACTCATTCAAAATTTGCAGCAAGATCCCAATACATATGATACATTTAGCTAGAAAAAATAATTCATTATGTTACAAAGATCGCTTATATCTTTGTAAGAATTCCCAACTCAAAAAAAATATTCTATTGGAATTGCACATCTCTCCCTTAGGAGGGAACTCATGATTTTTAAAAACTTACCACAAGGTCAAGAAGGATTTTTTTGGGATGGCCTTAAATCTGTTATTCAAAAGTTTGTGACAGAATGTTTACTTTTCCAACAAAATAAAGTTGAGACAATTAAGACCTCGGGTTTGTTACAACCTTTATCCATTCCAAGTTGATGTTGGGAGGAGGTTTTAATGGATTTTATCACAGTTTTACCCAAGTCCAAAAGAAAAAAAGTCATCATGGTGATATTTTATAGACTTAACAAGTATGCACACTTTGTGCATTATCTCATCCATTTAAATCCAACATAATTGCTAATGCATTTATGGAAACAATTCAAAAGCCACATGAAAACCCAAAGGTTATTTTAAGCAAAAGAGATGCCATTTTTATAAGAAATTTTGGGACGAAATTATTTTCTTGTTCAAGTACTCAATTAGCTCATAGCTCATCTTATCATCCTCAATCTGATGGGAAAATTGAGATAGTGAATAAATTTTTGGAAGGGTATTTTCATTTCTTTGTATCTGATAAAAAACATAATGGGCCAAGCGGTTACCTCTGGCTGAAGGGTGGTATAACACTTCCTTCCATACTACAGGAAAAATGACCCCATTTACGGAACTTTATGGATATTATCCACCTTCCATCACATCATATTTAAGAGAAAATTCTAAGGTTTAAGTAGTGTAAGATCACATCGAGCATCAACAACAAGTTCTCCAACTATTAAAGGATAACCTCACTTTGGCGCAAAATCGAATGAAATAATAGGTAGATCAACATCATAGGGACAAATTTTTTGATGTGGGTGATTGGGTATTTTTATGACTACAAACATACAAATAAATGTCTCTCAAGAAAGCTAAGAAGGTGTTGTACTGTACAACAACCCTCCCTTTTTCAAAAAAATTTAGAATAAAATTCATTTAGAAATAGGGTCCCTTTTTCTGCTTTTAATATAGGAATAAAATACTTAGAAATAAAGATTCATTGTTTATCTTTGTTGCCAAGGGTGTACAAACAAATACAACATTCAAAAACTTCCGATCCAATCAAATATAAAAGACTTTATTATAGAAAACAAATCAATTGCAAAAGTCCCATGAACAGTAATCGGAAATCGGAAATCGGAGAAATTTTTGAGAGAAGCTTTACATACATGTTCAAAATCTCCGATGCGATTAGTCTAATCGAAAATCTCCAATCGCAAAGGATTTAAGTTATTTATTCACATATCTCTGATGCGATGCGATCAATCGCAATCGCATGATCGGGGCACTTTTAATAAATTCTTTTTGGTCAATTGAAAATTCTCTGATGCGACGCGCTTTATTATAAAATAATTTTCAAAACGAAATAAACGTCTGTTTTGCTTAAATGAGAAGAATCTCTATATAGTATACCCCACCATATCGCAATCGGAAATCGGAAAAAACCATTGATAATTCTTTTCGATTGAAACTCTCTGATGCGATATACCACCATATAATCGGAATTCGGAGAAGTTTGCAATCGCAATCGGCAATCGTAGAAATCTGTATTGTGATATCTATGTACCATTTTGAATACTTCCGATGCGATTGATATTTAATATACTACATTCATCACATTGGAGGAATTCAAAATAGGTAATTTTATAATATTTCACAAGCGCCAAATCTCCAATTGTACGTTCAGCATTCAATAACAAATCAAATGATTATTGGTTTACGATTCTGTTTTGAATACGTGAGTGTGACCCAAACAAAATATTTAAGTGTTACACGGATTCAATAAATAATGAATCATGAACCCATAATTTTTATAATCGTTCTTTTCAATTGCATGTTTATCACGACTGAGAGCTTATTGCTTTGTAGAATCAAAGAACGCCAAATCCTTTCATTCGTAGACCGAGGGAAACAATATCAGACACAAAAATGTCGAAGAGAACAAGGAGAACCAAGACTGCTGTTGCCACTAAGTTTGTTGAGATTCCTACAGTCTCGAAAGAAAAGCCAGTAAAGCTAAAGCTAGTTACAGATACATCATGTCAAGGGCTAGGAAAAATGACATGGGAAGGAGTTTATAATCTGATTGAGAGTGAAAACCCTAAAGTCACAGTAGCAAAGATATCAGTTCCGGATGAAGATAACTCAGATTCCGACTCTGAGATTACTGAGAGAACACTTGCGAATTCATTCCTTCATCGAATTGCAGCAAGAGCAAACATCATTCCTTATTATGATGTGATTCGATGTGTCATCTATAGTGTAAAAATTAAGGACAAAATGTTTATTTCAGCTTCTGGAGCATCTTTTGGATCCTTCAAAGCAGAAGACCTCAAAGCAATGTATCATCTCCCTGATCCGCAGAAGGTCTACAATAAAGAATTTGTCAAAGAGTTTGCTGACAGTAATAAAGTTCAATCTGAACCTATCAAAGAATGGAGGAAAAATCTTGAAAAGCACAAAAATGAATCATCCGGTATGTATTTAGTAGATTCTCTTTCACCCCATACTGCTATGCCGCTGCCATGATGTGTAGATTATTTGGAAATAACAATTCTGCTAGGTTTTCTATACAAATGGTTCCTTTAATCCTAGCTGCTGTCAATTCCGAAATTATGGACTGGGCTGTTATTCTTTCTGATAGGATAGCTAATAGGATTCTCGAATACAGACAAGATAAAATCGCTGGAAATACCACTCCCTTTTTCTTTTGTGCTTATATTCTAGACGCCCTTTGTTTCAATTCTGAGTTTCCCTTGTTAGGATGGAAATGGACTGCTAAAGATCCCACTCCGATTCATATATATCATAAACTCCTTTGGAAAATTCATTTCAAAGATCATGTGTATAGAATATGTCATGGTTTCCTTATTCCAGTCTTTCAAACCATTTTCAATCGCTTTCCCCCTAGATTCTCCGACAAAGCCAAAGCTGACTTATCCTCAATAGGAGATTGGTTTGGAGAAGAAAAATTCACGTATGGCAGGATTTTCGGGAGTATTGTGGAACCCCATGTCCTCCCTCTTTTTGTTCCAGATAAACTTCTAGCCCAGGAAATCTCCTATCAATTGACAGTTGAAGGAATGTCCAGATCTCTGAGCAATAGTAAGAAAAGAATGTGGCCTTCGTTTCCCTTCAATTGTTGACATTTTACTTTGAATGACTTCAAGCATGCAGAAAAGGAAGTCGCCAAAATAAAGGGTTTTAAATTGGCAACAATCCCGGGGAGACAGTATGATCCACAAAAGATAGCTTTTAATGTTACTTCTTCAGTTTCGATTGCTCGATTCGAGCATGAACCGGATGAATTTGATGATTTGTTTGTTTCATTAGAGAACTTTTCTCAAGTTTATAATTTGGCCAAGTCCAAATTCCAGAAAGAAGAGATGAACAAATTTATGTTATTTAGAAGACAAAGATTGTTGAAAGTTCCTCTAGACCAATTAAGAGTTCCTATGCAAGAGTCAGAAACAGAGGATACATCTGGAAAAACAGCAGGAGAAACATCTACCAGTAAGGTCACTACACAATCAGCTACTGGCCAGCCCATTTTACAGATACAAAAGGAAATAATAAGAAATGATCATGTTGTACATACTGAAAAGGTGAGCACTGATGGCAAACCGAATATTCAGAAAGAGAATACTGATGGCAAACCCAATGTAAATACTGATCAGCAGTCCACATCTCAAACAGAGAAAGAATGCACAAGTACTGATACTAATGTGCATAGTCAAAAAGAATGATTAAACAGAAAAACTAATGAACAAGAAACAAATACAGAGAAATCAGATACACAACTTGGAGGAAACAAAACTACTGAGAAAATAGTAGACTCTGTTGATCCTAATGTTTCCTCACAATTTTTGAAACAATATAATCAATTTGCTCATCAATTAGGACTGCAGGATGATCCCAAAGAGAAAGAGCAAGAAGATCGGGATGTTGAAATCATTCCTGAACATCCTACAGGGCAAATTATATTGAAGATTGAGGAAATTCCTCCCCTGGATATATTCTACAGTCCTAAACATAAATTTTTTGTGAAAAAACAGAGAAAGAGAAGAAAAATCAATCAAGACACATTTTCTGCTTCACAGGAGGATTTCATGAATATTGTTTATAAGAATGCTGAAGTGAATCCATCTGAGGATCTCACTAAGTTGTCCCAATATGCAGGAGCATACAGTGCTGCAACGATAGATAAAGCTGCGGAGGTTTCTCAGTTAATGACCCAAAAAGATCTACATATAACTTTACTTGAAGAACAAGCTAATGAAAATCAACAGAAGATTGCTCAATTGAAACAACAATTACAAGATCAAGAGCTCAGATCTAAAGAGCTAGAAGAACAGCTTGCCACAGAAAAGAAGAAAGTTGATGAACAAGCTTTAAGTAAACATCAACAATTGAATTAAGATATTTCCAAACTACAAAATTTGTTGCAAAATGAGAAAAATACGAGGATTGTGCAAGAAAAAGAATTGAAGTAGCTTTAGATAAGTTCAAGGATTTCCCTAAATTAAGTGAATTCAAATCGGAGGCTCTTGAAGTCAATAAAATACTGTCTCAGCAGTTAAATGAATTTTGTACAAAATTAACACAAGCAGAACCATTTTGTGATATCACATCATCCTTGATCCAGGACATGATTACTCTTAGGCAAGAAATTGATGACGCTGATGAAAAGATTTCTGAATTTCTTACTTGGAAAGATACAGAAAAAGGAAGAGAAGCTAATCTTCTTAGGATAGAAGAAAGACATAAAGAGATCATGTTTATAGAGTGGGAACATCAGTTAATGAAAGCCGAGAGAGCTATATCAAGAGCTAGAAGCATGATGGGTAATATAACGCAATTTATCAATGACAACTTGTATGCAATTAATCTCATTTCATATTGTGTTCCAGGCAGTTTTCCTAAAGTTAAAGAAACCGATTGCAGATGGAAAGAAGAAATAATGAATAAACATCAACAGATCAACAAGCTTCAAACAATATCTTGGGACAATATGTGGACTTACCTAATTAAGCCACATAATCAACAAGTAGCTATTAAATTCCTATAAAATGCTGTTGATTGTTTGATTCCAGAGTTCTCCAATGCCACATACGTTGGACAGTTACATTCCAAGATGAGTCATCCATCGGAGGTCTAGGAAATGCTGAAAATTTGCCACTTGGTTACATTGAACGAGAAGCAAAAGCAATGAATCAGTTCCACAAAAGATAGTATTTCTGTTTTTAAAGTTGAGAGATTGTAGCAGTAGTAGTAGGATTTTGTTTTCATGTAATGTCATATTTAAACCCCTCTCATGCATTGGAGAAGAGGTCCGGAGTTGTAATATTTTTGACTTGGAGATTACATTTATGTACTCCATTGACTCTTATATTTTATAAAGGATCACATTTGGTGATTTTTGTGCGGAATTATTTTTAAAGAGTTGCATTTCTGTACCTTGGATTTGATTTTGCATTGGAATCACTGGATCAGAGTATCAGATTTCATTTGAAACTTTCAAGATGGATAAGGTATTTTTATCTATTCACTGTTAATTTCTTTTGTTATATGATGTTCTCTTGTAAATTTGCTATCATTTATGTATATTTCGTTTTCACAATATTTCTTTATATATCATTTTTTATTATATTAGAAATATTCACCTTTCATAAATATATGTAGACTGATATACAATGATGAATAAAATATGCTAATATAACTCTGTTTAAATTCTTAAATAGAGTTATCTTTATTTGTTGCTGCACATTTCAATTAAACTTTAATACATGTTTATGGTTATTGTTAAATTGGAATAATTTTAAGTTGTATTCACATATGATACCTGGGTTAGTCTTAGAGTTTCCTTATTAGTACTTAAACTAGATTAGATAGTTTCTTTTTAGTCGTTTAGTCCCATTTTAATTCATCCAAAATCAATCCATCATCAACTCATTAGTTATAAGGAAATTGGTCCTTTCAATCTAGTCGAAGCCACCATACCAAACGGATAAGGAGCTGTCCTAAGGTCCCGACCGGGTGGTTTTCCCCAATGTTTGAAGCAGAGATTTTCTAGGCTTCAACATTTTTTGCGCTAGAGGGAGGGCATGAGCTATGAATGGCAAGTAAATATTTATCCACAGGCCATTCTGAGAGAAAAACACCCTCATTAACTTCTTCATTTTCTTCTGAATTACAAAATCCTAGGGAAGGAATTGAGAAGAATATTCAGACACCCACTACCAAAATCTAAAAAAAATCAGACAACCAAAATCCTGAGTCTCCTGAAGTACAAGATTTAATCCATAAATTGAAAGGATTCTCATTATCTCTAGATGAGTCTGAAATATCTGAAGGTAGTGTAAGCTCAAAATTTGTTCCTTCAAAACCTCTTACTAGGCTTCAAAGTGAAAAACTTGGTATTTCTCTGAAAGAATTCCCTTTACCTAGTAGATTCAAAACAAGAAGAACTCAATTAGAATCAGAAAGTGATATAAGTTCTTCATCTCATATTCAATCACTTGTTTCTGAAACCCCAACTCAACAAAGTGCAGTTGTTTCCACATCATCTGCTCAATCATCATCAATCTCAACATCATCTATTCCAACAACTTCTGTTCCGACACCAGCAGTCTCTACTACTTCTCCAACAGTTGTTACAATAATGGCTAGAACTTGGGCAAGTCCAGGGGCTATCAACATGCCTGCACCTTTACATGATTTACCTGACAATCCTGGAAAATGGCTTCCAAAGTTCAGTCCAGAGCTTAACATTCAAGCTGAAGAACACATCAATAACTTTATGTTGGCTGTAAATTTGAATGGAGTCGTAGAAGAAGATGTTGTAGTCAGACTATTCCCTTATACTCTTCAAGGGGCAGCAGGATCCTGGTACTTTTCATTACCTTCAGGATCCATAACAAGTTGGGCTATTTTTGCAGATCATTTTTTAACCAAATTTGGAGATGATAGATCAATAGCTACTTTAATCAACGATCTCTCAAATTTGAAGACAGAACCCAAGGAGCCCATTAAAGATTTCAACGCTAGATTCAACAAACTCTTGAACAAAATCCACACAGATTCAAGGCCTAGTGAACAAGTCAGAAGTGAATGGTACATAACTGCTTTACCCTCAAACATAGAAATTTTTGTAGATAGAGCCGCAAAACCTACGTTAGCCGAGAATATGAAAGAGGCTATTGCAGTAGAAAAACGAATTATTTCTCTAGAAAAGAAAAATGCTATTGAGGAAAGGAAATCCAAGAAGGTCAGCTTCAAAGATGATTCAAAGAAAAAGGCCAAAGACCCATACGACATGGAAGGTTTACAGAAAGTTCTTAAAACCATGTCAAATGAAATGGTTGAAATAAAAAAACAAGTAGTTGAAACTTCTACCAAAAAACCATTCCGAAATTTCAAAAGAAATCAAACGGAAACTAAACCTCCCAATTCAATCTCTAATGCAGAATCAGAAGAGGAAGAAGAAGAAGATACATCTCTAGTATCAGATGAAGAAGAAGAGAATGAAGAAATAGCTTAATTTCATGGAATGTGGGATTTTATTCTCCCTAATTCTGATAGTGAGGTAGATCAAGAAGCCATGCCTGTAAGTACTAGGAGTAAATCTACATCGGAGCCTGTAAAAACAGTTCCTAAAAGGAAAACTACAACTCCAAGTACCAAAGACAAATCCCCTGCAAAGAAAACTTCTCCATTACCTACTCAAAATCAGCCATCTTCTTCTAATCCTCCTACATCAACATCAAAGACTTTGGTGGTATCAGATCCAATGGAATATAGCATTGTTGAAGACATGAAAAAGATTAAAGCAAACATTTCCTTACATGAACTCAGCAAATTAAAACACTAGCAGAAGTTGCTATTAAAAGAATTAAATGCTACACCAATCGCTCCTTTACCAAGTGGTGTAGTTGCAAAAGCAGCTAAAGGGACTGGTAAGCCACCAGACAAAGTAGATGCTACTGATACTGTGCTCATTGGAGAAAGATAAAATTCTCAGACTCCTCCTTTTCTTTTGACTTATGAAATGTACAATAAGAATCTGCATAATTGTTTAATCGATTCTGGAGCATCCTCTAATATAATGCCTACTTCTGTTTGTGCCAAATTGAATATTGAACCATAGAAATCGGCAGTTCATATTGTTCAATTGGATCGCTCTAAAGTTCAAGTTGTAGGAGAAATCAATTCAGTTATTATCAAACTAGCTTCTGATCCTAGGATTGTCCAAAGAATTGATATTTTGATTGCAGATATTCCTGAATTATATGGATTAGTCTTAAGCAAGGACTGGTCTGCAAAACTTAATGGTTATATCGCAACTGATTATTCACATATGTGGCTTCCTTACAAAGGGGAACCAAATCAAATCAAAGTTGAACGAGAAAAACATATGATGCACACTGTCACTGAATTTGAACAATCTAATGAACCTGTGGCTTTCAACAACAATATTATTGGAGGTTATTCTGCTGAGTCATTCCTTGGAAACTTCAAAGCACCACAATCACCCTTTTCTGTAAATACTTTTGTTTGTCAAATAGAAAATTTTTCACAATCTGATTCTTCCAGAATTGTAAATATTTCTGATGTAATTGTAGATAAGCCAATAGATAAATCTTTATTTTGGTCATTATATTTTGATGGATCAAAATCTAGTGATGGAGCTAGAGCAGGATGCATTTTAATTGATCCAGATGGAGAGAAAACCATGTTATCATGTAGTTTAGAATTTGAGTGTACAAACAATACCGTAGAATATGAAGCCTTGATTCAAGGACTTTATAAAGCTATAGGGTTAGATGTTAAATACTTGAAAGTCTTTGGTGATTCCGAAATTGTCATAAAAAAAGTTAGGACTACTATCCATTGCCTTTCAGGACATCTTAAACACTATCAAACCCTAGTGCAAGATCTTACCACTCAATTTTTAGCATTCAATATTTCTTCTATTCCTAGGAATCAAAATACATCAGCTGATTTGTTAGCTAATGTTGCATCCAAACTCCTTCCTGCTGAAGATTGCAGTCCTGATAGGTTTTCAGTGGAATTGATTTTTCGCCCATCTATTCCAGATAATATCACAAATTGGAGAGTATTTTACCATGATCAAGACATTTTGAATTTCATGACTTCAGAAAAATCATATGATGAACAAATTATTGATGAGGATAATCATGATTTGCAAATTGCCTCAAAAGGTAATGAAAATCCCATTCCGAAATCTGTTGTTAAATTGAAGGACTTATATGATATAAAAGACAGATTCAAGAAAGTTACCAATGCTAAACTTCAAAGTTCCACTTTGAAGTTTGAATTAGTAAATCTTGGCTCTGACTCTAATCCTCAAAATGTTAATTTAGGACTCAATTTAACTCCAGAGGAAATGAATGCTTTCATTAAACTTCTGAGTAGGTATAAAAATATCTTTGCTTGGAATTATGATGATTTAAAAACGTATGATACTTCTGTTATTCAACACACAATTCCAATGCTTCCTGATATTAAACCTGTTCAACAGAAGTTAAGAAAGATTCATCCAAATCTCGAAGGTCAAATCAAATCAGAACTTAATAAACTTTTAAAAGCCAAAATCATTTTTCCTGTAAGGCATTCCAATTGGGTTTCCAATATGGTACCTGTAAGGAACAAGAATGGTGATATAAGAATCTGTATTGATTTTAGAAATTTAAACAAGGCATGTTTAAAAGACAATTTCCCATTGCCAACCATGGAACAGATACTTCAAAAGGTAGCTGGTTCTGAATTCATGTCATTTCTTGATGGATTTTCAGGCTATAATCAAGTTTTAGTTCATCCAGATGACAGATTGAAAACAACTTTCAGAACCAAATGGGGAACCTATGCTTATCAGAAAATGCCTTTTGGTCTAATAAATGTAGGAGCAACTTTTCAAAGAGCCATGAACATAGCATTTAAAGGTCTGATCAATAGATCAGTTGTTATTTATCTTGATGACATAACAGTATTTTCAAAAAAGAGAGCCAATCATCTACATGATCTAAAGCAAATATTTGAAAGATGTAGAAGGTTTGGTATTTCCTTAAATTCAAAGAAATCTTTCTTTGATTTGGATGAAGGAAAACTCTTAGGATTTGTTGTGTCAAAAGGTGGTATATATATTGATCCAGATAGAGTGAAAGAAATTTCTGATATTTCTTTACCTCATAACAAAAAATCCATGCAATCATTTCTTGGGCAAATCAATTTTGTAAAAAGATTCATTCCCGATTTCTCTCAAATTGTTTTACCTATGCAAAATATGATCAAGAAAAATTCAGTATTCAAATGGGGGCATGAAGAGAAAGAAGCCTTTGAGGCAATCAAACAAGCAATCATTAATGCACCAGCATTGAATACCCCTGATTTTTCTAAAGATTTTACTTTGTATACTTTGGCCACCAAAACATCCTATGCTGTTGTTTTAACACAGCTCAATGATCAGAAAATTGAGGCACCAATTTATTTCTTTAGCTCAAATCTGCAAGGAGTTGAGCTTAATTATTCCGATGTTGAAAAACAAGCCTTTGCCGTGTTTAAATCAATCAAACATTTCAAACCTTTTCTCTTGAAAACACATACAAAAATCATTGTCCCATTCTCTGTAGTAAGACAATTATTAATTCAAAAAGAAGTAGGAGAAAAGAGAGCTAACTGGGTAATAGCCTTGCAAGAATATGATATTGATATTAAGCCAGCTAAGATTGTTAGAGGACAAGGTTTTTGCAGATTATTGGCAGGAGCTCATAACATACCAGAAAATCAAGATCCAAACAATGATATTCAAGTTAGTCAGATAAGTATTACAGATTCTGAATCTCAGTATGTTGATCTCATCTATTACTTGAAAAATGGGTATGCTCCTTCTAATCTCAGCTATAATAACACATGTGCTTTAAGATTGAAGGCTATTAAATATGAGATCATTGATAATGTGTTATTCAGAAAGAATTATGATTCAATCCTATTAAGATGTCTTGAAAAGACTGAAGCTGAAAAGGTGTTGCAGGAATTGCATGATGGACCATCAGGAGGTCATTTTGGAGGTGATACCACAGCTCACAAAATAATTCATGCTGGTTATTACTGGCCTACCCTTTTTAAAGATACGCATGATTATGTGAGGAAGTACAAAATTTGTCAAACTGCTAGTGGAAGACAAAAGAAACCAGCTTTTCCTTTGCAACCAGTAAATATTGAGCAACCATTTGAGCAATGGGGGCTTGACATTATTGGTGAGATAATACCTCATTCTTCCAAACAGCACAAATACATCCTTGCAGCAACAGATTACTTTACGAAATGGGTAGAAGCAATCCCTTTGAAGGTAGCCAATTTTGATACAATTATTGATTTCATGGATCAATTCATCATAACCAGGTTTGGTGTACCTAACGCTCTTGTCTTTGATAATGCATCTTATTTTTCTGGAAACAGTATAATGGAATTTGCAATAAAAAGAGGTTTTAAATTGAAATATTCAGCAAATTATTATCCACAAGGTAATGGTTTAGCTGAATCCACTAACAAAAATCTTATCAAAATTATTAAAAGGACCGTTGATCAAAATCAAAAGAATTGGCACAAGTCTTTAATCTTTGCACTATGGGCTGATCGTATTACTCAAAAAGCTTCAATAGGAACCTCACCTTTCAATTTGGTTTATGGAAAAGAAGCTGTGATACCATAAAATCTAACTCTCCCATCATTAGCCCTAGTGCAATTTATTAAAGAAAATCCTTCTTCATCCATTCAATTGAGATATGATCAAATCCTTAAATTAGAAGAAGATAGAGATAAAGCAAAAATTATTCATAAAAAACATCAACAGCTTGTAAAATCTTCTTTTGATGCAAGTTCTACCGGCTCAAAGATTTTGTCAATTGGTGATTTTGTTCTGAAATGGGATAAAGCACATGAAGAAAAAGGTAAGCATACCAAGTTTCAGAAAATGTGGCTTGGACCATTTCAGATTACTGAAAAGATAGGCTCAAATACATTCATACTCCAAGATTTAACAGGAAAGAGAGAATCTCTTCCTGTAAATGGGCTTGTCTTGAAGAAATTCTTTTCATAAGGAGGTAACCCCTTCTTACTTGTACATATTCCTTTCTGCAAAGTTTTTAATTGTTTTTGCAAATAAAGGTTGTTAATAAGTCTCTAATTGACTGTTTACTATTAAGAAAATTTCTTAGGAAGAATATTATAAATATTTATTTTGTATAAATAAGAATTTTTAAAGAGATGATCACAGTCTTTGGATAGTTTAAAATAAGATGTTAAACTTTGAAAGATTATTCTAATCATTTGCATGATCTTTTGAAAACTTGAGGAAAATGTAAATCATTATAAGTTTATTGAGCAGAGAAAGGTTATCTATAAAAGTAAAGATTTTTCAAAGTCTTGGTACTCAAGAAACTCTGAAAATTGTCATCCATTGATTCTTAAGGATAAAACTAGTTCACCCCATCCATTTAAGTTGTGATTTTTTAGAATGTAATTCTAAGAAATTATACGAAAATTTTAAGAGATAAGAGGTCTCATCACAAGCCTGCTTACCATGTTCATAAGAAGTGATAAAACTGACATTACCAATACTGCATATCAAAAACAGGGTAATGGCTTATAAATATAAGACAAGGGGTCTCATCACGAGCCAGCTTGGTCAGTTTAATTACAACTAGTGAATGGCATTGTTATTAACTGGCTACCAAACCAGAACAATGGCTCTTAAAAATAAAAAATGAGTAAAAGACAAAAACATGAGATAAAATGTCTTATGAATTTATCTTTTAAAAAGTCATAATTTTAGTTGGATGGGACAATGAATAAGTTAATGGTTAAAAGGTAACCTTGTCGAGACTATGAACGTTTGCAGGCAGCAGAGGCAATACCTATGACAATAGAGTATATTATAAAAACCAGACTTGGAGAAATCCACTTACTTCATTATTAACACCAATCAAAGCTTGAGATAACCCAAAAATGTTTTTTTTATTCTCAAGAAATTAGAAAGAAATTGTAGGTAATTTTTATTCTTTTTCATAGTTAGATTTTATTTTTGATTATCCTAAGATATTTTTGATTATCTATAAAATATTTACTTACTAAAAATATAGTATTCATTTAATTTTTTCAGAGATAACTGTTTCTTTCAATGAATCGCCAATTGTTGTACTGTACAACAACCCTCCCTTTTTCAAAAAATTTTAGAATAAAATTCATTTAGAAATAGGGTCCCTTTTTCTGCTTTTAATATAGGAATAAAAGACTTAGAAATAAAGATTAATTGTTTATCTTTGTTGCCAAGGGTGTACAAACAAATAAAACATTCAAAAACTTCCGATCCGATCAAATATAAAAGACTTTATTATAGAAAACAAATCAATTGCAAAAGTCCCATGAACAGTAATCGAAAATCGGAAATCGGAGAAATCTTTGAGAGAAGCTTTGCATACATGTTCAAAATCTCCGATGCAATTAGTCTAATCGCAAATCTCCAATCGCAAAGGATTTAAGTTATTTATTCACATATCTCCGATGCGATGCGATCAATCGCAATCGCGTGATCGGGGAACTTTTGATAAATTCTTTTTGGTCAATTGAAAATTATCCGATGCGACGTGCTTTATTATAAAATACTTTTCAAAAGGAAATAAACGTCTGTTTTTCTTAAATGAGAAGAATCTCTATATAGTAGACCCCACCATATCGCAATCGGAAATCGGAAAAAACCATTGATAATTCTTTTCGATTGAAACTCTCCGATGCGATATACCACCATATAATCGGAATTCAGAGAAGTTTGCAATCGCAATCGGAAATCGGAGAAATTTGTATTGTGATATCTATGTACCATTTTGAATACTTCCGATGCGATTGATATTTAATATACTACATTCATCACATTGGAGGAATTCAAAATAGGTAATTTTATAATATTTCACAAGCACCAAATCTCCAATTGTACGTTCAGCATTTAATAACAAATCAAATGATTATTGGTTTACGATTCTGTTTTGAATACGTGAGTGTGACCTAAGCAAAATATTTAAGTGTTACACGGATTTAATAAATAATGAATCATGAACCCATAATTTTTATAATTGTTCTTTTCAATTGCTTGTTTATCACGACTGAGAGCTTATTGCCTTGCAGAATCAAAGAACGCCAAATCCTTTCATTCACAGACCGAGAGAAACAATATCAGACATAGAAATTTCGAAGAGAACAAGGAGAATGAAGACTATTGTTGCCGCTAAGTTTGTTGAGAGTCCTACAATCTCGAAGGAAAAACCAGTAAAGCTGAAGCTAGTTACAGATACATCATGTCAAGGGCTAGGAAAAATGACATGGGAAGGAGTTTATAATATGATTGAGAGTGAAAACCCTAAAGTCACAGTAGCAAAGGTATCAGTTCCGGATGAAGATAACTCAGATTCCGACTCTGAGATTACTGAGAGAACACTTGTGAATTCATTCCTACATCGAATTGCAGCCAGAGCAAACATCATTCCTTATTATGATGTGATTCGATGGGTCATCGATAGTGTAGAAATTAAGGAAAGAATGTTTATTTCAGCTTCTGGAGCATCTTTTGGATCATTCAAAGCAGAAGACCTCAAAGCAATGTATCATCTCCCTGATCCGCAGAAGGTCTATAACAAAAAATTTGTCAAAGAGTTTGCTGACAGGAATAAAGTTCAATCTGAACCTATCAAAGAATGGAGGAAAAATCCTGAAAAGTACAAAAATGAATCATCCGATATGCATTCAGTAGATTCTCTTTCACCCCCATACTGCTATGTCGCTGCCATGATGTGTAGATTATTTGGAAATAACAATTCTGCTAGGTTTTCTATACAAATGGTTCCTTTAATCCTAGCTGCTGTCAATTCCGAAATTATGGACTGGGTTGTTATTCTTTCTGATAGGATAGCTAATAGGATACTCGAATACAGACAAGATAAAAACGCTGGAAATGCCACTCCCTTTTTCTTCTGTGCTTATATTCTAGACGCCCTTTGTTTCAATTCTGAGTTTCCCTTGTTAGGATGGAAATGGACTTCTAAAGATCCTACTCTGATTCATATATACCATAAACTCCTTTGGAAAGTTCATTTCAAAGATCATGTGTATAGAATATGTCATGGTTTCCTTATTCCAGTCTTTCAAACCATTTTCAATCAATTTCCCCCTAGATTCTCCGACAAAGCCAAAGCTGACTTATCCTCAATAGGAGATTGGTTTGGAGAAGAAAAATTCACGTATGTCAGGATTTTCGGGAGTATTGTGGAACCCCATGTTCTCCCTCTTTTTGTTCCAGATAAACTTCTAGCCCAGAAAATATCTTATCAATTAACAGTTGAAGGAATGTCCAGATCTCTGAGCAAGAATAAGAAAAGAATGTGGCCTTCTTTTCCATTCAATTGTGGACATTTTACTTTGAATGACTTCAAACATGCAGAAAAGGAAGTCATCAAAATAAAGGACTTAAAATTCACAACAATCCCGGGGAGACAGTATGATCCACAAAAGATAGCTTTTAATGTTACTTCTTTAGTTTCGATTGCTCGATTCGAGCATGAACTGGATGAATTTGATGATTTGTTTGTTTCATTGGATAAATTTTCTAAAGTTTATAATTTGGCCAAATCAAAATTCTAGAAATAAGAGATGAATAAATTTATGTTATTCAGAAGAAAAAGATTGTTGAAAGTTCCTCTAGATCAATTAAAAGTTCCTATGCAAGAGTCAGAAACAGAGGATGCATCTGGCAAAACAGTAGGAGAAACATCTACCAGTAAGGTCACTACATAATCATCTATTGGCCAGCCCATTGTGCATGTACATACTGAAAAGGTGAGCACTGATGGCAAACCCAATGTTCAGAAAAAAAATATTGATGGAAAACCCGATGTAAATACTGATCAACAGTCCACATCTCAAACAAAGAAAGAAGGCACAAGTACTGATACTAATGTGCATAGTCAAAAAGAAGGATCAGATAGCAAAACTAATGAACAAGAAATAAATACAGAGAAAACAGATACACAACTTGGAGGAAACAAAACTACTGAGAAAATAGTAGACTCTGTTGATCCTAATGTTTCCTCACAATTGTTGAAACAATATAATCAATTTTCTCATCAATTAGGACTGCAGGATAATCCTGAAGAGAAAAATCCAGAAGATCAGGATGTTGAAATCATTCCTGAACATCCTACAGGAAAAATTGTGTTGAAAATTGAGGAGATCCCTCCTCTAGATGTATTCTACAGCCTTAAACATAAGGCTGTTGTTAAAAAACAGAGAAAAAGAAGGAAGATGGATCAAGACACAATTTTTGCTTCACAGGAAGAATTCATGAGTATTGTTTATAAGAATGCTGAAGTGAATCCATCTGAGGATCTCACTAAGTTATCCCAATATGCAGGAGCATACAGTGCTGCGAAAATAGATAAGGCTGCAAAGGTTTCTCAGTTAATGACCCAAAAATATCTCCATATAGCTTTACTTGAAGAACAAGCTAATGAAAATCAGCAGAAGATTGCTCAATTGGAACAACAATTACAAGATCAAGAGCTCAGATCTAAAGAGCTAGAAGAACAGCTTGCCACAGAAAAGAAGAAAGTTGATGAACAGGCTTTAAGCAAATAGCAACAGTTGAATCAAGAAATTTCCAATCTGCAAAGTTTGTTGCAAAATGAGAAGAATACGAAGATTGTGCAAGAAAAAGAATTTCAAGCGGCTTTAGATAAGTTCAAGGATTTCCATAAATTAAGTGAATTCAAATCTGAGGCTCTTGAAGTCAATAAACTGTTGTCTCAGCAGTTAAATGAATTTTTTACAAAATTAACACAAGCAGAACCATTTTGTGATATTACATCATCCTTGATCCAGGACATGATTACTCTCAGGCAAGAAATTGATGAAGCTGATGAAAAGATTTCTGAATTTCTTACTTGGCAAGATACAGCAAAAGGAAGAGAAGCTAATCTTCCTAGGATAGAAGAAAGACATAAAGATATCTTGTTTACAAAGTGGGAACATCAGTTAATGAAAGCCGAGAGAGCTATATCAAGAGCTAGAAGCATGATGGGTAATATAACGCAATTTATCAATGACAGCTTGTATGCAATTAATCTCATTTCAGATTGTGTTCCAGGCAGTTTGCCTAAAGTTAAAGAAACCAATTGCAGATGGAAAGAAGAAATAATGAATAAAAGTCAACAGATCAACAAGCTTCAAACCATATCTTGGGACAATATGTGGACTTATTTAATTAAGCCACACAATCAACAAATAGCTATTAAATTCCTATCAAATGATGTTGATTGTTTCATTCCAGAATTCTCTGATGCCACATACTCTGGACAGTTACATTCCAAGATGAGTCATCCATCGGAGGTCCAGGACATGCTGAAAATTTGCAACTTGGTTACATTGAACGAGAAGCAAAAGCAATGAATCAGTTCCCCAAAAGATAGTATTTCTGTTTTTTAGTTGATAGATTGTAGCAGTAGTAGTAGGATTCTATTTTCATGTAAAGTCATATTTAAACCCCTCTCATGCATTGGAGAAGGGGTCCTGAGTTGTAATATTTTTGACTTGGAGATTACATTTCTGTACTCCACTGCCTCTTATATTTTATAAAGGATCACATTTGGTGATTTTATGCGGAATTATCTTTAAAGTGTTGCATTTCTGTACCTTGGATTTGATTTTGCATCAGAATTATTGGATTAGAGTATCAGATTTCATTTGAAAGCTTTCAAGATGGATAAGGTATTTTTATCTATTCACTGTTGATTTCTTTTGTCATATGATATTCGCTTTAAAAATTGCTATCATTTATATATATTTGGTTTTCACAACGTTTCTTTATATATCATTTTTTAGTATAATTGAAATGTTATCTTTCATAAGTGTATGTAGATGATATATAATGATGAATACAATATGCTAATATAACTCTGTTTAATTTCTTAAACAGAGTTATCTTTATTTTTTTCTGCACATTTCAATTAAACGATAATACATTTTTATGGTTATTGTTCAATTGGAATAATTTTAAGTTGTATTCACATATGATACCCGGGTTAATTTTAGTATTTCTTATCAGTATTTAAATTAAATTAGATAGTTTCATTTCAGTTATTTAGTCCCATTTTCACTCATCCAAATCAATCCATCACCAACCCATTAGTTATAAGGAAACTGGTCCTTTCAATCCATTCGGAGCCACCATACCAAATGGATAAGGAGCTGTCCTAAGGTCCCGACCGGGTGGTTTTCCCCAATGTTTGAAGCAAAGATTTTCTAGGCTTCAACAGAAGGATAATAAATGATCACCAAAGTATTGTGGCCCTTAAAAGGTGTTGCAAAAGATTGGTACTATGGAATACAAATTGGAGCTTCTTGCATCTTCCCGAGTGCACCCAGTTTTCCATGTTTCGGGCTTAAAGAAGGTTATAGGTGACAAGCTTCCACTTCAAACAATATTTCCAAAACTTGACAAGGAAGGAAAAATAATATTGGAACCTAAAGCAGTCACAAAAACAAGAATTCGAAAACTACAAAATCAATCAATTTCAGTGTGTCTCATCAAGTCGAAGAACTTACCCACTGAATATTCAAGATGGGAGGATGAGAATTTTATACATAATCACCCATAACTACTCAAGCCTTGAATGCAACACTCTTTTTAAGGAGAGGGGCATCTTAGGTCTCTATAATACTAGTGTATCCCCTTATTGTTATTATTAGTGTATCCCCATGTACAAAAACCTTTCTGGTGAAGACAAAAACATGGATGACTCAGTAGACATGCTCTCAGAAGCCATGTTACTATACCTGGGTAAAGAGTTAAATGGGATTTGGTGTCATCAATGTCTGTAACCAGAAGAATGTAAAAAATCGGTGAATTGGATATACCAAAGATTTGGTTAAAAGGGAGTGAAAGGAAAATCCAAAGGGTATATTGGTTCACTATACCTTAAATCTAAAGATTCTTGATGAAATGGAATTTCAATTTCTTCTTCTTCGTCAGCTATTTCTTGAATGGTAATAAGGCCATGAGGAAGATTCTCGGTGATGAGAAGCTTTACTCGAGGTGAATGAGGATGACCAGGAGTCGGGGCTATAACATTCGAAGGCGACTCAGATGAGTAGAATCAGACTCAGGTTCAAATATTTCAAGTGCAATGAGTTGTGTATCTGAAAACTCACCAGTGACAGATTCAACTATGATTACTTCATAAATTTCTGGCTGATCTTATTTTGTTTCAGTTATCTAAGGTTGATTAACTTCGAAATCAAGATGTATATATGATTCTCCTTTTTCAGGAGACCCGGTTGCTGGTGATTGAACCCTTTCAGTTCTAATTTTTTCCAATTGACTATGTGTATATTCATAGGGATTTCCATTTCATTCTACATGAATGTCACAGTAATTCAGCCATGGTTAATTTCTCTAACACATGAAACCAAAAAAAATTCAAAATAATCACACCTAAGGCCCCTAAAAGTAATCAAACAAATGAATGCACATTGAAAAATCTAAGAATCAATCCACACAAAAACATTATGTTTCCACAATAAAATCACCAGTTGGTGATGAAATCCAACCTCACAGAGGTTAATGTGGAAAACTAGCAGTCGGGACAGTAACCATGATAACCTTCTTAATGAAATAGACTGGTGAAAGTAACTCCACTATGACATCTTGAAGTGAAGACTACCCTCCGGAAAGTCCAAGTGAGTCTAGTCAACATCTGCTCCAGGTAGACTGGGACCTTCGTTCCACTGTCACCTTGGGAAAAATCCTAAAGATTATAGCCACTAAGGTTACCAACTAAGACAATTGAACCTGGGGGTAACAGTCTATGGCCCAATATACACACAAGGGCAGAGTATCAAAGATCAATCCCCTTGAAAGCTCCTCGGCATGGTAAATACGAGGTTTACTAACAAGTGATCCCAGGTTCCTCAACAATGGTTAATCTGAGGTTTATAGTTTATAATGCATGCACATATTTTATCTTTACCAATGAAGTAGGTATGATTATTCCACTGGGTCCGACATGACCTAATTCTTGACTCTTTTAAGAAGATCTCCCTAGAGAAAAAATGTAATAATTGGTTTTTCCTTACCGCAAGATGCTACTTGTTTGTTTTATTTTCTTCGTAAATTTAATTAATCCCTATTCCAAAGCACTAATCCTGAGCTAGATTGGTGGAACGAGCCCTAGAAAATGTAAAAATGTCTAGATCAACTTTATTAAGCGTTGTATTAATTTGGATGTTTTTTACACAGAGGGGTATGGAAATGAAACTCAATGATGTTGTGACCGTCTCAAAAAATTACTCTAAATGCATCAACAATGAATATGCAATTCTTTGATTCCATGGATTCCTATTTAAGGGAAAGTAGAAGGATTTTTTGAACTCAAAGAAGTGTAAATTTCCTAAAACATCCCATAACAATTATTTCTCATCGAGGAATCACTTTCATTTTGAAGCATAACCAATTTCACTTTGTAATGAAATTTTTTTTTGATTCAAAGCCAAACTATACAATTTTATGAGAAAACAATCTTCAATTCCTTAAAATAAAAAACAACTAGAAAAAACCTAAAAAATGTAAAAACTTTTCAAAAAATGAAATCTCTTAACTAATAATCTAACTAATGATACCTATGAGTGTACTTTCATTGTTTCTTCCAGCTAAACGTAAAATAAATCGTTGTTTCACTTTAACTAGCAGAAGCAATTTCATAAAAGACTACTTTTTCAGATAAATAACACTTCACTTATCTAGATGTTTTCCTTTGAAAATGAGCAAGAAACAATCACTCAAAAAAACATGAATAACAAGACACCTGGTAGCTCTAGGTGGCAATGACAAAAAAAATGATCTAGACAGTAAAAATATTTTCCCAAACAGAGAAATTCATAAAACCAGGGAAAACCTACCCGAAATTGCAAAACAGATGATCTATCAAAAAGACTCTAAGGTAATTAGGAAGAGTTCACAAACAGACTCTGAGGGTTGGTATAATTTAAGTTGAACGTCTAGAAATTTGTCATCATACTCTGAGAGAAAGAATAATTATTTTTTCAAAAATTATTAGGGGGTCTGCAGGTAGTCAATGAAAATTAGTGGGCATGCGCATTGTATTAAACTGCAAACTTGCGCAGGTTTTTGCTTTGTTTATCAAAGAAAATTGTGTAGGTTTGAGAAAAATTTCAAGAAATAAACACAAGACATTCTAATTCAGAGGATCTAAAAATTCATCAACCCAACAACACTCAGACATAGTCAAAGTAGAAAAATCGGAGAGCTAAACCAAAAGAATCAAGAGAAAACTAAGCTTGTTCCCGAACGGAGTCACCAATTTTTTTTATGTATAAATCCCTCTTGCAACAAGAGTGATCTCCCTAGTATCCCAACAGATAAATAGAAACAAAAAACCATCTGAATATCTCTTTCCCTAAACTATTAGCATTCATATTATCAAAACTTAGAAAAGAGAGGATAATTCTCCTACCTTTCAATGAGATGTTTGATGTAGACCTTGCCATTTGTCCCAAAGAAGTCCTTCAATTTTGAGAAGAAATTCCAATCACACACATGAAAAGAATCAAAAGCACCTGTAGTATATAATAATCCAAATACCAGCTTAACTTAATGATTAAGGAGATTAAGAATTGTCATTGTTTTAATGAATCTAAAAACAACACAATGAGAAAAAGTATCCATATGTATTACCAAGAATATAAAGAGCAATCTTACAACCTGAGCCTTGATGTCGAAGAGATTTCTCCTGTATGCCTTGACAATCTTACTCCTTGGTTTGATAAGATTTACACTCTAGAATGACCTGTATAAACTTATCTTCAGTGAACCCTTATGAACCTCTATGGACCTGTAACCCTGAAGTTTAGGCTCAATTTATAGGATAAATTGAGGAGGTTGCAGATCCACCAATAGAGGGACGAGATCCTGTAATGAAGGGATTAGGGTTCATTGATCCAAGGGGATAAGTTCCATGATTGGAGGGATATAGCTCGAACTCGTGCGACTCAAGAGGCTTTTAGTTGGAATAATATGCACCCAACTATGCTTCTAGAAGTTACTTTTCACTTTTACTTTCTTTTAAATGGGGTGCACATGTTTTATCGAAAAACAGAGAACATATGTCTACAGGTAAGGTTAGGAATATCTGTGCATGTGCACAAAGTGACCGCAAAAAGTGCGCAGGCAATATTTAAGATTTTTTTCCCATTTCCCAAGACTTGGTTAAGGAATATAAGTGTTTTGACTTCTAAGGAAGCATGAGTATGGATGGTGATAGATCCATATTGATGATCAAATGTCATGGTGACAAAATGATGTGTGACACCTCTCTATAAAAGTGTAAGGTGCACAGATTGCTTTGGGTCCAAGGTTAGGAGAATCTATGCTTTCCTGAATGTAGCATCCTAGTTAAGAGATCGATAGCCACCTCTAATCTAAAATTTGTTAGCTCTCTTTCTTGAAAGGCATTTTTCTTGGGAAGTTTCAAATCTATAATTAGGCAATAATAAGGGATGACATTTTTAAATCGGTTATGCATTATTGATTGGTACCATCAGTTAACATTTTTATTTTGTTCTGTTACCTAGGTTCTTAAGAAACATATTAGTGCTGCACTAATTACAGCTCTGGACCCACTGATCCATGGATTTGCAGGTGTTAGTTAATTTCAGCAAGCATTCACTACTTCCTATGGTTCTTCTTCAGGGCCTACAAGGTCATTACCTCAAACTATACAATGGCTCACTTTGGTGTGGCAATCTGTGGAGCAACAAAGAAGTGAATTTGAAGTTGTATCAACTGATTTTAGAAATAGCCAGCCTAGTTGATCAGGTACACAAACCTTACCCTTGGATTTACCTCTAGTGGCATCACTTCAAATCGGGGGCCAATTAGATTTCAGCAAAAAAAAAAAAAAAAAAAATTGCAAATGGCTTGACATCTCCTTGATATACGGGTTTGTTCAATACATTGTACTAAATGACATTTTTATGGACCAGTTTGTGCAGAAGAAACATTATAGATATATGTTGTTCTACCTTAATTTTTAGTTTTCCCAATTGCAGGTTCTTCAAGTGAGACACCCAATGAGATTAAGTGGAACCCAATAGAAACATTAGTAATGTTGGACATACTGCAATTGGCATAGCAAACTGGATGCTGCAAATGAGGAGACAACACCAAAAAAATAAAAAATGAACATTAGAAGGTTCAAGAAGGCACAAAATGATTTTCAGCATATTATTGTGATTGCAACCAGGTTAGTGAATTGCAGTTACTCATCTACTTTTCTTTTAATTATTTTGTAAATTCTGATGTTCTTGACATTATGGCTACTGTAACTTGTCAGGCCCATGGTCCTTGGTATTCATGTATAGCTAGGGATATTTGAAAGTTCCCTAATATTTAAAGGTTTGTCAAGGCCATTTAACTCTGAGGAGGTGTTGCAACAAAATATTTGGATCAGTGGCAAGGTGGATATAGTAGAGAGGGCTCACATGTGGATGAAAATAAATCTCAGGGAAGTTGTAATTTAAAATATTGTGCATAAGTTGGTTTGGGAAAAGGGTTATGTACATTTCAATTGTCGGTGCCCAAACAATGTATATTATTTATTGCAACAACTCTATTGGATATTTCATTGTCTATTTTATCAAGTTCTTAGTGGGATTCCTCATGTATATTGTTGTGTATCTCCATTTTATGTTCATATTGTATTTAACATGCCAAACAATGTATATTGTCCATAGTTCAATATTTGTTACTTATTTTTAATCAAGATATTACAGTTGCAAGGACAATGATTTTAAATTCCTCTACCCAACATCGCCTCTACCCATTTTAGCATTGTCCTATATTTTCATGTAAGGATAACCATTTTAGCACTATCCTATATTGTCATGTAAGGATAGCGTGTAGAGGAATGCAATGTTCTTGATAGTAGGGATGTTGTAACTTGTCATCCTAGAGAGTTGTCTTTAGTGAGACTCTTTGAAGGCTTTTCCAGAGGATTTTTCTGGTCTAATTTATCTAAAATCTGGGAGTAATTCATTGAAAATAGAAGTTTGATGGGTAACATTGCACAATTAAAGTGGCCTAGGGTTTTTTTAGGGTGTTGAATCCATATATACAGTCAAAAAACCAATTTAAATAACATAAATCAAGATTTCACCTCAAAAAAATTCACCAGATTCCCGCATAGGAAACTCCAAAAAGTCTCACTAAAGACAACTCCAATTCCTAGAAGGTCTAGTAAGGAAGGATTTACATTAGTCCCAAGGTGGGTCTTGTAGAGAGAACACCTTGTATAAATTGCTTTGGGAAAGGCTTCTATACATTCCAAGTGTTGTATCCATTTTACAATTGACCTTACTATTAAGGATTATGTTTCCTTTTGAAGGAGAAGGATCGTGTTTCCTTAATATCATTTTTTTCTCCTAAAGGAAAAAGGAAAAGTTCATTTGTTGATTGGTTATGACAAGAGATGAAGGTTGATTGATAAAAAATCATAAAACTATGATATAAAAGATCAAAATCTATGACCAGAGATCAAGGTTTCTTAATAAAAAAACAGAAATCTATGTTATCAAACAACAAAATCTGTTAATTATCTATCAAAACATAATTATTAAGATGCTCTATTTTTATTTTCTATTTATACATAAATAAAATTAAAAGAATCACATATTAAGAAAATCATATAAGAACGTTGTTCCATTAAATTTATAAATAATATATACATGTATATAAACTTATATTACTAAAATAAAACATACATAAATCCATAATTATGGATTTGATTTCATCCTGTTTTAAAACGGATCTGTGGTATAGCTGGGTAAGAAAATGGAAACCAGATTTTTCAAATGGACTAGTATGATTGTTATGCATCTTTTAAACGACCAGTAGGATTGTGATGTATCTTTTAAAAAAGGAAAAAAATGATATTACAAAAATCTTCTTATGTTACAAGACTATGAATTGTCCAAGTTTCTATTGCTTTCATGCTATTCAAAGACTAATCTGGAACTCCCACAGCTGTTAAAATCTGAATCGATTTTTATGGGCTTCTCGTTCATCAACACCATGCTTTCTTGCAGATCATTTGCATTTTTCTCCAGCCCATTTGGCCTCTGTTGCAAGTTCTTGATAGACAACTTCATCTTCACCACTTCCCTTTATTTTAGTTACCTTCAAAGTAGCTGGTGGCTCATCATGTTCCAGTCCATTTAACTCTCCAGCCAGATGCTTTCCCACATTCTTACGATGTCCATCATTAATACAAATTCCCCAAATGGAAATCAACTTCTAAATGATCCTTTTTGCCAAATCAAATTATCTGTATATGGATCAAATATATTTTCTCCATTTTCCCTCGCTGCAATCCAGAACATGGATTCCCCAACATAGAATCTTCATGGAGCTCGAATACAATAGTGGTTAATGAACCCTGGAAGCAGATAAAGCCCACACAAAATCTTGGTTTCTGAAGGTTCATTTTTGTCTACGTGCTACACGCTACTAGCATA
This sequence comes from Pinus albicaulis, assembly GCA_034641835.2. Lineage (NCBI taxonomy): Eukaryota > Viridiplantae > Streptophyta > Pinopsida > Pinales > Pinaceae > Pinus > Pinus albicaulis. The sequence continues at coordinate 715,070,756 of CM076571.1, read as the reverse complement.
CAATCTCAAACAATCTTGTAGGACTAATATGGAGGAATTGGCATAAAAACATGTCCAAACATTTAAATTAAATATTATAATTTTTAATGGACCATTGTAAATATATATGTAAGTTAAATGGAATTGATTCTTAACCAATTATCTCCTTTTCAACTAATTTTTTTATAAATTTAAATGTTTTAAAGGTATTTTAGAGTGAAGAATTTATAAATTAAAGTTAAAATTATTAATTTAAATTACACAAATCAAAATTTGATCACAAATATTTTAATTTATTCCAAAAATATATAATAAATAGATTATCTTTGTAATAGTAGGTCTAGTAAATTCATTCTAACAGCGATGATCTTGTGTGACGTTTTAAGGATTTTATTTAAGAGTTGTCTTTAGTGAGACTTTTTGGAGTTTCTAGTGCAGGGATAAGGCTAAATAATTTGAGGTTTTGAGGTTGAATCTTGATTTGTGTTATTTAAACTGTTTTTTTACTGTATATATAGATTCAGCATCCTAAAAAATAGTTAAGATACTATACAAAATTAGTCATCAACCTTCTGTTTTCAATGAATTCCTACAAATTTTTAAAAAATTAGAAATTAAACCAAAAAAATCTACCAAAAAACCTTTAAAAAATCACAATAAAAAAACAACTCGCTGCGGCAGCAATTCCAGTGGTATCTCGTCGTCTGGATTATTATTTGGCGGTGATGTCAGACAGCATCTACAAAAGCACGTCAGCAGACGTTGGGGCCCACAAAATGATCCTCGTGCGGCTATGCCTTAACTTTGGGCGAGCCTTATTTCCACTGCCATAGGCCCATAAATGCGCCCAGGCAGAATGGCCGCCGTTAGATTAAAGCTATTGATCATCGTGCGGCGGCCATTCCCTGCCTGGGCACATTTATGGGCCTATGGCAGTAGAAATAAGGCTCGCCTTAACTTTGTTCATTGCAACTTGCGTGTATGGTTGTTCATGTGGCAAACAATTTGATAGTGGATTTACAGTCGATGTTTGCAACAGTGTACGGAGTAATGGCGTGGATCGGCTCATAAATGTGTCGAGGTAAGAAATGCTCATTGTCAGATTAAAATAGCATATTATTCTGCTGTAGGCATTTTCTGTCTAGACAAATTATGTGCCAATAAACTGGAAAATAAGCCTCGCTCTTAAGTTGTCTCTGACAAAGATTTTCTGTTCCTTAAGTTGTCTCTGACAAAGATTTTCTGTTACGAAAATTGCTCTGGACGGACGTCTCTGACCGGCGTGGGAGAGTAGCGTGCGTTAGAATTTCAAAATAAGTATTTGTTAAATTGCACAGATTTTTTTATTTTTATTTTATACTTGTTTTGACAGTTTTAAAAAATAAAGATCTCGATAGTTTTGCAAATCTTTCCAACTTGTTTTCATAGGTTTTAAAGAAAAATCTAAATAATTTTATGAATTTTTTAAACAGAAAAATCACCCTGTATTTGCGCGTCAAATTACATCTCTGTTGGGGAGTACTGAAACAGTCCTCACACAGTGGCGAGGTCCGGAAGAATCGCCCTCTCGACAGTCCACCTCCGTCCGGTTGGTCTGAATTCGGTCGCCCTCCCCTGTGACTCGTACAAGTACGTACCGAGGCGTGTTGGTGATCTTAAGACAATTTGAGGTTGTTGGATTTTTTGGAAATCTTTGTCGGATTTCTGTTACTTTTTTAGACTCCGTTTTTCTAATTTGGACAAAGTAAAAACATTTTATTTTGGAAGGTAATGCATTGAAAGACAAGGTAGAAAGTTATGGAATATTTAGTACCAGTTTTTTTTTGCATTGATTGTTGGAAGGTTGAGCCACTTCATCATCAATTTGAAAAAGAAAAAGACTGAAATGCAAAAGACTAAAAACAAGAAACTCAGTCTCATAAACTAAACTATTTTTAGTCGAGTCGACTTTAAAATCTCATTTCATTTTATTTCATAAATAGGTGACTATTTATTTATCTTAAACACAACAAGGTTTGAACTTGATGTGTATTTATCACTTTTACTTTATTGTTTCTTTAATCATTTAATTTAATCAATTTTAAAATTAATATTTTATTATTTAATTTTAAAATTATTATATTTTTAGGCAAAATAAATTTTACAAAAGAGTAGATTAAGCCTATTTTAATAAATTTATCAATTTTAAAATTAATATTTTATTATTTAATTTTTAAAATTATTATATTTATATGTAAAATAAAATATTTCAAAAAAAATAGATTAAGCATATTTTAATAAATTTTAATGAATTTATTTGTTAAAAATATAATTTTTTTTTAAAGGTTATATGTTCAAAGTTAAGTATGTATACTTATATACATTTTGGTAGTCAAATCATTTTGTTCGACAAACAAGGGATTATTCAAATAAATAAACTTGTGCGGGGTGTATTTACTATTTTCAACTTACAAATGACTTATTTATTTGTAATCAATAAGAGATCAGCACTGATAATGTATTTGGTTTAATTGGCATTTCAAGATATAAATATCGTAATGGGATAGAACCACTAATTAGTCTCAGTGTAGTTGGTTGGTTTTTAGTATGGAAAATTTTAAGTATAGAATTTTATCTTAATTTAAATTTTTTATGATAATTTTATAAAAATGTTTAGATTTTTAATTATTTTATATTAGACTATATATAATATTGGCTATTTTTAAGGTAATATTATAAAATTTGGGCAAATTCATTTTTAGAAAAATAGAAATTGGTGAATCTTTTTCTTGGAAAAAACATGGAATATTAGCCCACCTGCTAATATTAATCCCTAAAATTTTCCATGATTTTGAGATATCCAATAGAGCCATCCAATATATTTTCTTGCTTATAATTTTTACAGTGTGGTTAGGTTTAGTGAACTAAAAACTCTGAAAGAAGTCCATTGTAACACACTTTAATTACGTTATTTTTATTTTAAATTTTTACAAAATTACATTTGACTTTTAAGTGATAAAAAAGTAACAAATTTGTTGAATTGGTTAATAAATTTGAGTATGAATAAAGAATTACATTTAAAAATTTTGGTTAATAAATTTGAGTTTATATTTTATGAATAAAGAATTACATTCATAATTGGTTAGTAAATAATTTTAAGGTTTCCAAAGTAGTTGGGAAGAAAGTTAGTAAATAATTTCAAGATTTTCAGAGTAATTGGGAAGAAGCATTTATTGAGAGTTACTTTCTCCTATGAGGATAAAAAGGAAATCTCGGAGAGGAGAAGGGGTTATGTGCGAAGTGAAAGAAGGGAAAAAAAGATGCTGAATTGGAGGAAAATATTGGACAACTGTCTTGATGAATAACTCCAAAAAAAAACTGTTGCCAACTCTCGTGAGGAGCACGGGGGATTTGAGGAAGTGATCGCCTCGTTCGTGGTTGGGTGGCTTAACCAATGGAACGAAATTCCATATAAGTTTTGTGGTTATGTGTTAACTTTGACTAGATATGATGTTAAAGTACTGTGTTTAATTGTGTAGGATTATATATGATTTCTCTGTGTTACACTACGGAAACGTAGACAAGAACTTTTGTGAATGAATGCCACATTATTTATTTATTTTGTTTTAGTTCAGTGGAAAATACATGTTGTGGACAGATGAATGATGGATAATTAGAGATTTTTTAACCCAAAAAATTTCAATGTATGAATGTGAACCAGAAAACACCCTTAAACCTATTTGCTACCGATGCCTTAACTTTAAGTATGTGTTGATTAAGAAAAACGATATTTATATATACACTATCCTGTCTACAGTGTACCCAGCCAGTAAGGTTTTGGAAGAGAAATGAAACTTAAGAAAAAGACGAATTAAGACAATCCAAATCTAAATTTGGCAAGGCCAGTAAGGGAAGCGATCTTGACAAGAATACACAATTCTAGAAAACATAATTTTACAGCATAAATAATTTGTAGAAAGGAAAACATAGTTCATAGAGTAACTCTGATTTAATGCATAGTTGTGAATAAGCCATGCAAGCCTACACCAATCTATTAGCAACTCATACTAAATCAGACTATTTGGCCGAGAGGTTTAAACCCTGACCCAATGGAACGGGTATGGTTTTACGTCCTTTGGCATTTGGTATGTAATATCCCAAAAGGGAGAATGTAGTAATACTTAAACACAATATAAGAATTGCAACTAAGTAAACAATAAATCTCAAGACAACATTAGAATATACAAAGAAGCTAAGCCATTTTATTTTATGGAGATGAATCAGTTACACAATGTACAAAATTGAGTAGATCTAGCCCAAGAGAAGGCCTATAATCACCCTACAATGGTGCTGCAACTAGCACTACGTAACTGGTGATTTTATAGAAGCAATACTGCGATGTCCCCTCTGTTGTTGATATACATGTAAATGCTACAAAAGGAAATGTAGATCTAGGGAGCTTATGAGCTCTAATGATGCCAAGATTCAAGATCTGACCAATGTAATGGGAACCCAAGATAACCCAGAAAGGATTTTCCAGATCTAAAACTTTATAAAATCACCCTCCTAGGGTTTGATCCTTTGTCTGCTGGGTTTACAGATCTGAAGCTAGATCTGAACCAAATATGGATGCAATATGTTCTATAAACAGATCTGGGATTTGAGGGTTGAGCCCTCCTTCAAATCTACAAGTTTGGAGCTTGAGATCTTGCCTTCTCTTCTTCCTCCTTCATATTGCAGCAACTAAAAATGCAGCTACTACAGAAATTGTGTTGTACAAGAGAGAGAGGCTCTATGCCTGCTGAAATATGCTACAACAGGCTCCAGGCTGATGGAAATACTGATGGCAAGGTGAGGGGATGGTCCCTCACAGGATTACTAGCTGAAATGCTAGCAATTTTCCTTCCTCCTTTGGATCTGCAATGATGGAAAGTGTAATTCTGGATGGAATTACTACTGCTAAAAGGTCAATAACTCTTGTCCTAATGCTAGATCTGAAACGAAGCCCTGGGAATGTTGATATTCAAGCCCAAGGTGACAAAAATAATCCTACATCGGTTCTCCAGCTGAAATATTGAAGACAACCTCCACCTCCAAACTGATCGTTAGAATTTGTGTATTTCCTAAAGGTATATGTTTAGCAGATGATGGAAAATATAAGTGGCACCAATGCCTGACGTAGAATTAAGTACAACCCTCTTTCCATATCTATTCAAAGAAAAGAGTAGGGATTCCCGACCAGGAACACCCTGTGCTAAACAACAATTGCAATATTTGCTAAACAACCCAAGACAGCAATGGAATGCCACATGACAATTCCACATCTAAACATACCTTAACATCTATAATTAATAGGTTGCCATCAATTTTTCCTTCATCTCCCTTATATAGTGTTTGAGCCTTCCCATGCCTTAGCCATTATCTAAACTTCACTGTGCATGTGGACATGATCCTCCATGTGTGGACTGCGTTGTCTTTCCAAGTCATCCATCATGTCTAGGTGCAATGTACACCATCTCCATCATGTGTGCATTAATTGCACATCTTCCTCCATCACTTCATCATGAATGCTCTATGATCTTTCATTAGATGCCTTCCATGATCTTAGTTGACTGCTTCAACCTCCATGATCTATCTCATTAATGAGACATGATCCCCAATTCCATTCACATTAGTAGTTTCTCCACTACCTCATTATGTAGATCTAGGCTTAATTAATCCACATTCACACATAAAATTGGATATTTATTCATCTTGAGGATTATGGGTCCCTCCACCCTTTTATTTACTTATTTCATTAAGAAAATTAAGAACTCTAATATTCCAAATATCAAGTGAAAATTTGGGAATATTATAGTCCTCCCCGGAAAATATTGCTTGACCTCAAGAAACTACAAAATTAGATGCATAAGACATCCATTTCCCTCCAGATGACATCCACATAAGGAAGGCTTCCTCCATTTGCTGAAATGTGTCATGCATGTTTGGTTCCAAAGTTGTCTTTCAAAAATGCATAGATTGACCTCCAACTGTATGGTTAGATGTCCTCTTCTCATCATGAAGTACCAAGAGACAACCATATGATGTCCAACATCATCATCAACACATGAGATACATAAAATAAAGTGGTTCTTCTCACAAAGGAAAAGCTCCATTTCACAATACATCTCCTCATCCCATGTTTCATGAAGTACATTGAGCATTAACATGCCCTCATCTCTAGCCCTGTTTGCCTTGTTGGTTCCAAGCATCATTCCAACATTATGCAAAAGAATAAATAGAGACATATGGGTAGACCAAAGTGTCAAACCATATTCTCCCAATAGTAACCACCAGAGTAGGGCCTTTTGTTGCCATCCTCCATCTCCTACATGTAAGATGGACAAGCCAAGCTCCCCCAAAAGCAAACAAAGCAACAAGAGATCTTGCTGCCTCTTCACATCATTATGTGAATCATGGAGTAACAACAACATGCTATAGGACATATAGAATGTCATACCAGCCCAATACAAATCAACTCCATTATCATACATCATGAGAGTATTATGCCATATTACCAACAATACAAAACACATAAACATGGGAGATGTCACGTGATGGCCAAACTCTCTTAAGGACTTCAAAGATGAACATGCCTTATTTTGTTGTAAATTATCATTGTTACACAAGACACGAGACATGAAAATATTAACCTTTGGGTAGTAACCATACTCACCCAAGAGCAACCAGCACAGCCATGCCTCCTTCTTCATTACATGAGTGTTTTTCAAGGCATGGATCAAAGAAATAGTAGCCTTTGGGTAGTAACCAAACTCACCCAATAGAAACCAACGTAACCAAGCTTCTTGCTGGCCCATGTCATATATTTGCAAGTGTTCATGCAACCCCTTGCTTATCATTCTCACCCACTCGTCCCAATGTGGATGATGAATGATGTACTACATAAACATGGTATCCTCCCTTTGTAGAATATCATCCTCCCCAAGCTGATGAAGAACTTTTCACTGCATGAAATGTTGTAGTGCACCTCCAATGAGATCTCTTAATGAGACCTTCTTTTCATCCACGGCCTTCCAAAACCAATGAGGTTTTGGATCTGTTGTAGGTAGAAGTCTCTCTTTGAGCTATGAGATGCTCATTGAGAAAGTGTCATCAAGAAAGGAGAAAATATTTTTCATCTCAAGATGTCTACCATTTATCATCTTAACCTCCATTTCTTCATGAGTGAAGCTACCTTCAGAATGCTACAAGAATAATGGGGCTCCTTCTTCGTCACTGTTATTAAGTGAAAATGTTGTAGATTTGCATGGTAATACTTTTGTTGTCTCAAAGCAAGGCACAATGCTGATCTCATAACCATTCATTATACATAGGATCATGCTCATCCCATTTTCTCAAACTCTACACTTCAACTCAAAGGGTTGAATGTAGTCCATCAATGACAAACTGGGATAGTTTTTCATTTCCTCCTTGATCAAATCAAGGGTCCTCTGTGCTGTGATATGTTGCTTCTTCAAATCATCTTTTTGTTCTAACCCTTGGTTATGCATTGGCCCTGATGGCATGTCCTCATAAGTTTCAATAATGTCTACTAAAACAATATGTGATGAAATTTCATGCATACCTTGGATCAACTGATGTGTGGAAACCTCTTGCAAGAACACAAGAGTTCCTCCAACTGGGACAATGGTGTCTCCAACTGCTAGTAAGAGAGATGGATGCTCTTCTACCAATGTACTAGCATTGGAATCTTCCTCCTCTTCCTCATGCATCTCCTGAATCATGCATGGGACTTTATATGTCAAGATCTCAAGACTATCTTGCAAAGTTGCAAGTGTCTCTTCTCTAGATTCAAGTACTTCTGCAACTGGTGGTGAATGTGGTGACTCTTTGTCCAAAGTGACAATATTGACATCCTCCTTTGTCTCCTTAGGAAATGTCTCTTTGTGGCACATCTTTGTTTTCTTCACATCAAACTTCTTTCTCAACTTGTGAAAGAAATCTGAGTATTTAGTCACCTTTGCATTCTCTTTGTGATTAAACCACCAATCATTGGATTCACCTACAAGATGAAGTGCTGGTAGCCTATCTTTCAGCTATAGGATGTAGCCTGAAGAATGCATCTTACTCTTCCCTCCAAGCCTTAACAGTGCTTGAGGAAGATCCATCAGATGTAGGCAAATAAAACCTATTGTGCCTCTTTCTTCTATTGTTGCTATAGGATCTTCTTTCTTCCTTGAGTTCAAAGAATTCTTGGAGAGTTAGACTCTATTTGAATACTCTAGATTTTTCTTTGTTCTCTTAAAGATACAGACTGACAGTCTCATGAGTCTCAGGTTCTCTTCTTTCTTCATTTATATACCTCTCACCTTCTTCAAAGAAAGTGGGAATAGTAGTTCTATGACGAGATATATGATTCTTTGGTTTCCTTTTCTACTAATAGGAAGTGCTTAGGCATTCTTCATCAAATCTTCTTCTTGGATCCTCCTTTTTCCTTTCCCTCTTCATTTTTTTGACTTCTTTGGAGATATATTGCATGGATCTAAAGAGAGGAGTGGAAAAATTACACTCCTCCTTCATAATAGATCTCATCTATCTGCTTCTTATTTTGATGCAAAAGATGAAGTGTCCACAAACTAAGCCAAAGACTGTGCTTGTATACCACTGTAATATCCCAAAAGGGAGAATGTAGTAATACTTAAACACAATATAAGAACTGCAACTAAGTAAACAATAAATCTCAAGACAACATCAGAATATATAGAGAAGCTGAGCCATTTTATTATATGGAGATCAGTTACACAATGTATAGAAAATGAGTAGATCTAGCCCAAGAGAAGGCCTAGAATCACCCTCCAATGGTGTTGCAACTAGCACCGCATAATTGGTGAGCTTACAGAAGCAATATTGTGTTGTCCCTTCTGCTTTTGATATACATGTAAATGTTGCAAAAGGAAATGAAGATCTAGGGAGTTTATGAGCTCTGATGATGCCAATATTCAAGATCTAGCCAATGTGATGGGTACCCAAGATAACCTAGAAAGGATTTTCCAGATCTACAACTTTGGAAAATCACCCTCCTAGGGTTTGTTCCTTTGTCTGTTGGGTTTATATATTTGAAGCTAGATCTGATCCAAATATGGCTATAATATGTTCTATAAACATATCTGAGATTTTAGGGCTGATCCCTCCTTCACATCTACAAGCTGGGAGCTTTAGATCTTGCCTCCTCTTCTTCCTCCTTCATATTATAGCAACTAAAAATACAGCTGCTACAAAAACCGCGTTGTACAAGAGAGAGAGGCTCTATGCCTACTGAAATATGCTGCAGTAGGCTCAAGGCTGATGGAAAGGTGAGGGGATGGTCCCTCATAGGATTACTAACTGAAATGCTAGCAAATTCCTTCCTCCTTTGGATCTGCAATGATGGACAGCGTAATTCTGGATGGAATTATTGCTACTAGGAGGTCAATAACTCTTGGCCTGATACCAGAACTGAAATGAAGCCCTGGGAATGATGATCTTCAAGCTCAAGGTGACAGGAATAATCCTACACTGGTTCTCCAGCTGAAATACTGAAGACAACCTCCACCTCCAAACTAATCTTCAGAAATTGCATAATTCCTAAAGGTATATGTTCAATAGATGATGGAAAATATAAGTGGCACAAATGCCTAATGTAGAATGAAGTACAACCCTTTTTCTAGAGCTACTCAAAGAAAAGAGGAGGGACTCCTGACCAGGAACACGTTGTGCTAAACAACACTTTCAATCTTTGCTAAAAAACCCAAGAAAGCAATGGAATATCACTTGAAAATTCCACATCTAAATAGACCTCAACATCTATAATCAATAGGCTACCTTCATTGTTTCCTTCATATCCCTTATATAGTGTTTGAGCCTTCCCATGCCTTTGCCCTCATCTAAACTGTGCTATTCATGTGGACATGATCCTCCATGTTGGACTGTGCTGTCTTTCCAAGTTATCCATCATGTCTAGGTGCAATGTACACCCTCTCCATCATGTGTGCATTAATTGCACAACTTCCTCCATCACTTCATCATGAATGCTCTATGATCTTTCATTAGATTCCTTCCATGGTCTTAGTTGACTGCTTCAACCTTCATGATCTATCTCATTAATGAGACATGATCTCCAAATTCACATTAGTAGTTTCTCCACTACCTCATTATGTAGATCTAGGCTTAATTAATCCAAATTCACACATAAAAAGTGGATATTTATTCGTCTTGAGGATTATGGGCCCCTCCACCCTTTTATTTACTTAATTCATTAATAAAATTGAGAACTTTAATATTCAAAATATCATGTGAAAATTTGGGAATATTACATGGTAAGACAACAAAAGGGGAAACTGTAAAGAATGACTATATATATATATATATATATATATATATATATATATATATATATAAAGCGCAAGATTAAGCAAGACGAATGCTATAGAAAATTAACAGAGCATATAAAACCAACCATGTATTAAAGAGCATAAATAAAAAACATAGAAGTAGCCTAGCTATCAAACGGAATTGCATTTTTACACAGAAAACCTTTCATACTATAGCAATAGTGATATCAAAAATGATCCTACACATTGAAGTGCACAAAGTCTTAACTTCTATCAAAATACATAATACTAAGGGAGAGATTCATTTGCAAAAGTCCACATTAAACACTCAAGAGCTTTGTTACATGAGGAATGGTGTTACACCAATTTTTGGTCATCTAACATGTTACAATTAGATGGACTAAAGTACACCATGTAAGAACAATTTTCCCATAGTAAATTTGTTTTCACTATGAGAAATAATTTAATAACCCATAGTTTATTAAATTATTTATTGTCTCAACATGAAACCCCACGAGGAATAATTAAATAAATATTTATTTGTTTGATTTTCCTCTAGGGATAATTAACTAAACCATTGTTTAATTAATATTCCTCGTCATAAGTTAACTCAAAACATGAGAATTAATTAGATAAATCATTATTTATCTTGTCATTCTCTAGGAATAATTATTTAAATCATTATTTAATAATATTACTTGTTAAATTTGACTAAATCATTTATAAATAGTTGAATAAATCATTATTTATTTAATTATTCCTTAACCTCATCCTTGAAACAATAAATAAATCATTTATTTCTTTATTATTTCTAAATAAAGGGATTTAACCAATTCTAAATTCCTTTTCCCTCCACCAAAAATAATAAAATATTTCAAGTAAGTTGGATCTAGATTTGGTTAATAATATTTTAATTATGCACCAATATCTAGACTAACTCAATATTTTTCTATAAATAGAAGGGTTTTCCATTCAATCACTACCTTTTTTATCACCTTTTGATCTATACTTTTGGTCTGACTTTGACCCTCCATCATTGTCATATTTTTCTAATTTTTCTTGTGAGATCCCTTTGAGTTCTATTTTGTTTGGATTTTATGCACCATCAAGAGAGAGAGATCTTGAATCTGAAGCAATGAGGACATAAAAGAACCCATCCCATTGAGGGGGACCAGTAACATCTTTCTGTGTTCCCTTCCTAGGTGTCATAATACAAAAAATTATTTATAAATTCTTGTCTTGGGTATTGGATGTATGGAGCAACTCTTGTTTATTTTCGTTGTTTAATGTCTTTAAATGCCTAGATATGGATTTTTGTAGTATTTATTTTGATCATCTACTGTACATCTAAGGAAGTTGACAGCCACATTTGATATTAAGGCTATTTTTTATGCACAATTAAAGTGAGATTTTTTCGTATGCTTGTGATTATAATTCACACTAACAACTGTCGACTAAACAAGGGTTTTTTAACTATGACCATTGTCGTTTTTTAGATCCCTGCATGACCAACTACTTCAGCCACTAGGGTTTTTCTTGAGATTCTTATTTTTCATTCCTTGATATCGGTTTTAAAATTTTTTACCCTAAAACAGTAAAAAATCTAACTTTCATGTGTTTCTAGGCCATTTGCGCAGGTAAAAGTTATCAGTCGCGACAGAGACGACAAATTTTTCTGAAACCTACCCCTGAGATAGTCGGAAGTGCTGGTCACACTTTTCAGCACAGAACCTGTCACCTTAGCTCTCATGCAGTGGATATCTACCCAAAAACTGCGACCTCAGCAAAAAACAGGTCAGTACCTGCGACCTGCAGTTTTTTGCAGGATTTTTCCTAGAATTTTTAGGGTTTGTCGAGGGCACTATTCAGGGTTGTATAACCATCTTATTTACCTTTCTTGGACCTATAATTTCTTATTTTTACTCATCGAAGTAGGAACCAAGCCCCTTAAGGCTTCAATATGCTTCCACCTCTTTAGGAGGAGTTTAGCTGAAGTAGGTCTTCTAAGATTTCAGAGTTTGTTAGCCATTTTTCAGATCTGAACCCATCTATTTAGATCCATTTCAGATCGGTTATTTTTCCATCCAAAACACCTCTTTTCAATTTTTTTTGGTCCTCCCTTTAGGGTCCCCTATGTTTCCCTTTAGGTTTGTAGCCTTTCGCCACCTATTTTTCAACATTTTTCCCTTTGGTTTCTTGTTGTTTTTTGCACCTCTTTTCAACAAATCTAACGTTAAGATCCCTGTCCCTCTTGACATTATATCTATTGGGCATATTTTGTGTTTTGAGTAGATTTCTCCCACCCTTAGACTAGTTGTTGGGAAGCCCTCCTTTTTGGGTTTAAATTTATGCATCTTTAGCTGTTTATTTTACTTTTTCTTTCAGTTTCATTTTCTGCGAATTTCAGTTTTATTTATATTTATACAACAATTTTTTTCTTTTTTCTATACACGCATTTGGGCTTAATTAAAATTAACACGCTTATCACACACACACACACACCTAAAGAGAAGAGCACCCGGTTTACACCGCGAGGCCAAGACTTAAACATTGTAATTAATTAAGCTGCACCTCCGTGCCCTTGTTTACCTCTCTTCCTTATTAGGTTTCGTGTGTCTTTTCCATCATTATGCCCCAAGGCATTTATCCTGGAGACTCCAAGGCCTTCATCCTCAGTTTCCGTTAGGAAAACTTACTCCACCGCGTAGGTTCTGAGTTAGTCCTCCGCCAAGTCCCCATTCCGACTTTGATTCTGGTTCATCAGGTTCTCCCTCTATTTCTATCCCTGGTTCTCCTCCACCTTTCACCTTCATCATGTCTGGTGCAGGACCTAGATCTGGTGGTGGCCCTGGATCTAATGTTTAAGCCGCTACTAGTGGAGCCGCAACAGGAACGAATCTGGCTACCCCCTTTATTCCTTATATGGTACACCTAAGCCTTCCTGAGTTAAGCCAGTTGATTAATGACCCTATACACCATGATCCAGGTTGGCCTTCTATGCCAACCAAGATTCCTTTAGAAATCCCTAAGTTTGAAGGAAATGTTGGAGAGGATCCTACCAACCATGTTCGTTCCTTCCACATCTGGTGTTTGTCCAACTCTATCGCTAATGACTCTATCCATCTTCAATTATTCTAGCGGTCGCTTACTGGAGAAGCTTCCAACTAGTATGTTGACCAGGTCGTTGCCTCTCATGCCATTTTTGTGAATCTTACAAAGGCATTTATTTCCTACTTCCAACTTCTTCTTCACTATGACACTAGTACTGAACTTTTGACCGCTTTCTGTCAAACTTCTGCCACCCGCCTATCTGATCATGTTCAAGAATTGTGCAGAAGGAAAATATTATGTTGAGCTCCAGCTTTCGAAGAACGTGTCTACATGGACTGGTTTCTCAGATCCATTTTTCCCTCTATTTGTAAATATGTCACGTCTCACTTTCATCAGACTGAGAAAAAATCCCTCTAAGTTACGTTGAAATATGAATTGATCTACATGTAATTTGGCTATGTTTATATTTTCTTACCTGATCTCCCTAGACCTGGTTGTGCCAATGCACCGGGGGCATATCATGCCACCGACAGTATCATTAGATCCCTTTCACATCCGTAAACTCATCCTCCCATGGGTTATGGTTTCTCTCAAGGAGGGGCCAGCTCCTCTAGCACTTTTCTCTCTCCCAATAGCATGTATCCAAGACATGACATGCCTCACACCTTTTCCCAACCACATCCTCTGATGCGAGGGCCTACTATTACCTAACCTATTTACCCCAATGTTGATAAACCTCCTTATTATCCGTATCCACAGCTAGGTGCTCCAACTCCTCTAGCACAAGCATCTTTGCCTCCCATGCCTTCTCAAGCTCCGCAACAATAGCCACTCCCCCCTCAGGGTCAGGGGTATGCGCAAGAGAGTTCGACTAATCCACCCACTTCCAAAAAGAAGAGGAAAGGCAACCAGAACAAACCCGTTCTAGGTAATCCAGGAAACAATATCCAAGGGAATATACCTAACACTGCAGCCCAGCAACAGGGCGATTAGCCCAAGCATAATAGGCCTCTTCGTATGAATAATCCTTGTTCTTTTTGCAGTGTCTGTGGTCACTATACCCATGATTTTCCCATTTTACCTCAGATGCATCAACTGTGGGAAGCTCAAGAAACATCTCGAGGACAAAAAGCCTCTGCTTCAGTTCCTCCTAATGTTGCGCCTACCCAGCCGGTTGTGTTTACCATCCATTGCCCCCACCAATGATATGTGGCTTCCCAACCCCCAGAAGGTCAGGTGGCCACTAAACCTCCTCTGTTTGGTACCTATGATAACCAGATCCTTATGATGCACTCTGACAAGGCTAATACCACCAATATCAACCTTCAGACTCGGTCACGCCAGTACACCAAGCCTCCCGCTACGTCCGTAACCGAGCCCTAGTCTTCATGTCCCAAAGATCCAATTTCAACACCCAATAGTCCTTTACAGATACCTCAGCCTAAGGCAAAGGTACATAACAAGATCCCCAAAGGACCATTATGCCAAAACGCTGCTTCTGGTAAAGTTTCCCACACCTACAACATAGTATATGACTTGGCGCAATCCCCTACCACCATGTTAATGTTGGAAGTCCACTAGCCGTACCCTTCACAATGTAAATCTCTACTAACTGCTATGGGAAATGTGGATCCTTCAGGTGATATTTTGATTGTCTTCGATGTTGACAAGACATATCATCCACCCCTACCTGCATCCGTCTCCTTCCAAATACCTGTCAAGATCTAGAATGCCAACATCTCCCGATGTATCATTGACGAGGGGGCATCCACCTGCATGATGTCTACTTTTGTTTGGAAAAATATCGGATCACCCGAGTTAGTACCTTCCACTATCACCCTCCATGCGTGGGATGGTTACTCTTCCCAGCCCCTTGGCATGTTCCGCAACTATCCTATCACTCTTATGGGAAAGAATGTTTGTGTTTACGTTGAAGTCATTGATGCCCCCTTAGACTATAAAATTATATTGGGTCATAGCTATACTTATGCGATGTATGCTCTCCCATATGCATTTCACCATAATATGTGCTTTAATCACAACGAAAATATCATCACTATATATCAACTGACATATTACGAACTGAAGTCTCAGACCTCTCCAAAGTCCATCATTTCTTCGGTGGCCAATAAACCAATAGTTGAGCCTCCAACTAGTGTCTCACCCAGAGTCTATAAAGATTCCTCTTTGCTTGGTTCATTCCCTAGTCTCCCCCCTCTTATCTCTAACCCTAGCTCGTTGAATGTTTGCATGATGCAATCGAATCGGTCCGACCTCAAACGGTTTGGTTCAACTAGTCATCAGCCTTGCCCTTTGCAACCTTCTCCTAGTACTTCAGCTCAGCCTTCAAGACTTGTCCTCAAGGCCCTTCATCTGTAGTTGGTGTCCCTGATCCTATTTTTCCTCATGGAATAGTTTCCCCTAGCCTTAATCATTTGGGAGCTATTCTGCCTGGCCATTACCCCTTCGTTTAGATACCATTTCTTGCTCCCCCTTCCTGAGTATTATCATTACCTGTTATGGCTACCTTGACCCTTCCCAACATGAACCTGGGGATCCCAGTCTGGTACATTGATCCCCCAACCAGTACCCTGCCTAGTCAACTCAAACCTTACACTGCTTTGAACCCAATCCAACCGGTCTATATGACCCCTCCCTTTGCTTATGTGCTTGAGCCACCTCAACTATAATCTACTCTTGTTGCGAAAGCCTCGGGTGGAGGGGGAAAAGCCCGAAAAAAGGCACCTAAGGACAAGGCTTCCCAAACAAAACATGTTCCTCCTATGCCTCCAAAGAGTACACCTATGTGTGCTTTGTGTGATGTTGTCATTCATGCCACCCACAATTGTCTCCTATCAAACCCATGGTCAACAAAGTGTTTCCTAAGTCTAATATCCCAAAAGTCCATGTTACTTTACCAGCTTCAACCAAGAAACTCAAGACTTTTTACACACATCAACCTTGTGCTTTGTGATTTCCATGGCCACTATACTCACCTCTGTCCCCGCTTCGAATATTTCTGCACCTCCTTGGATGTGGTTCGCCAATACGAGGTCGAGCACAACGAGTCCGCCTCTCCATTACTTAAGAGTTTTTCTTTGGAAAAATGAGAGGACACATCCACTCGCATTAACATACCCCCTCCCGATGTCGAGATGATGGAGTCTTCAACCACTATCCTCTACCTGTCATCATCTATGAGATCCATGGTGGAAGACCCTTCTGGGGTATCCCCTTCTGTTTCGCCTGACCTCCCTTTAGTAATCACCTTCGACCCAAGATTGGTAGATTCTTCATCTACTTGTTGTTCTGTCACCCTTCCTAATGATTCACATGTGAACCTCAGTTCTCATAAGGATGAGTCAGGTAGCTTCTCTGTGTCATGTGGTCATCCTTCCACCAGTCACCCCATCTTCTACTGTGATGGCGACATTGTGGAAGCATTTACCACCCTTGAATTTATCTATCCATCCCATAAGAAAAATGGCACCATCCATGTCTATGGTGACTTTTGCGACCTAAGAAAAAGTTGTCCCCAAGACAGTTCCCCCACACCATCCACTATTCAATGTGTGGGGTATAGAAATTATCCCCATAGTATTCCCCCTAGCAGTGCTTGTTTTATTTTTTCCTTGCGTTCAGGTTGCCAGCATTGTTCATTATCATCTCATATGTTGTCTTTTGGTACTTTTCAGATGGATCCCTCGTCGACACCATATATCGGCTATGTCGATGGTGAAATTCGCTACTCCCAGAATCTAGCCTCAACAGCCTGGGCCATTTTCACCCCCTTGCATTCACTTTTCCTCTCTAATGGTGTATGCATTAGTGCTGCCACCAATAACCAGGTCGAATATGATGTAGTGATAGGTTTGTTAGCCGATGCCCTTGACCATCGCATCCTTCACCTTCATGTTTGTTTAGATTCTATGTTGCTTTTCATGAAATTTAATAATGTTTATCATGTGCATAATCTTGTCCTTTTTATAATATATTTATGAGTGATGCTCTTAATGCGTGAATTTGAAACCATTACATTCAGTCATGTACCTAGAGCCCAGAATCACTATGTAGATAGCATTGCAAACAATATTCTAGATTGGCATTTATCACACGTATTTAACATAAGACAATAACCATAAACCATAAAGTGATGCATATCCATAATATGTGTCATCCAAATATACAATGTTTTCGAGTCCATTAACTCTGATACATATGACATGCCCATAGCATGTGACAAAAAATCAAAATTGGGGGCACCTCATGGCCTTACATCTAATCACTATCTGGAGGGTCCCGGGCCAATGGCTTGGCTCCTACAGCCCGTAGTTCACGCATCCCCTGTCTAGCCATCACTATGCATTGCATGACTTCTCACCACTCCGTGGGTAGACAACACATGGCACTATGTACTGGTCGTCAAGGTCCTGTCAACCGTGCTCAGAAACATCGGTCAATATCTTCTCACATTTATGACAGACATCCTCCAGGAGGGCCACTGCATCCTTATTTTGCATTACCCTCGATCCACTAGGGTCTACAGCTCCTGACACTGCAGGTCATCCCATATAATCGGCCGGTTTCACCAGTGCTATATATCTACATACCACAAGTAAATGAATTAGTACCATATACAATATTTTGAAAATTTAAAATGCACCATAAAAGATAAGAAAATTTTCATTTACCGTCTAGCCCCCATGCTTGACCTGGTGGAAGTGGCAAGTCTAGGTCCCTATGACAGTTCATCCCACTATAGGGATAGTCGTCTATGTATAATGGCATCTGATCCCAATGCACAAAAAACTCGGGTCGGAACACCCATCCAACTAACCCACCTCCTCCTCTATACAGCAGCTACCCCCAGCGACACATCCTGGGCTCTCGCAGGCCCCCATCCTGGATCTGTATACGAGGATGAAGTGTAGGGATCTTCTCAAAGAAGAGCGAGCAAAGAACTGTACCATATGCACAATCATGGTTCACCTGTCGCTTGCACAATGAAAGTTGTCGTTTCAATGACGACAACATCATTTGGGCCCACCCATAGTAGGTCCCACTCAATACACCCTCAACTAGCATCATCTACCCTCTGGTGATGTGGTGGAGTGCTTGGTTGCCGAGGAATTGCAGCACCGCTGCGGCCACAACATGAGTCTCTAGCCTCTCTAGATCTTTGATTGGTATCCGCGTGCCTTTCACATGGACACCTGATTGACAATGACGCTCTACAAATTCCATAATGTTCCACCCTCACGGTAACGCTGGATATGTGTTTCCCACCATCCCCAGTGGGAGTAGATCGGTCAGGAAATATATATCCTAAACTGTCAACTCGATCCGGTACCCCTGCACTATAAATATTTCATGATTCGGGTCCCAATAGCTAACTATCCAGGCTAGCAAGGGCTCTCCTGCCCTCATCAATGGGTTCTCAACAAAGTTTATGACCCCAAACCTGGCCAATGCGGTGTGAACTACATGATCCCTTTGGATCTCAGAACATAATGCATCCAAGTCTCTCTCTCTCTAGTTGATCCTCAATTCTTCCATACCTGCACAAAACCATCATGTTTTTCAGCATACAGAAAGGAAATACTGCATCATAACCATAAAATCCTAGCTCTTAGCCAAAAATAACACTGAAACCCCTTTCTCTAGTAGGTCTCACTTTTCAGGCCATTACTTGGGATAGGTCACAGTTTTCTGTCAAATACCTGCTATCTAGGTCGCGAAACAAACCCCAAAAAGTGCGACTCGGCCATGAGGAGGAGCAAAGGTTTTTTTCCTGGGCTCTAGGTGCCTAATCTGAAACTTTAATCCACTGAATTGAAAGAGTATGGTTAGGCCTCTTACCTATAACTAACGGATCTCGATTCCAACAGTCGATTTTCTGCTACGATCGCCACAAGATTTAGGGCCTTTTCTCCTCTCTACATTCACCACAGCTACACTTGCAAATGAATCAAATTGGAGGGAAATTTCCTTGTTAAAATAAAAACACCAAAATTTTCTTTCGCCAATTACGACCAAACCGTAGCTCGGTTTGATGAACCATCAGCACCATTGGAAAGCTCTCACCAAGCACTCAAATGGGTATCCTTTCGTTTTTGGTGATTTGATACTTTACCTAGAAGCCTTTTTTCCAAGAAGGGTCACTTCGCCACTTCTCAATATCAAATTTCAACTTACGACACTTGTACTTGGGGCACCACTTTGCCTTCATACTTGGTGATGCTCTTGTCAATTTTCGTCATGAGTAACCATATTTTACTCATGTTTTTATATACCCCACTAGGCCTATTCTCTGTGGCAGCATCATCGAGTCACCCTTTTTTAGAGCATTCGAGTTTATTCATCATCGCATCCATGGAGTCTATCTCGATTTCCTTTTGTCTCTCGTCATAGTCTTCCATCCTTCATCGCTTTGTACCTCTCTCATGTCGCACATTTTGGCTTCCAGTCATACTGTCCCCTATCCCCTACAGAGTTGAGTCAGTAGCTGCCCGGTCATCCATGCCCTTTATGCTCTAACAAGGGAAGTTGTCAACCCGCTACTCAGTATCCCCCATTCCACCATCATCCCTGGTGTTAGTCTATCAATCGCTCTACTGTTATCCCTCATGCCTTAGTTGAGGATTCCTTATTGCCTCACCTATGGAGGACCTCCTTCCATCGACATCAACTTATTCATTCTAGAAGATAGGTATAGAGGGCGGCATATCTTGGTTCTACTTTTCACTCTTGTTCGGTGCTTGAGATCAGGCAAAGGTGCCCTTTATTACCCTTTGACTTGATTGTTTCTTAGTTCCAACTCCTTATGGCATGATTGAGATCTGTATACTTGATTGTTAGGTGATGTAGCAGATTATACCAGTGATTCCCGGGTGTGTGTGAGATGTTTTAGACCTCATGAGGCGGTGGCCCTTTAGGTAGCCCCCCACATACCCGGATCACCTCTTTACTACAGCCTTGGATGCAGCTCTGCAGATTTGATGGTTCCGACCCCAGCTGCTTGCAACCCCTTTTTTAGTTTGCATGTATCATTCAAATTTTCAGAGCCCTTTCCTATTTTACAGGACCTCTTTGGTTGTTATTACATCTCATGTACTTAGATATTATTGTATAAGTCCTGGTTGTTGTCCCAGGCATAGTAAGTATGTGGGATCCATTATGTTTTTTATCTGGACCATGTTTATGCCAGCATGTACTATATAGCTCATTCCCATGTTTGCTAGGAACACCATTATACTTTGTACTTTGTCATCTCAGCGAGCATAGGTATGCCTCCCCTGCCTCATTCAGAACATGTACTCACTCATAAAAGAGACCTATTGCACCTATAAGTCTTGCCTCCTCATGGTCTTGTCCTCTCTCGCTTCAGTCTGTCTTATATTTCTCTCTCTCTGACTCCCCTTCGGTGTCTAGTGATTGTGTTCTTACAACTTACTTCGATCAAACGATTAGCTCCTAACACTCGCACGTGTGGGGGCAATATGTTACGCCAATTTTTTGTCATCTAAACTGTTACTATTAGATGGAATAAAGTACACTATGTAAGACAAATTTTACTATAGTAAAATTTCGTTCACTATGAGAAATAATTTAATAACCCACAGTTTATTAAATTATTTCTGGTCTCAACAGGAAACCCCATGAAGAATAATTAAATAAATCCTTATTTGTTTGAATTTCCTCTAGGGATAATTAACTAAACAACTGTTTAATTAATATTCCTAGTCATATTTAACGCAAAACATGAGAATTAATTAGATAAATCATAATTTATCTTATTATTCTCTAGGAATAATTATTTAAATAATTATTTAATAATATTACTTGTTAAATTTAACTAAATCATTTATAAATAATTGAATAAATAATTATTTATTTAATTATTCCTTAACCTCATCCTTGAAACAATAAATAAGTCATTTATTTATTATTTATTTCTAAATAAAGAGATTTAACCAATTCTAAATTCCTTTTCCTTCCACCAAAAATAATAAAATATTCCAAGTAAGTTGGATCTAGATTTGGTCAATAATATTTTAATTATGCACCAATATCTAGACTAACTCAATATTTTTTTATAAATAGAAGGTTTTTCCATTCATTCACTACCTTTTTTATCACCTTTTGATCTATACTTTTGGTCTGACTTTGATCCTCCATCATTGTCATTTTTTTTCTACTTTTCCTTCTGAGCTCCCTTTGAGTTCTATTTTGTCTGGGTTTTCTACACCATCAAGAGAGAGAGATATTTGATCTGAAGCACTAAGGACATACAAGAACCCATCCCATTGAGGGGGACTGGTAACATCTTTCTGTGTTCCCTTCCCAAGTGTCATAATACAAAAAATTCTTTATAAATTATTTTCTTGTCTATTGGATGTATAGAGAAACTCTTGTTTATTTTCACTATTTAATGTCCTTAACTACATAGATCTGGATTTTTGTAGCACTTATTTGGACCACCTACTGCAGATCTAAGGAAACTGACAACCACATTTGATGTTAGGGTTGTTTGTTGTGCACAACTAAAGTGAGATTTTTTCGTACGCTTGCAATTAGAATTCACACTAACAAATGGAAACCCTCTTTCAAATTTTAGTATTTATCAAATGAAAATGAATAAAAATACTTTAACACAGTACAAAATAATCCAACGCTAAGTCATGTACACATTGGTAGTCAATATTTGCTACACAATAAGCAAAAAATGTAAGCTCCTGTTGCGTGAGAGCCTTAGGGTTTTTAAACTTATTTCTCCATACACCAAAACTAAAGACTTAGCCATATCATTCATAGCTCAAGCATTGAGGTACTAGCAGGAAAATGTAACAAAAGTTTGACCTCTTAACGACAACCCCAATGAGAAAATTGTACAGTACCTGGTGAGACCGGAATTGTTAAAATTCGATGAAGCCCTAATCCCGAATCAAAGCTAAAGAATTAGCATAGGGAGGAAGGGTTACCTACACAGTGATAAGAACCAAATCAGTGAATTCCAAAAATAGTTATTGAAAATAAAAATATGAGATAACATGCACCTTGAAGAAGAATACTACATGACAGAGAGGAGAAATACCCCGCCTGCAACCTTGCCTACAATAGAACAGAAGAAATGAAAATTATGTAGCTATGTGCAATAGTTGGTTTCCAACGAGTTTAAAACCAGAGGGGAAAAAAATAAACAAACAAGTTGATAGATTGTGTACGTTACTTGAGATGTAGGTGCTCAAGTTATTGCTATGTGCAATCAAGGAGGCAGAGTATCTTGGGTGCGCACCGAAAGACCATAGAAGCAGTAAGTGCAGTTCCTTGGAAGCCGACAATAGCATGGGAGCCATGCCAACTCGTGGAGGAGAAGTTGCAGAACAAAAGACAGCCGAGAGGTAAACTTCAAAATGACAAGTGTTGAAGGGAATTAGGGGTAGGGTTGATAACCTAACCACTTTGCAATCCATTTGGGTAGTTTGATCAGAATTCATCAATGGTGGAAAATGAACCCAAGTGTTAATCAACCAAATAGACATGGCCATCATTAAGCCTACCAAGTACGAGCAGCCATATTGTGAGGTTTAATTTCCGAGTTAATGTTGGTAGTTGAAATGACCAGAGGATAATAATTCCAACTATTTAGCAACTTAATGATAATGGCCATATTCCATGATTTCATAAGTTAGAAGCATAGATAAAAGATTTGTTATAAGTTTCTAATGTTATGATATAACATATGATTTGTTGTTAGTTTCCAATGATATGATATAATATACATTGATAGGACTATAATGATAAGGGTTGGCTGATGCATAAAATTATCCATTATGTCAAACATAAAATCCAAAAAATAGTAGTAGGATTTGGCTAAGAAGAAATTCTTTTTGGAACGCTTAATTGGTATGCTATCAACCTAGATACGCTGTGCTATGGTAAGAAATAAAAAATTATAATAATTTTTTTTGTTCTGTGTTATTTACTGTGAAATTGTAGTATTGTATGTGACATATGGTATCAGAGAAATGTTAAAATGTTGGGACCTGAATGGGCCATTTGAATAACAACGGGTGCATTGGAATTGTGCATAGTGATAGGAATAAATAAACTATTATCAGACCACGATGAGGATGCAATCTGGATATCAAACACCTAGAGCTATAGGGGAAGCTCACCCCCTGCCTAACCCAAAAATTAACCCGGAGATGTGGGTACAGTTGAGTGTGGATTAGCATCATCAAACCATCATATTACTGGAGGAACAAAAATGTTAGACCAGCAGACTTCTGGATATGGTGCAACAGCTTTAGACGGAAATGGTTCGAGTAAGAAGCGATAAAGAGAGATTAATGTGAGAACAAGAGAGGATTCTGAAAATCCTCTCAGACAAACAGAACCATTGAACAATGCAACCCAGTCTTGAGAGGGGCACCTGAGATGAGGGTGAGCAGCAACAACAAGCTGATGATAATCCTGAAGGGAGCCACACTCGACGAAGCAGTAGAATAAAATCTTACAATGAAGCAAAATCCGAGAAATTTTCTGATCAGCAAGAAATTAAAATATAGAAAATGGAACTTCAACGAGAATTTATAAAAATTAAGCTTCCCACGTTCAACAGAGAAGCAAAAGAAGTGGTTGAAGCATGGATTATTAACATGAATAAATACTTCCAAGTTTATTAATATAGTAGCAAGCTCAAATCTTGATTGGCCATTTACCAATTGCGAGAAAAGGCTACCTTATGGTGGGAGGAAGTTAAAAACGTGCGGGGAATCGAGGAAGATAATGTGACATGGGACGAGTTCTAATAGTACTTAACGACAAATATTTAACGAAGCATTTTTATGATGAAAAATCCCGAGAATTCCATGATCTAAGGTTGGGATAGATGACTATGGAAAATTTCATAACTAAAATTACATAATTATTTGGGTATGTATCGTATTTGAGGGATAAGAAATCCAAGGTACAACTATTCTTTAGTAGTTTACATACCTGCATGAAGGAAAGGATCTATTTCGTCAATCTAAAGACCATGAAAGAGGTGATTTGAAAAGCACGAATGTGCTATTAGAAATAAAAGATGGAAGGAGATCCTCGTAGGAGTTGGTTGCCAAGGAAAGGGCAAAAGAGTACTCAAAATTTTAAAAGTAGCAGGTCATGTAACTACAAGAATTCTGCAAGGAATCTGCCAAATAGACAACCTAGGAAAAACCATAAAAAACCAAAATGGCCAACAGAAGACAGGCCTACAAAGGCATTCAGCAGACCAAACCACAGTCAAACCTAGAAATCCCCCTTACAATGTTGGGGATATGGTGAAGCACACTATTATAAAAACTACCCTCACTATGGACTAAATGAATTTGTAGCTAATCTTGAAGAAGCATCCACAATAGGATATGTCATTGGGAATATACCAAGGATCAACGATGTGTTATATTATCAGAAAGAGGATTATCAACCAACAATAATAAAACTGGAAGGTAAGTTATTTTCCCGAACCGTATCTATTTTGGTTGATCCTGATGCCAGTTTAAGTTACATCAATCCAAAAGTAGTTGAAAAATGTAATTTACACATTCTGAAATTTAAGTGTCCCTGGTTGGTGCAACTAGCAACTGAGGCAAGGATAAGGGTTAATGCCAAAATATCAAACTTCAATCTAGACATAGGGAACCAGCATATAAACATAGAGCTGAATATTCTACCCTTGGGTTCCTACGACTTACTACTGGGAATGGACTGGCTAGAGGAGCATTAGTCAGTGGTAGACTGAAAAAAGAAAACCATAATTTATATGGCTAATGATGGTACTCATTAGGAGATACAAGGAGTCAAGAAACCTCTCTATTTATGTCCCATCACTGCATCTCAGCTGGGAAAATGCATCGGGAAAGGCTGTCATATTTATGCTATTCAGGTGGGATTCACTAACTCTAAAGATAAAACCCCTATGTTGGAAGATATACCAGTAATTCAGGACTTCACTAATGTGTTTCCTGAAAACATACCAGGACTACCTCCAAAGCGGGATATTTATTTTACAATCAAACAAATGCTAGGGGAAGCACCTGTGTCACGAGCTCCATACCGAATGAGTGTACTAGAATTGACTTAGTTAAAAATGCAGTTGCAGGAATCGTTGCAGAAGGGATACATCCGTCTTAGTGTGTCTCCTTGGGGGGGCATCAGTCCTATTTGTTAAAAATAAATATGGTACGTTGGAGATGTGTATGGATTATAGGCAATTTAACAAACTGACCATTAAGAACAAGTATCTGCTAACACAGATAGACAATATATTCAATCAGGTAAAGGGAGAAACTATATTCTACAAGATAGATATAAGATCCGAATATCTCCAGATACAGATACAATATTAGTATATATACATGATAGCCTTTCGAACTCGATATGGGAAATATGAGTTCGTGGTTTTACCGTTTGGATTAACTAACACACCAACCATTTTCATGAGTTTGATGCATGGAATCTTTCATCCATTTTTGGACAAGTTTGTTTTAATTTTCATTGATGATATATTAATCTTTTCTAAAACCATGGAAGAGCATAAGGAACATTTACGCTTGGTTTTGAAATTGTTGCGAGACCATAAGCTCTATGCCAAATTTAGTAAGTGTGATTTCTACAAAGAAAATATCCAGTATTTAGGCCATGTAATCTTGGCTGAGGGGACATCAGTAGACCTAGACAAAATAAATACTATTATGGAGTAGCGAGTACCTAGGAACGTAGCAGATATATGATCCTTCATGGGTTTGGCTGGATAATATTGAAGTGTTATCGATTTTTTCTCTCGAATTTCATTTCTTATTAAAACTATTTGCAAGGAAAACGATGAGTTTTCAAGTGGACCAGTGATTTCCAAACCAGTTTTGAATGGTTAAATAAACTATTAACTAATGCCCCTATATTGAAGGTAGCTGACCCAAACAAGGAGTTTGAAGTCCATATTGATGCATCTCAGGAAGGGGTAGGGGAATTACTATCATAAGACCGAAAATTAATTATGTATGAGTCCATGAAGTTGAAGGAAAATTAGCAGCAATGTTCAACTTATGATTTTGAGTTAACTGTAGTAGTCCACGCGCTCAAATTATGGAGGCACTACATATTAGGGAAACTATTTCTGTTGAAAATAGACCACAACAGCCTGACTAGCTATTTTAAGCAATCTGACCTGAATGCTCGTCAGGCAAGGTGGAATGCATTCCTGAGTGAATTCAAATTTGAAATTCAACATGTGAAAGGTAAAGAAAACCGCATTGTTGATGCCTTATGTAGAAAAATATAATGTATTTATGAGCTCTGCTTTAATCAGGTGAAATTCAAGTTTCAAGAGCAAGTGAAAGAGGCAGCACATAAAGATCTCGAATACCAATTTTTGTGGTAGCAAGCACAATAGGCAGAAAACCAAGGACAACAATCTGATTATAAGATCAATAATGAACAACTACTAGTTTTTCAAGGGAACATATATATTCATAATCAAATGAGGTTGAAGGAGATTATTTTGGATGAGTATCATCAAAGCTCTTATGCTAGACACCCAGGTTACCAAAAAATGCTGACAACAATAAGAAAATACTACTTTTGGCCTGGGATGTGTAAACATATTTCTGAGTATTTGACTAAGTGTTTGGAATGTAACCAAGTCAAGGTGGAACATCAACACCCTGCGGGTTTACTACATCCTATACCTGTATCAGAGTGGAAATGGGAAGTCATTTCACTCAATTTTATTACAGGCTTACCAAGGAGTAAGAAACACAATGACTCCATTATGGTGGTGGTGGATAGGCTCAGCAAGGAAACTCACTTCATACCAGTCCATTATAATTACAAAATGTTACAAATCGTTGATATTTTTATGAGGGAAGTGTTTAGATTACATGGTATCCCAAAGACTGTTATCTCAGACCGAGATGTGAAGTTCACCTCAACCTTCTGGAAGGCACTCTTCACTAGTCTAGGCACAAAAATTAAGTTCAGTACTTCCTATCATCCACAAAAATATGGGTAGACTGAGTAGGTGAATCAAATATTAGAATACATGTTACGTATGTATCTGATTATTACATAACATTTTGTCACTGTCCTTTTACTCCTTGTTCCTAGATCTTGGAGAAATCATATAGTGGTCCTTGTGTAGTTTTCCCATCATGGAGCACATGCCCTTAGATCCCACAAAGTCTGAAGGTCAATTCCCATTTAACTCATTTATGGAGAATCTCCCTAAAAATCTGCTTTTTTGTATGGCACGACCACCCAGTGTTTCACTAGCGCTTATGAAAAATCCTTAGCTTGTGATCTGCGTTGATCGGCGCTAGCATGGATCCCATACTCGCGTTGATCCACTAGTACTACAAAAATGGAAACGAAGCTTCATGGCCTAGAAGCTTCGAGAGTAGAGTGCTGGATGTTTGTTGATCATGATATGGTCAAGATTTCTCCTTTTAGTTTCTTGTTCCTACAAAAGAGGAACCACTCAAGGAGATAATACCTCCTTCCATCTAATGAGGATCCATGTCCTCTCCTCCCATGGCTATAAAATGATCCCTTTCCACATGCTTCAGCCAGAACAAAAGGAGAAAGAATCTGGAGATTGATTTAGCTATAGAAGGAGAGAGTTGATATCCTTAGCCTCCATGTGTTAAGATTGGAAAAGAGTGTTTTTGAGACGTGCTTGGATTCAGACCCATCAAAGGAGAGCTCTAACGTCAAGGAGAAGGTTGTAACTCCCACTTATGATCATTAATAGAATACAACTAGTTTTTACTTTCCATTTTCATTTTTTATTATGATGAAAAGTCTAATATTCCTTGATCTGTTAGACTTCAAGGAAGCAAGGGCTCAACTTTGACCTCAAATTCTCAAACGACACAAATGAATTTAAATCACCCTTTTCTCATTATTCGACAGACCATAACTAGAGCTCAGAAAGCCCAATTGTAAAATTGCAAGAAACACAATGTTCAACACTTCATCATGTTCAAGATAGGCTCCATACATCGACGCCTCAGAAAATTTCATTTTTTCAGTCACAGCAGGTATGCTCTCTCTTATTGCTTTCGATTCAACGTTATTTTCAATATGTTTGAATAGAAAATATTCTTTTACTTATGGTATTGGTTGTAGGTATTACAAAAAAAATGAATCACCAGTTGCCCCTGCCACTAAAAGGTATAAGAGTTGGTATCATTCTATCCCTAGCATGATAGGCTCCCTAAAGAAGCTTTGCATATCATGACATCATTTCTCTGCAAAGATCAACCATAGGTTCCAATCACACGACCACGTTTATCATCACCTCACCTTCCACATGGTAAACATTCTCGCAGGTCAGTAGAACCTTACCCTCCATGGCAACCATCACTCATGTAGACCATACATCAAAGGCCTGTAGCCATGACCGTAAAATCCAAGAACTAGAAGTACTTCATGTTCAGTCATCCATCATACATCAAGTCAAGTTTCACCCATGTCATGATAAAACCCCTCTCCCAGACTACCATTCTCATCAGCATATCGAATACGCACCATTGCTTCTCTCACTTGGCCTATCACACCCTCACCAGCATAGCCCATCTACGAAACTGTTCATTTGCTTCATCACCCCCGCACCGAGACCAAACAATGGGGCCCCCACCCTCAGAAAAACACCTTCCTCACACCATAGTGACAGATTATTTTCATGTTTATAGGGCCACCCGTCTCTGTGCTTGTACATCCAACCCAATATATATTCTTTTCTAAAGTTCACAAAGATTTTTTAGGAGAGAAATCCCACCAATCCATTCACATTTCTCATCTAGCAGCAGTCCCTAATCACCTTGGTCGGAGCTATGCATTATTTACCACACCCCATCATGAAACTTTGTTAGAATTCATCGAAGACCTATGACTGGATAAACATCTCTTTCAGAAATGCTTACACTGGAAGGTCCCCAACAGTTAGAGACCCATGCATACAATGAGAGTTGTTTCTAAAATCAAACATGCCATACCAAGATTATGCATGTGGGCACCGCATTCAACCCTCTTTCAAAGAAAAAAAAAATCCCCTGAGGGTGCCAACAACCATCGTCATCAACCAACGGCAGGTCACTACCACAAAAGTGACATAAACATATCCTCTATATGTTAGATAAGCTTAAATACTCAAAACATCACGAGCATGGGGCATGCCCACCTCGTAGAAATATTTTATTCATTCTATCTCTTGCAGGGTTCCAATAGAGATTGGTGTCTCCTTTTACTCACATCAAGGGGTCTCCAACCTTATTTTTCAAGAAAGTTACTCTCTCTCTCTCAAAAGGATTACATAGAAAAAGAGACTATAATGTATTTCAGTTATACAGTTCTTCCTAGACCTCATACATTATGGGGAAATTGTTAACACTGAAAAATTGTACAAGAAAAAGACATTAGAAAATGTCAAGCAGAAGGTACAAATAAATATTTACAGGGAAGAAATACATTATAGGAGTTGAAAATTTTAACTTTTCCTAAGGTCAGCAAGAAAATTTTTGGACTGCGCACAGGAAGCACTGGCCCTGGGCGATCATTGCAGATTTTTCTTCGATAGCCATGAAGAACATCGTGGTTATCCCTAGAATAGCCACGTAGTCCTAAGGATGTCAAATTTCACCATCTGGGACCACTTGGCACACTTGGAGAAAAATAATTTCACTCAAGCTAACCAAGTAAAATCTCCTTAGAGCCACCTTAAGGCTTTAGTGCAATACACAAAGGAATCATACCCCAACTCTTGTGTCAACATCCATCTTATACCAAGAGAATGAGGGAAAACTTTGAAAATTTTCTATAAAATTTAGCCATGGGAAGAGAAATGGTAGACACATTGTTATGCAGGCCAAATTTCTCCTCAACAAACCAGCTTGTGTTTTCAGTAGCAAGAGGATTGGAAGGATTCAGTTATTGGCCATCCAACACCTCAATCCAAGAGAGAAGAGTTCACCACGTGTCCATCGATTTACCATCCTTTGAGAGGTAAGAGAGGCTTGCTGAAAACTTAAGGGGAAGAGAACCCCTTGTCTTGGATATTGGAGCTTTGTAGCTCGAAGGATCCACTACAAGAGATTTAGCATTCTATCTTCTATTACCACCAGCACCTAATAAATGGTGAGAGTTTTCCATTGTTGAGTTATTAACATGTTTTCTCTATTGAGTGTGTTTCTTGTGCATGTTGTTTTTTTTGTTTCTTTGTTTATGTAGCATGCTATGTTTCCATTTAACTTAGCTTATTACATGTTGAACTTGTTCCACTAATGTTTGACAAACCACTTTTGAGGAAAGAAACCTCCTTATTAAGCATAGCCTATTTCTCCTGCTTATGCACCAAATACACTACCACAGTGGAATTAATGAATTTTTAATCAAATTCATGAAGCAACCATACACCATAATCCACTGCTTGAATGGCTCTTTTCTCTGTGGTAGAACTGAGTTGAGGAACTTGCATAAGGATTAACATATCAAGGTGTTAAGAATTCAATCACTGTTTGGACTTATTATCATTACATACCTAATGAAATTGTGGAAGAAATGTAGATTTTCTTAGAACACTTGCGATATTGATATTTGTTCATCATATTGTATATTGTGCAAAGAATATGAAGTTTAGTCCTACATTTTCCATACAAATTTGGACCTTCACTATTGTATTCATCCTTCACTTCAAAAATTTGTTTTTGACTTAGGTTTCTAGGCTTGAGGATAGTTTGGATGTTTGGAATAGATCTCACGTTCGTATCCACAAATTCTGGTAAGAAATACTGTGTTAACCTGTGTCTTCCTATACTAGACCAAGAGATGAGCTTGAAGGTATGACACAATAATCTAAAGCTTATTATTTTAATCCTTGAAAACAACCAATTGTCGAAATTTGAACTTGAGCAAGGGTTTTATTACAACTAGCCTAGTCTTGCAATAAAAAATGAGTGTAAGTAGTTTCATTATTTTGAAACAAGGGTATCAATGTCAAGAAGCCACATTGGAATCTCTAACAATAAAGTATTATTTATCAAAAATAGTGTTAGCCACCTATAATATTTTGTTATACCAAAAGGTGGCTAAATCTTTTTGAGCCTCCAAGGAACAAATTTTATCACTAAAAATTGTTGGCTCTTGAAGACTCCTTGTAGGCCTCATGCCTCTGTCCAAAATCCTCATTACTGTTCCTCTTAATTCTGCTGATTCCAAGTAGAAGCCTGCTGAAAGACCTTCATTTTCCCCCTTCTTAAACCTTCATCTGCTCCCCTTTTTCTCCACAAACTTCCTTGTTTTCATAAATCCTCTTCCTCCATTTATGAAAATCACTTTCCCATAGTTAAAAACCCATTTTTTTTTACTATCTCGAAACCATCAAATTCCATTGAAAATTATGAAAAATTCATAAAAATACAAGTATTATGACTATGGATTTAAGCCCCTTTGGGCTAAGTCCTAAACCACTTCCCCACCATACGCTTTGGAGCTGGAGCCATTTGCCTTGGGTTAAGGCGCTAATCGCATCGGAAAGAATCAAATGTATAAGTCTTCGCCATACTCCGAAGAACTCCGATTGCGATTAGCCTTGCTGCCTAAAACCCCCAATCATATTATTTTCATGTAACCCGGAGCCCGCCCTCGGCACTTAGACCTTGTGAATATTTCATTCCCAAACCCATTTTTCTTTATAAAACCCAAAACCCGCTTATCCAAACTTTCAACTTAAAAACTTGAAGTCACGTGTTTAATATTTTAATGGGTTGATTGAAAGACCGATCGCGCAATCGAAATTAGAGAAATCAAATGGGTAGATCAAAAAGACCCGCATCAAAGTTCTGATGCGATTGGGTCTCGTATGTTAAAAGTTTCCCCCGCCCCTGTCTCATATGACTTCCCCTGGGACCAAGTGTTAAGGAACCCGGGTGCCAATCGCATCGCAACGTTTCAAATAGGTTGATCGGAATGACCAGGCCCGATGGCCCGATTGCGATTGACCCCTTTGTTTTAAATATGCCCCGGGCATATTACATTCCATATATCCGAAGGCCCCGCAGTCGGGAGCCTGTCCGCTTTATATATATATTCTTCCGCCCGATCCATAAAAACCTTTGATTATTCCAAAAATTTGGGTTTCATAAAAATATACAAGGGTTTTTTCCCCCGGCTCATCTCCACCATTGATCGTATGCCAAATACAACGGTCCACGCAAAATCGCATTGGAGTTTTTCTTTCGATGCATTTGTTTTGTTCCCCCAATCGGCCATCCCCGATCCATTCTCCACCGTTGATCTCGTTCTTAGATCGACAGCCTGCGCTCAATCGCATGCATTTTGTTTCGCCCCCGATCGCGACTCCCCTGATTGGTTCTCCACCGTTGATCTCGTTCTTGAATCAACGGTTATCGCTAAATCGCATCGCAATGTTTCAATCGCAATCGGAATGTTTCACCCCCGATTGCCGATCCCCGATTCAATCCCGACCGTTGATCTAATCCTTTGATCCAACGGTCCGCGCAAAATCGCATCGCAATGTTTCAAATCGCAATCGCAATGTTTCACCCCCGATTGCCGATCCCCGATTCAATCCCGACCGTTGATCTAATCCTTGATCCAACGGTCCGCGCAAAATCGCATCGCAATGTTTCAATCGCATGCATTTTTGTTTTACCCCCGATTGTGCTCCTCCGATTAGATCTGGACCGTCCACGTGTCCAGATCAGACGGTCCAAAACAACCCCGCCTTATTTATTCTCCCCGCTCTCCTTTTCCTGTTCTGCGCCGATCTCCACCGTTAGATATTTTTATCCGACGGCTATGCTCCTCCCCCGCCATCTGAAGCAGTTTAAACCTATTTCCGCAGGATTTCTTAACTGTTTTTGTGTTTTGCAGGTGTTTTAATGGTTTTCCATTACAACAAGGAGAGCCGAGGGTTGGGAAAGACGTTTCCTATGCCTTCGAGCTATCTAAAAGAACCATTCACGGGCTCTATATCAAATGATTTATCGATGTTTCATGAGCGTTGATAACTTAAAGAGCCCTGCGCTGCCCTGCACATCGACAAGACACTGTTTTATTCAAGAGAGCAATTAAAGAGTATCAGTTTTTGAAGACAAAGCACAACAGATGAAGATCGAAGACAGTTTTTACGGATTACAACAAGATGGGTTTATCAAAAGCCTAATCCCCAATCTAAAACACAAGCTTAAAAGAAAAACCTAAAGGTTATCGTACATATTGCCTCCACCGCCATACTTTGAGGCAAATCGATTCCTCAATCCACCGCAGTTGCCACCTATCGTTCAAAATGCTCAATCGTAGGCCGCACTTATTAAACTAACACTTCATTAGCTGTTGTACCTAAGGAAGTTATTTCTTCCTCAAAATAAATGACAATGTGCAGAGTAAAAAGAGTAATCCTTAACAAGATATAGCCTGCAATGTCAAACAAAGATCCCTCCCATTTTTGCTTCATAAGTGTGTAAATAATTCAACAAATTTCTGGAGACCTATCTACCTATAATGATTTCTTCGTCGAGCCTCCAAGGGCCAGGAAGACATTAATTCTGCATTAATTGTACTTGAGATATTTTTATCAGATCTCACCTCCTCATCCTTCTATAAATACTTCAGTAGAAGATGAGTGAGGGGTTGGATTAGTTGGTTGTCAATGTAATTGCTGAAGCATTCTATGTAACTGAGCTGAAAACTCTTGATTGTAAATAGTGGTTTCATCGGCTCTTGGAGCTCTGCTTGTAGCAGATAGGTTAGGTTGTGAAGAGAGATGGATTAAAACATTGGATCTGAAGATTGTAACCGGTTTGAAGCATCAATACAAGCTGATTTATGGGATCCTAGTCTATGCTGATGGTGATGTTATTCTCACTGTAACTTGTATTTTGTTTATGTTTTCAATTTGTTTCATTTTCCACTGTAAAGAACAGTTTAAACAGGGTTAGGACCTATTGTATATCAGTAACCTTCTCTGGCTGAGAAATCTTTATCTAAATGTTTTCTTTAAAATTTGTTATTTGAAAATGATTTAATTCAGTCTAAGTACACAGATGCTGGCGTTCCCTCATCCTTTTGTCACTGCTGAATGTTATTTTTAAATGTTACTTTCAATATATGTTGTGTGAGGATGAATTGAGGAAATCAAGGTTAGCCCTGAGTCCCTTTCTTGTTTGCTCAACTATTTGATTGTTTCCCTTAGGATGTGTTAAAAGCTGACTAGTTTCGAAGTACTTATCAGATCTTAGGCCATTCTGTGTTATCTCCGTGATCATCTTGGAAGTAACTAAGTAAAGAAGAGCTAGGAGAGGATTATGGTGAGCCCAGCCCGCTAGTTTCTACTCCAAAAGTTGCCTTCACGTTTCCCTTTGTTTTTATATGTATTCTATTGGAAGTGTATCAAAGGCTGGATAGTTTCAAAGTACTTACCAGATCCTAGTTTTCTTCTATGTTTTTCTTAAGTGCTTGGTCAAAGGCTGGCTAGTTTGAAAGTACTTACCAAATCCTGGGCTACTCTTTGTTCTGCATCTGTCATTTCCCTTTCTTATTGTATCATTCCATTCCATAAATCAAACTTTAAAGAGATCCTTAGGCATAGATGACTTGCCCCATAGATCACTCTTGAACCTGAATGTTTCAATTAAACCCTCTTATGACTCCATAGCCCAATGGATTGAAAACTTGCCATCATCTTTCTTCATGATCAAAGCTTACTCTTCTGCTTGCAACTTCTCACCTTTGAACCTATTTGCATATAGATCTTTCCGCCTCAGACAGCAACTATGTTCAACCATCCGAGAAAACCAAACAAAACCCTTGGCCTTCATAACTAGCCTAATATCATCACCCTAAACTTTAAAGACAATATCCATCTTTGTACATATTGGAGAGATCCCTCTCCGGATTCAGGAGGGCTAGATCCTAGAATCCCAAAGTTGGTTGAAATGATGTTAACTCTGTGATCGGACTTTGCCAATATTGCTTATTACAGAGACCTAACATTTCTGGCGACTCCGCTGGGGACTCCTTACCCAGAAACTTCATAAGACCTTGAGAGTAAAAAGCAGCTTTTTTCAAGCACTACCAAGAAATGGTAATCATGATGAGACTTGTTTGAATCAGTGACAAACTAGGTCAACCCTAGGATTATTTAAGTTTTCTATCTAACCTTGGGAAATCAGCTAGCTTAGCCATAAGGATAGACTGTCTTTGTTTCATAACCGTAGCTAAGTTTTGAGTCAAATTCAGGACATTCTTTTAAACCACAAATAAAAACAATTCATAAAATACCAAAAACATTTCAGATTGGTAGTAAAACACTAGTTTTTGATATCTTGTTTACATTTTTGATGTGTTTTACTCTATACTCTTAAGACAGAGTCTGGAAAGGGCCAGGTAGCCTCCGGATCTCATCCTCTTTTTGAGGTGACATATCTGGTGAATGCCCTCCCAGTCAATCTCTGGTTAGAGTTTGTTGTGTTTTGAGATATCCTTGAAAAGGAATGTTTCACAAACACCGTGGTGGACAGTGTACTCCTTCAAAAACACTCCAGACTTTCCACCTGGCGACTCCACAATCCTGAATAGACCTTAAGACTCCGCTGGGAAGAACTCTCATCATTACAACATCCATCAAACCTAGCTAAAAGGCTGTAGGATTAGAAGTGAGAAAACAGATTAGTTGACCTATCGAAGATTGTCATATCCGGTTGAACTTTTCTTATTTTAGTTGGGTCTAAAACTTAGCATAGTGGCTCCCAAAAAGATTCAAACTAGAGCCCATCCTGACCCTGATCCACCTGAGATAGTTGATAACCCAGAAAGAATTCTTAGGAAGTCTCCTAAGATACAATTTTCAACTGTTTTCAGATCGCCCCTAAGAGCTAATTCGGTCCCTGACAATCTTTCAGCTCTTCAGAAATCACAAACTGACTTATTAAACCCATTTAGGACTAGGTCATTTGGCGATTTAGATCAGTTAGATTCTGGGCCTTCACTTTCATCTCCCAAAACAAGTGAACCCTTTGGGGATAGAGAATCAACACCCCCTGATTTACATTTTCTACATAATCTAGGTGCCTCTCATCCAAGATCTGCTCAGAAATCTACTGCTGTTCCATCCACTTCTGTTCACCTATCATCCACTGTTCAAACCACTCCACTTCAACCCACACCTCCTCTTGTAAATCCACCACGTATCATGGCAGCATGGTATGCTCCCTTAGTCCTTCCTGTACCATTAGTCAATCTTCCATAGGACTATCAGTCCAAAATTCCTTTATATGATGCTAGAAATACTATAACAGCATCTCAACATGTGGACAAGATGAATGACTACTTTGACAGAAATGAAATTGATGATGATTCTGTCAAACTTAGACTATTTGCTCAAAGTTTGGGGGGAGAAGCAAGAAAATGGGTCAAAGGTTTAGCCCCCCACAGTATTAACGATCTCCAAGGCTTCCATCAAACATTCTTGAACAAATGGGAAGTAAGGAAGAACCCTCTCCAAGTCCTTGCCGACTATAACAATCTCCATAAGAACCCTGGGGAGAGTGTACAAGCTTATTGTACCAGGTTTAACAGTGTCTATAATGCACTTTCCCCTGAACTAAAACCTCCTCAGGGCTCAGCTTTAAACAAATTTCCTGAAGGGTTTGATCTTGACATGACCTATTCACTCAGGGAAAGAGATTTTGCCACCCTTGAAGACATGCAAAGAGGGGCCCTTTCTATGGAAGTAAACTTAATGGAGAAAAGGGCAAGGATGAAAACAGAAAAGAGAGTGTCTTTTAGAGAGGAACCCACCCCTTCTACTTCAAGCTCAAAGATGGAAAGAATGATGGAAGAAATGATGAAGAAAATGAGCATTCTAGAGAAAGCGCAAGCAAGTCTAAATCAGAACGCTCCTCAAAATAGAAACCAAAGCCATAATCAGAATATTAGAAGAAATCAGCCTCCAAACAGACCCCGGGAAGATGATCAACAGATCACTCCTCCCTTTCATCAAAACTTTTTAAGTGAGGTTGAGCAAACAGAACAAATAACAAAGGAGGATGATATAAACTTATTTGGGGTAGATGATAATAGCTTCGAGGTTCATTATGATAAAAAACAAGGTCTTTATACACCTTACGATGACAAAAGAGATGATAATGAAAATTATTATCAGAACATGGAAAACACTGTCATAGAACCTTCAAAGGAATATGAACTCAGAAGCAAATCTAATCAATGAACCCCCAACAATAAAACCTCTGACAAGCCTTCTCAAAACAGCACTGCAACCAACTCTAAAACAATCAACCAAAAAAACAAAACAATGGCTGTTAATTTTGGTAGTGGTAAAAAGAAAGACACTCAAAATATTGAAAAACAGAGTGCAAACATTAGCAGTACTAACACCCCGGTTAGTGCTCCTGGTAAAACAACTGTTTCAATTGTAGATAAACCAAATCAGCAAGATAATATTGCTGATAAAGTGGCAGTAAACAAAGCTGAAATCAATGCTTTAAAGAGTCAAAACCTTTTCAGCCTGGAACAGGAAATCTCAAAGATCAAAATTTATGTTCCTTTGACTGAGTTAGCTTCCCAACATGTATATAGGTCCAAAATTTTGAAGGCTTTGAACTTAGAAGATAATGAAGATACACTCAATCTTAATGATGACCAACTAGAGCTTATTTTTGGTCCAAAGATTGAAGGAAAGTTTCAAGAGGGTCCTGTCCCTCCCTTTTACGTAAGCTTAAACATTCATGATAAAATTCTGCACAATGCTATGCATGAATCAGGCGCTTCCCATAATTTAATGCCAAAAGCTGTAATGGAAAGCCTGGGTCTTGAAATTACCAGACCTTACAAAGACTTGTACTCCTTTGACTCAAGCAGAGTTAAATGTCTAGGATTGATAAAAGATCTCTGTGTTAACTTAGCCTAGATTCCAGCCAAATGTTTGGTCATGGATGTTATCGTGGCTGATGTACCCCCAAAGTATGGAATGATTTTATCAAGATCTTGGGGGGCTAAGTTACAGGGAACTACGCAAATGGACATGACCTATGCGACTATCCCTGTTTTTAATCAGACTAGAAGACTTTATAGGGAAACCCACATGCAGTACATAGTGACAAGTCAAGACCAGCCTTAAAACTCTCCTTTGTACGCTGTAAGCACAAGCCTTGATTATTTTATCATGTTTAATGATGAAACACTTACAGAACAAATCATTTCAACAGAATCAATGGCTGAAACGGAGGAAGAGGAACACAATGCTGAACTGCCGAAACAGTCTATTATGTCTAAAAATCCTAGCAAACTAAACACAGGTCTTGAACTGCAAGTCATCAATCCATTAAACTTAAAACTTGACAGTCAAGAAGACGATCCTCAACCCGATGAAAAACTCGAGGAATCAAATTATATAAAGGAGATACACCAAAATAATAAAACTGAAAATGTTCCTCTCTGGACTATCTATTTTGATAGGTCATGCACCAGAACGAATGATGGTGCAGGTGTCTGGATCACTAACACTGAAAACAATCATACAGAATGTATTTCATGTAAATTAAACTTTCAGTGTTCCAACAACATAGCGGAGTACGAATCCCTGCTCTTAGGCTTACATTTATTGAAAAAGTTAGGTGCCAAGAGAATCAATGTATATGGCGATTCCGAATTAATCATTAGGCAAGTTAATGGGGAGTATAATGCAAATCACCCCAGACTTAGGGCCTACAGGAATGATGTCATGGATCTTTTAAAAACGTTTGAGGAGTCCAACCTGATTTTTGTCCCGAGGAAAAGAAATATTGCAGCCCACAATTTAGCCTTTGCTGCTAGAACCTACCCAATACTATACGATGACACGTCTCAGATAAAATTCAGACCAGCTGTCCCGGATAACAAGAAATATTGGCAGGTGTTTGACGAATATAAACAAATAGAAGACTTCATGTAATTCAAAAATGAATTTGAACTCCATAGTTCAGATTCAGATTATGATACAGATTGTAGTGAAGAAAATTTTCTTGGTGAAGAAGAACCGTCTCCTGAGCTTATAGACATTAACCTTCAAACTAGCAAACTTACAAACCAAACAGAATGGAGTGCAAAATCTGAAACAGAGGAATTGGAAACTCTGCGTTCTAAGGATGATAGTTTTCCCAAGGGTTTGGCCCCTCTAGAAGAATTGTTTGATTTTAACGATGTGGCCAATAAACCAAAACTGGAACCTGTAGAGACTGAAGTAGAGGAGTGCAATATAGGCAGTGAGGAAAAACCGAAAATGATCAAACTATCCAAAACTTTGCCAGCTCACATTAAACTCAAATACATAGAGCTATTCAAAGAGTTTTCTGATGTTTTTGCGTGGAGTTATGAAGATCTTAAATCCTATGACACTGAAATAATACAGCACAAAATTCCCCTTAAAGAGAACCAAAAACCATTCAAACAGAAACTGTGCAGAATAAACCCTGTCCAGTTGCCATTGGTTAAGAAGGAAATCATGAAGATGCACGATGCTGGTATTATTGCCCCTATTATATATTCTGAGTGGGTATCTAATCTGGTGTCAGTTAGGAAGAAGACTGGAGAAATCAGGCTTTGTATAGACTTCAGAAATTTAAACAAAGCTTCATTGAAAGACAACTACCCTTTACCCAAGATGGATCATCTTTTGCAAAGGGTGGTGGGGTCTAAAAGAATTTCTTTGCTAGATGGCTATTCAGGGTATAACCAAGTCTTAGTCCACCCTGATGATCAATTAAAGACAGCGTTTACTACACCATGGGGCACTTTCATGTATGTGAAAATGCCTTTCGGTCTAATGAATGCTGGAGCAACCTTTCAGAGAGCCATGGACATAGCATTCTTGGAAGAATTGGGCTTCTTCATCATTATCTATCTTGATTATGTAATTGTGTTTTCAAAAACAGATGAAGAACACTTAGAACATTTGAGAAAATTTTTCGAGAAGTGCAGAAAGTTTGGGATATCTTTAAACCCTAAGAAGACTTTATTCGGTCTCCAAGAAGGTAAACTTTTTGGGCATATCATTTCAGAAGAGGGTATAAAAATTGATCCCATGAGGATTGAGGCCATATTGCAAATCTCTCATCCTCGAAGCATCAAAGAGTTGCAGTCTTTCATTGGAAAGATAAACTTTTTGAGAAGGTTCATCCCTAACCTAGCTGAGCTCCTTAGAAATATCACAAACATGCTGAAGAAGGAGCAAGGGATAAAATGGACATTGGAAGCAAAGACATCCTTTGAGCTGGTGAAACAAGCGTTAACCAAAACACCGGTTCTCATAAGTCCTGATTTTTCAAAATATTTTTATATCTTCTCATTTGCATCAGAACATACCATAACTGCTGTCCTTTTACAAAAAAATCCACAAGGACAAGAGCAGCCCATTGCATTCTTTAGCAAGGCATTAAGGGATGCCCCTTTGAAGTATAACATCATGGAAAAGCAAGCTTTTGCTTTAGTTAAGGCTTTAAAGGACTTCAGAGTATACATCCTCCAATCACACATCATTTCCTTTGTCCCAAATTCAGTTGTTAAGGACATTCTAACACAGGACCTAGATGGTAAAAGAGGTAAGTGGATTGTTTTTATTCTTGAATATGATTTAGATATTAAACCCACTAAGCTCATCAAAGGCCAAGGTCTAGCTAAGTTAATGGCAGAATCAAATTGTGATCTTCTTGATATTAATATGATCGATGATTTGGATAACCAAGAAGAACTCTCAACTCCCGTTGTTGAAGATCATTTTGTGAATTCTCCTTGGTATATTGATATTGTTTATGTTTTGCTTAATCTGAATACAGCTCCTGGTTTATCCAAAACAAAGGCAAGATTCCTAAAGTTAAAAGTTGTAAACTATTGCATTATTGATAAATGTCTTTATTGGAAAAATGTGAGTGGTATAATGCTTAAATGTTTGCCTGAGTTTGATGCAGAAAAAATTAAGCAGGAATTCCATGAAGGAGAGTGTGGAGGCCATTTGTACTGGAAGTCAACAGCCAACAAAATTTTGAGGGCTGGTTTCTATTGGCCCACTCTTTTTCCTGATGTTCATAAGATGACCACCAATTGCCATAAATGCCAAGTGTTTGAGGGCAAGAGAAAATTATTACCCCTTCCTCTGCATCCAATTACTGTTGAAGCTCCTTTTCAACAATGGGGACTTGACTTCATAGGAGAAATCCATCCAACTTCCTCTGCCCAGCATAGGTGGATTCTTACCGCCACAAACTATTTCACTAAGTGGATAGAAGTCGTTCCTAGTAGGCAGGCCAATGATTCGGTTATCATAAAATTCATAGAAACCAATATTCTTTCCAGATTTGGATGTCCTACCAAGATCATCACAGATAATGCAGCAGCATTTGGATCAAAGAAAATGGTGGAATTCTGTCACAAGTACCAGATAAGATTGGGACACTCCACGGCCTATTACCCTCAAGGTAATGGAATTGCAGAATCTTCCAACAAAAGCTTAATGAATATAATAAAGAAACTGTTAGAGGACAACAAGAAGTCTTGGCACACAAAGCTCATCCATGCACTTTGGGCTGACAGATTAACATTGAAGAAATCCATTGGTATGTCACCCTTCCAGCTTGTGTATGGTACAGATGCATTTTTTCCTAACAGCCTCGGTGTACCAGTTATGAATTTAATTCAAGAGTTGCAGACTGAAGAAAATGACATAATCAGAAGGATAAATCAGACCATTCATCTTCAACAAACCAGAGAGGAAGTGTATAATAAAGCATTGCAGAAACAAGACAATATCAAGAAGATATTTGATAGAAGAACAAAGGCCAGCAGTTTCAAGGTTGGAGACAAAGTTTTAAAGTGGGACTCAAAGAGGGAAGACAAGGGAAAGCATGGTAAATTTGACAATCTATGGCTTGGCCCTTACTCTATTCATTCAGTTGTTGGAAACAATGCATTCTTCCTACAAGAGCTGAATGGAACAGAATTGTTTGGGGGTCCTGTCAATGGCATTACCTTTCTTAAAACCATTTTGTGTTCTGCAGCCTTTTTATTTTTCTTTTTCC
Organism: Pinus albicaulis; assembly: GCA_034641835.2. Lineage (NCBI taxonomy): Eukaryota > Viridiplantae > Streptophyta > Pinopsida > Pinales > Pinaceae > Pinus > Pinus albicaulis. The sequence continues at coordinate 715,028,248 of CM076571.1, read as the reverse complement.
ATTGTGAATATTTCATCCACCATTGCATTCAAAGTTGTGAAAAATAAAAAAATACAAAAACAGAGAAAAAATGAAAAGAGGGCAGAAATGAAAACAAGAAAGGCACAGCCCCATGCCAAAAAGAGAAATAAATATGAAAGTGTGCAAGCTCAAATGCCACTCCTCAAAACACACTTCTAATTTTTCAAACTTTTTAATCTTGACTAATTAGCTTTCAATTTTCTGCTGATAGGGTAGCGAATTTTATTTGCCAAACTGTTTAATCTTGGCTCATCAGTAGATAGATTAGGATAGAAATTAAGGTTCAAACAAACTTAAAATCTGAACCAAAGTTTCCAAAGAGAGATGACTCAAAACTGTTTTATTTTCTGAGTCATAAAAGAGAAAAAATGGTTCTAAATTGCCCAAAATCTGAATCAGATATCAAGGAAGAGATAGCTCACAGAAAAAAGAAAAATCAAAGCTATGAAAAGAAGAGAGAAGGCCATAATAAGAAGCTTTCAAATCTTAAGCCTTCAATTTTTGATGTTAAATTTCTGCAAATGATAATCTATGTGCAGCTTGTTTTTATGCCATAGATCACAGCAAGTCAAACAGCTTAATCTTGACTTGACTGTTCTTAAATTTTTGTTGTAGAATTTAGAGAATGAAAGTCTGTTGGACAGTTTAATCCCAACAGACAGTAGATTAGGTAGAGAAATATCTGAGCTCAACTGTTTAATCTTAGTTCAGGGAGAAATGAGTAGAAATAGATTAGGTTTCCTGCTTTCAAAAGAATAAAATGTTGTGAATAGAGTTTGTCAATCCAAGTGCACTCTGATGAAGAAAAAATGTTAGATCTGTAGGATTGGGTAGGTAGAAAGCTTGTTGATGAAAGATCCATTTTTTTTCATGGCTGTTAGCATTTCCAGTGCAAAAGAAGATCATTCAATCAGAGAAGAGCAACCCAATGGATGAGGCAACTAATCAGCCTCCCAGAAGATGCAAGTCTGAAATTCTTGATGCCTTGAAGAAGGCACCATCCCCCAGTGGAGCCACTGTTAGCCACCTGTAATATTTTGTTATACCAAAAGGTGGCTAAATCTTTTTGAGCCTCCAAGGAACAAATTTTATCACTAAAAATTGTTGGCTCTTGAAGACTCCTTGTAGGCCTCATGCCTCTGTCCAAAATCCTCATTACTGTTCCTCTTAATTCTGCTGATTCCAAGTAGAAGACTGCTGAAAGACCTTCATTTTCCCCCCTCTTAAACCTTCATCTGCTCCCCTTTTTCTCCACAAACTTCCTTGTTTTCATAAATCCTCTTCTTCCATTTATGAAAATCACTTTCCCATAGTTAAAAACCCATTTTTTTTTACTATCCCGAAACCATCAAATTCCATTGAAAATTATGAAAAATTCATAAAAATACAAGTATTATGACTATGGACTTAAGCCCCTTTGGGCTAAGTCCTAAACCACTTCCCCACCATATGCTTTGGAGCTGGAGCCATTTGCCTTGGGTTAAGGCGCTAATCGCATCGGAAAGAATCAAATGTACAAGTCTTCGCCATACTCCGAAGAACTCCGATTGCGATTAGCCTTGCTGCCTAAAACCCCCGATCATATTATTTTCATGTAACCCGGAGCCCGCCCTCGGTGCTTAGACCTTGTGAATATTTCATTCCCAAACCCATTTTTCTTTATAAAACCCAAAACCCGCTTATCCAAACTTTCAACTTAAAAACTTGAAGTCACGTGTTTAATATTTTAATGGGTTGATTGAAAGACCGATTGCGCAATCGCAATCGGAGAAATCAAATGGCTAGATAAAAAAGACCCGCATCAAAGTTCCGATGCGATTGGGTCTCGTATGTTAAAAGTTTCCCCCGCCCCTGTTTCATATGACTTCCCCGGGGACCAAGTGTTAAGGACCCCGGGTGCCAATCACATCGCAACGTTTCAAATAGGTTGATCGGAATGACCAGGCCCGATGGCCCGATTGCGATTGACCCCTTTGTTTTAAATACGCCCCGGGCATATTACATTCCATATATCCGAAGGCCCCGCAGTCGGGTGCCTGTCCGCTTTATATATATATTCTTCCGCCCGATCCATAAAAACCTTTGATTATTCCAAAAGTTTGGGTTTCATAAAAAAATACAAGGGTTTTTTCCCCGGCTCATCTCCACCATTGATTGTATGCCAAATCCAACGGTCCGCGCAAAATCACATCGGAGTTTTTCTTTCGATGCATTTGTTTTTCTCTCCCAATCAGCCATCCCCGATCCATTCTCCACCGTTGATCTCGTTCTTAGATCGACGGCCTGCGCTCAATCGCATGCGTTTTGTTTCGCCCCCGATCGCGACTCCCCCGATTGGTTCTCCACCGTTGATCTCGTTCTTGAATCAGCAGTTATCGCTAAATCACATCGCAATGTTTCAATCGCAATCACAATGTTTCACCCTCGATTGCCGATCCACGATTCAATCCCGACCGTTGATCTAATCCTTTGATCCAACGGTCCGCGCAAAATCGCATCGCAATGTTTCAATCACAATCGCAATGTTTCACCCCCGATTGTCGATCCCCGATTCAATCCCGACCGTTGATCTAATCCTTGATCCAACGGTCCGCGCAAAATCGCATCGCAATGTTTCAATCGCATGCGTTTTTGTTTTACCCCTGATTGCGCTCCTTCGATTAGATCTGGACCGTCCACGTGTCCAGATCGGACGGTCCAAAACCACCCCGCCTTATTGTTTCTTCCCGCTCCCCTTTGCCTGTTCTGTGCCGATCTCCACCGTTAGATATTTTTATCTGACGGCTACGCTCCTCCCTCGCCATCTGAAGCAGTTTAAACCTATTTCCGCAGGATTTCTTAACTTTTTTTGTGTTTTTCAGGTGTTTTAATGGTTTTCCATTATAGAATGAAGGAGAGCCGAGGGTTGGGAAAGACGTTTCCTGTGCCTTCGAGCTTTCTAAAATAACCATTCACGGGCTCTGTATCAAATGATTTATCGATGTTTCATGAGCATTGATAACCTAAAGAGCCCTGCGCGGCCTTGCACATTGACAAGACACTGTTTTATTCAAGAGAGCAGTTAAAGAGTATCAGTTTTTGAAGACAAATCACAGCAGATGAAGATCGAAGACAGTTTTTACAGGGATTACGGCTAAGACAGTTATCAAAAGCCTAATCCCCAATCTAAAACACAGTTTAAAAGAAAACCTAAAGTGTTCATCAGACATATTTCCTCCACCGCCATACTTTGAGGCAAATTGATTCCTCAACCACCGCAGTGCCACCTATTGCTTCAAAATGCTCAATCAGAGGCTGAATTTATTAAACTAAATCAGATATTTTTCCTCGAAGCAGCCAAAGAAGTTATTTCTGCCTCAAAATTAATGACAGAATGTGTGCAGAGTAACCCTAACAGTACGCAGAGCCTCAAATGTCAAACAAAGCTCCCTCCGAGCTTACTTCATAAGTGTAAACACATTAATGCAGTTGGAACACCTGTAATGATTTCTTCGTCGAGCCTCCAATGGCCAGGAAGACATTAATTCTGCATTAATTGTACTTGAGATCTTTTTATCAGATCTCACCTCCTCATCCTTCTATAAATACTTCAGTAGAAGATGAGTGAGGGGTTGGATTAGTTGGTTGTCAATGTAATTGCTGAAGCATTTTATGTAACTGAGCTGAAAACTCTTGATTGTAAATAGTGGTTTCATCGACTCTTGGAGCTCTGCTTGTAGCAGATAGGTTAGGTTGTGAAGAGAGATGGATTAAAACATTGGATCTGAAGATTGTAACTGGTTTGAAGCATCAATACAAGCTCATTTATGGGATCTTGGTCTATGCTGATGGTGATGTTATTCTCACTGTAACTTGTATTTTGTTTCTGTTTTCAATTTGTTTCATTTTCCACTGTAAAGAATAGTTTAAACAGGGTTAGGACCTACTGTATATCAGTAACCTTCTCTGGCTGAGAAATCTTTATCTAAATGTTTTCTTTCAACTGTGTTATTTGAAAATGATTTAATTCAGTCTAAGTACACGGATGCTGGCGTTCCCTCATCCTTTTGTCACAGCTGAATGTTATTTTTAAATTTTACTTTCAATATATGTTGTGTGAGGATGAATTGAGGAAATCAAGGTTAGCCCTGAGTCCCTTTCCTATTTGCTCAACTATTTGATTGTTTCCCTTAGGATGTGTTAAAAGCTGACTAGTTTCGAAGTACTTATCAGATCTTAGGCCATTCTGTGTTATCTCTGTGATCGTCTTGGAAGTAACTAAGTAAAGAAGAGCTAGGAGAGGATTATGGTGAGCCCAGCCCGCTAGTTTCTACTCCAAAAGTTGCCTTCAAGTTTCTCTTTGTTTTTATATGTATTCTATTGGAAGTGTATCAAAGGCTGGATAGTTTCAAAGTACTTACCAGATCCTAGTTTGCTTCTATGTTTCTCTTAAGTGCTTGGTCAAAGGCTGGCTAGTTTGAAAGTACTTACCAGATCCTCGGCTGCTCTTTGTTCTGCATCTGTCATTTCCCTTTCTTATTGTATCATTCCATTCCATAAATCAAACTTTAAAGAGATCCTTAGGCATAGATGACTTGCCCCATAGATCACTCTTGAACCTAAATGTTTCAATTAAATCCTCTTATGACTCCATAGCCCAATGGATTGAAAACTTGCCATCATCTTTCTTCTTGATCGAAGCTTACTCTTTTGCTTGCAACTTCTCACCTTTGAACCTATTTGCATATAGATCTTTCTGCCTCAGACAACAATTATGTTCAATCATCCGAAAAGACCAAACAAAACCCTTGGACCTCATAACTAGCCTAATATAATTACCCTAAGCTTTCAAAGACAATATCCATCTTTGTACATATTGGAGAGATCCCTCTCCGGATTCAGGAGGGCTAGATCCTAGAATCCCAAAGTTGGTTGAAATAATGTTAACTCTGTGATCGGACTTTTTCAATCTTGCTTATTACAGAGACCTAACAAATAGTAAGGGTTGTTTCTTCACTATCAACAACAATAAGGGTATTTCTCATCATTTAATATTGAAGTAGTTATCCTTCACTAACTTATCATTTTGCAGAAGGTTGGTGAGGGTGTCTTATCATCTTGAAGAAGGTTGTAATGGTATCATAATCTTAGTTGTAAATATGAAGTAAGGTTTCATAAATTTTTTTGTGTAAGGGTTTCATTATCTTAATGGTATTGTACATCTGAATTATATTAGTAGTAAGGGTTGAAGATCAATTATAAGTGGGTCATTGTCGTAGGTATGGGAGCCCACAATTTTTTGTCCATTTTCTTATCATTTCAGGGTGGTTGGGTGGTGCAAGGTAGGTGATTGAAGTCACATTTAGGTTGTAGCCTGAAAACACTTCAGGGTGGCATGGTGGAGGTAGGGAAAGTTGGAGCTTGTAACAGTGTTGTAGCATCCTATTAGCAGCAACTGATAAAACTAGGGAATTAGAGCATCCTTCCAATTGGAGTTGGAATATTGAACACTTTTATAGAGTACTAGGGAGTTTGGGTTTCCATTTTTAGTTGGACTTGAATTATTTAATGTACTCATAAATTATCAGAGAAGTGTTCGATGGTTTTTCTCCCATAAGGGTTTCCACTTAAAATCTAGTGTCTACTATTTTTTTCGATTATGTGTATTGTTGATTTATGTTTGATTCGATGTGAGTTTAATTAATTCTATATAAAAGAAAAATTAAATAATTGTAAGAGAAATATTGATTCTAACCCCTCTCGGTATTTCCAACACTTTCATTTTCTTTCGAACCTATTAGTGTATCCTCTATTTTCTTAGCCTCTTCCAGTTCTTTATTTAGGAGGATAATTGATGCTTCATTAGAATCATGATATTATTTTCATATTTCTGTAATTGATCTTTTGAGTCTTTTGCTTCTTTTAAACAAATAATAATTTCTCCCTTAAGAACATCTTATTTATCTAAATTTAATATCTCTTTCTCAATGTATTGAACCCCCATGGTCATGAGAATGAATTATTTTTTGATATTATTAGATTTGTATCTACTTCTGATGAGCCACATATTTCCTTTTTATACTCATAATATTCTCTTATCTTCATTTTCTTCCTTATCGTTACTATTTTCAAAAGTTACATGTGGACATATAGAAGTAATCTAGCCTATTACATTACAATTACAACAAAATAATAGCTTAAGTTTGTGTTTTCCATATATTAATTTCATGGATTGTACTTATTTTGCATCTACTTCACCTTCAACTTCTTCCTCTGAGTTTTAATATTCATTTTTATGATCAACAATGTGAGCATTCATGGATTTTCCTTTACTATTTCTTCTTGAGATAGGTTTCTCTGCTTTTTCCACCAATACATTGCTAGAATAATCACAAGATTTAAACTCTCATGTCTTATTTGAATCTTTGGAGGTTGCTTCCTTTTGAGATGCTTTTTTATCTTTGTTGGTAATGTTGGCATTGATGTCAAATCACTATGATGTTAATTTAAAATATTATATTGATTCAAGTATAATTAAAGTGATGTATGTGTCGTCATGTTTAAGGATGATGGAGAGAAATACTATGACTTCAAAGTAAATTTTTTGATTGTCTCATAAACATATGGCATGTGAGAACTTGAGAACAAGATCTAGAAAAGATTGAAATTTCCATTGGATATTATCAGTTTATAGAATGTTGAGTTTACATATGCTAGAAGGCACTATCATATATAGTGCAACAATATTTGATGGATTTATATTTCATAGCTATACAGTGAAATAATTTTTGTTGGCTTCTATTATTTTTTTATTACAAAGTTATTTTTTCTTGACATGATCTTAAAATTCAAAAATGAAGACGTATACTGCAAAGAGAATTGGAATATAAAGAGGAAAAATTTTACTTTATATTTCTTCATGGAATCAAAATAGTCAGAGAAATTTGTGCATAAAAGGTGCCATTTTGAATGAAAAAGACACTAGTGAATTGAATTCTGCAAAAAATATAAGAAACAGAAAAGAGGAAAAAAAACAAATTTCAGGGAAGATAAAAGTAACCAAGTAACTTGTAACATTAATTTGTAATTTGAGTAGTCTCCTTTCAAGTAGTGGCCTGAAAAAGAGTGGGTTGGAGCCTATAAAAGTGGAAGTAGGAGTTTCCTAGCAAGCCGCATATTGTAGAATAAATTTGAGGTAGTATCCTTGTGTAGGTAGAAGCCTACAAGAAACCTAATGTAATAAGGGGAGTAGTAGCTTGCCTTCACATCACTTCTGCCAAAATTCATGGCTTTTCCCTTTGTGGATTTCCACTTATATATGGTGTCTTACTATGTTGAGTGTTGAATATCTTGCTTGTGTGAATGCTTTTGAATTATTTGTTATATGATGAATACATATTCCACTCTCCAAAATACAAAAAGAAAATATTAAGATTTGAATACATATATAATTCTTCCAACTGCAAAAGAAAAGTTTAGAAACTAACAAATTAAATTAAATTTGATCAGTTAAAATACACAATTACTAATTAACCCAACCCCCACTTTATAATTGTCAAGTATCCATGAATTGGTATGAGAGCAGGTTCCTTCAGTATCAACCTAACTGCTGGAAGGAAGATATAGTGCATGAGAATGGTTAGTGAGGAAGGATGTTCGACAAACAAGGCACCTTTTTTCAATGGAAAAATTTATACCTTCTAGAAAATAACAATGGAGACATATCTAATGTCTCTTGGTGCATATGTATAAGCTTCACTAGAGAATGGCTATGAGGAGCCACCTATAATAGGTAAAAAATATGATAAGATTGAATTTACATTGAATGCAAAATCTATGAATTCCATCCTTAGTGGACTAATTGAATAAAATTTTATGGGCTAATCACATGAGTCTTGGCTATGGCATAAGGGACTAGGAAATATAAGTTTTGATCATATCATCAAAATTAGTAAAAAGGGAGGAGTAATAAATTTGCCTAAGATAATGAGACCTCAAAATCCTATCTTGAAATCATGTCATATGGGAAAAAAATCTTGAATTTCATCCAATACCAAGGATAAACTATCAACAAGCAAGCCTCCACAACTAGTACATATGGATTTTTCTAGGCCTTCGATAAAGCAAGCCCCTGCGGTGAGAGATACTACATGCAAGTAATTTAAAATTATTCGAGACTGAAATGGGTAGCTTTCTTTTGTTCCTTTTTAAAAAAAAAGGAAAGGAAAAGATGGGTTGGGGGGGGGGGGGGGGTGGGTGGGGGGTAAAGTTATTCACAAGAAACTTCAATTTCTTTTTTTCTTTTCCTACCAACTCGATTTTGTTATCCCAGGCAATAAACATGCGTGGGCCATCTCACCGAGTATGTGTCCGGACAATCCAGAGTCTTGATAGTTGTGACCCAGGCTGTGGTCCTATTTATAGAACAGGAAAAATATGTTTCATCACCGAGAAAAAAATTAGAAGCATTTGAGAAATTTAAGATTTTCAAGGCATTGGAAGAGAATCAAACAAGATGCAAGATATAGTGCATACGATTAGATAGAGGAGGTGAATTTACATTACATCAATTTGCATGATTTTTTATGAACATAGAATAAAAAGACAATACATTATTGCAATAGTCCTCGATATAATGGAGTGGATGCAATATAGAATAGGTATGTAGAACAAATGGCTACAATTATGATGCAGGAAAGGAACATTCCTCAAACCTATTAGCAGAAGCGGTTCACGCAATAGTTCACATGATGAATAAGGAACATCTTTGACCCAATAGTGATAAGACACCTTATAAATTATGGCATAGTAAGGAAACATCAATCAAACATTTCAAATTATTTCACAATAAGTGCTATATCAAAAACAACTATGAAAAGTTAGGAAATTCAGATTCTTGGTTAGATGAAGGAATGTTTTTGAGATATTCAATGAAACTTAAAGGATACAAGTGCTACAATAAAATGCTACATGATAGTGTTGATTATATAGACATGAAATTTTATCAGTTACATATCAAGAACAAGAACAGGGGCTTTATCAATCCTCCATATCAACATGTGAGTGTAGAAAAAGGAGAATAGGATGAAAATGCAAAATAAACATAGACTAGTTCAAAATATCCCTCAAGGTATGTAAAAAAGAACCATCCTCATAGTCAAATTATTGGTGATAAAAGTGAAAGGGTTCAAGCATAAACACTAGATAGAAGCCATGGATGAGAAACTAGATCAAATTGAGAAGAATAATACGTGGGAACTAACACAAAGACCAACATATAAGAATATTATAGGTATAAAATGGGTATTAAAAAATAAGTTGAATGAACGAGGGAAGATTGTTAGAAATAAGGAAAGACTGTTATGCAAGGTGTTGGGCTATATTAATCACTATTGAATGACTAAATAATACACATAAATTATCAATATAGGGATGTCTTCTTATTCCAATGATAGTTGCATTGTCTGTGTTGATACACTCAACCAGAAGTAATTTCAATTAAAAGAAATCGTTGCTGAAGTAAATGCTAGAAATAAATCACACATGCATAAATAAAATGATCCACAAGACTGGAATCACACTTGAATTAATCTGTTCTAGTGTGCCACAAAACAAGTATCCAGCTGGTGTTTCTAATATCATATGTGTAACAACATACAAAGTATTGAAATTGAAGCAGATATATTCACAGCTGAAACAACAACAACAACACTCTACTGATACATAAACCAAAATACAAACACATATACACAACTACCTTAATCCCTACTAAGAAGGAGGGCCCTTCCTCCCTAGTAGGGCGCAGGTGGAGAAAATAACTTAATGGAAACTAAACTAAATAAAGCATATAACAACAATAATAGGATAATCTGCATTAATATGAGCACAATTATAGAGCCAAAATAGTGATCTTCTCTGCTAACCTTTTGACCTCTAGGGCCGAGAACTATATAATGGTTACATCTCTGAAAATCAAGGGATAGATTAGTCATGAGAATATTCGGATTCTCATGCTAATCGAAATAGAGTACATATAGTAATAACCACTTCTTAATAAAAGTCTGACTAGAAAATTATAGATTACAATCAAAATCGCCCATAGGCTGTTATCCAAAAATCCAATGCTAAATAAATTCTACAGTTATCGCAATAAAACCACAGCTGTAGTGTAAAAACTAAAGGACAGGTCAACAACAGGTGTTGACGAGATCCAGTCAGCAGTACAACTGTATCAGCAGTTCACTAGCGGGTCTGTAACAGCAAAGTGTGACAAGATTTTTCCAGTGGGTCTATAACAGCAAGGTGTAACAATATCGCTCACTGCATGGAAACACACCATTAACTACTCCTGTGTACCTCGTGCTCGGGATCTTTGGTGCTACAAATAACATTTGGAAATAAAACATACAGACCATAGATCATCTCCAAAAATTCATCCTCAATTAGTCATAAAAGGGCACGATATATCATAATAATTAATCAAATTGCAGAGTAATGAAAATAAGGTGAAAACACACAAGTTAGGATAGAAAGTTAGGAAAAAGAGGCAAAAATAGTCCCATTGGTTATATTCATGAGGAAAAATAGGGAAAACAAATGTAGGAAAAGTGTGCAAAACTGGCACCCAACATCTCCCCCAACAGAAATACTTGCATGTCCTCATGCAAACTCATCTCTCATGGGAATATCTCTGGTGCAGGTCAGTGAGATCATAAGCACAATATATCTTCGTCTGTAGACCTGTACCCCTTATTGGCCTTTAGTTGTCGTACCTAAGACTCTGAATCATACTTACTCAATTTATAATTACTCTGATAATCCTCAATTGGAAGCCATATTAAAGGAAACTTGAATCTCAATCCAAGCCACAAAGCACCAAGGGATTGTATGATATGTGCATAAGTTGGTACATGTGTAACAGCCACCACGAAATTATGGAATGAGAATGGTTCCCCCTTTAGTAGTTCAACATTGCTAGCTTCCGTGTGTTTCAAGCACCCAGTCAAGGCTTGGATCTTCATCATTGAGAACAGATTGAGGCAGAAGTTCACAATCCTTCTTCTGTAAGTGGTTGTCAGATCCTTAATTCTAGGAGTACTCAATATTCTCTTGAATTCTCGCCTTAACTCGGCAGCCTGTCCCGGTTCTGCCCGAACCCATAATTCCATCTTCCCCTCATTAGCATCCATAGATTTGATGGCCAGCTACCATTCAATCTGATTCTTCATGAAGGACACAAAAGTACGCAACTGAATATCTCCCATATAGGAAAATATTGTTACAACCATCTGCATACTCACATGCTCACAAATGATATTGTGTAAGAATAGCTCACACAACAGGCTTTGCTCATCAAAATCAGAGGCATGGAAAACATCTAAAATGTGTGATTAGAATAACATAAATAAGGTCTGTCCTCCATAATGGCTTTCATCTGGAACAGGAAGTAAAATTCCCATAGAAAAATAGGATAGGATGGAGAAGGTCGCCTGCAACCTAGCAAATTGAGGAAGAGATCATGAAGTTTTTTCTTATCTATGGTAAGATCCCGAACCTGCTGCTGTAACAGCAATGGCTATTCCTCCTATTTCTTCAAGGCTTCCTTCTTCTTATAATTCTCCCATCCTTTCTTCAACTCTTCTTTCATCCATATTTCATGAAGGGCATCGATCTCTCTCCAATATTCTTTCACTGAAATTGTCCCCTCCCAAAAGGAGATTGCTTCCTGTTTCCACTTTTGTAATTCGTAAATTAACAATATTTTCTCAGAAATCCATCCCGAGATGGGACCCGACGTTATTTTGCATTCAATATCCACATAAATAATGGGTGTAACAACCTCTTCCAAATGTGGTTGTTCCACCTCTGCTGTTGGTTCTTGTGTAATAACAGCTTCCTCGGTGGGTTCTTGTGTGTCAACCCCTTCGTTTCCACCTAGAGTAGCCTCTGTGTCCATTGTTATTTCTTCTACAATAGCTTGTGGCCTCCACAGGTTCTTGTGGGTCAGCTTCTAGGTCAATTATTACAGGAGGATCTACTTTAACTATTGGTTCTTCTGTAACATTAGTATCATTAGCAGGTTCTTGTTTAACAGCCTCCTGCCGTTCTATTTCTATTTCCATTGGGCTGATGTTTTCTCTACAGACCTTATATCCCACTGATATTAGTTATTGAAAACATCTCTTACATAAAGACACCAGGATTTCCTTCCCCTTAGATAATTTTCGCTTTAATTCTTCATTTTCCTTTATTAGATTTTCAAGTTATAAAAACAGGCCATGAGTTTCATCTTTACCTGATGAGGAGTGTTTCCTTTCTTCTTCTAATAATTCTGCTTCTGTCTTCTTTCCAGTCATAGGAAAAGGTTCTGTAGCTATGTGTACTTTCACCCTTTTTTTTGGCCTTCTATCCCAAATTGGTTCATCAGTAGGTTCTTTCCCAATTTTAACTTCATTAGGTCTAGTCTGGGTTTCCAATTCTGCCTGACTTCCTCTTGAAGTCGCGGTCTATTTCCCCCATCTTTTCATCAGCCTCCTTCACTTGAACTCTTCCCAAGTTTTTCCTTGCTGGCCTACAGAATCTAGCACGATTAATTTGATGAGTCTGTGATTGGTCACACATGCTTCCGGGTGTGCTGTTGTTCTTACTACTACCGCTATATGCTTGATGTTCCCTAAAAAGTAGAATGGAAGATTAATATTTTGCTGGTACCGAAGGTGATTAAGAAGAGGAAAGTTATAGTTAAACACTATCATAGATCTTCCCTCACAAGTGATATATTTAATTAAACCCAGGGTGACATCTGCCCAAGGATGAGGAAGCGACAACCTGTCAATTCCTCTCCCTTTCTTTCTAGTTTTTCTTCTCCTTCTAGGAAGTCTTCTTTCAAGGAGGGGTCATTGATTTTTCTATTAAACCACCTCTGTCTCTCTACCGACAATGTAGTTACCCCGGAAATTACCTCTTCAGTCACCTCAATTTGCATGCCCCTAACTTGGGTTTGATTGTTGTTCAAATTCTGGGCAAATTCAATTGCCGCCGCCTCGTCTGAGCCTTCTAGCTTCATGAAATACTCAATCCATATGAAGTCTCTGAATATATGGTAGGCTTCTAGAAATTTCTACAAGGAATCCATAGAATTTGGCTTGTGCTTGACTACTTCTCCACCCATCTTGCTATTTGTTTCTAAATTCTCTTCTTGCTGCTCAGCCCCACTATAATGTCACTGCACTACTCACTACTTCTTAACGTCTCTGCTTATCCCAATTGACGAGTGTATAATGAGGATGCAAGGTTTCAGTCGAGGAGGTTGATGGGAGGTGACAGATTTTATGGATTACTGAATCATACCTCACACTAATCTTCATAAATGTCTCATTATGGAAAGTAATGGGATCTAGTACACACATTCTTTTCCAATCGGATTTAGTCATCATTGGCATTTGTGTTATTAATTGGGTGCATGCAGATTTGATAGAGGTTTATGACTACAACTTTTTGCAATTATTTCAAGACATATCCCCTCCCCCACCTTAATGGTGACGGCCGCCCACGGCTGTCATGAGAATATCATTATTTTTGCCAATTAATCACCAAATCCTAAATGATAATATTACCTTTTGAATGACATGCCAAAGGTGACGTGGAGGAAGATTTCGAATTGGCGACGTTCTACTTGCAATGCTCATGTTGTTGCATTTGGATGGCACGATTATTGTTGTTATAGAACGAAACATAAGAAACTGTGTTCGTGGCTATCAGCTATTACATGTGTAACAACCAAGACAAACCTTAGATTATTCTTCAAAAAACATAATAATCAGGAGAAATTGGTACATAAAAGAAAATTACATGGATACCATCATCCTATAAAATAGATCAAGAAGGGAAGATGATGTTTCAGAAGGAAAAATATTGGTGTAACAACTACCACAAGAGTGATTTTCAGTTGTTACGAATTGTCTGATTGTGCCCCGGAAAGGGGTTTTCACAGTTAGATTTATTATTTTTGTCTTTTTTTTTTTATTTTTTTTTTATTTTTTTTTTTTTTTAAATAGGTGTAACAACTGCCACAAAGGTGGTTTTCAATTGCTGCACTTATTGGAATTTCAATTCCCAGGCTGCACGGGAGAATGTTCCCTTGCTGTCGTAACATGAAGATCAGAGTCCGCGACAATGTTGACAAATGTTTCATTTGAAGCGAGTTGATGATATAACCTTAGATGGTGCCCATTAACTAGTAACGGTGTCTTAGCGCTGTCAATGGTGACCAATTGTGTAGTTCCACTATCAAATACCATGTCCACTTCGTAAGGACCTAGCCATCAGGTGCAGAGCTTACCTTTGAAATATTTGAACCTTAAATCATACAAAAGAGCCCAATATCCTTTTTGGAAAATTTTCTTCTTAATAAACCCATCATGCCATCTAGCTCTTTGTTGTTGAATGGTCTCTGTCTATTGAATAGCAGCCAGCCATTTATCTTCCAACTCATTGAGTTGGTTCAGTCTCTGTGTGTGTGCCTTACTCAAATCCAGATCGACCTAAAATGATTTTATTAATGTCTTTATTTCAAACTCTATGGGGAATAGAGGATTCTTACCATACACCAATTCATATGGTGAAAATCCTGTAGTATTCCTCCATGTTCTATAAGCCCAAAGTACCTCTAGAGGTTTCTCGGCCCAGTTCCTTCGGTGGTTGGCTACTGTCTTTGTTAAGATTCTCTCAATGAATTTATTGGTGCTTTCCACTTGTCCATTTTCTTGTGGGTGATATGGTGAAGTGATTCTGTGATGAATTCCATACTTTTCAACCAACTTATTGATCAAATGAGATGTGAACTGAGGCCCCCCATCTATCACTATCTCTCTGGGTATCCCGAAGCAAACAAAAATATCTTCAATCATGAAGTCTGAAACAAGCCTGTTCTGTTGCTCTAATTAGTGATTTTTCTTCAACCCATTTTGTGACATAATTGGTGTAGAAAAATATGTATGATTTTTGTTGTGTTGAAGGATTAATTGGCCCCACAAAGTCTAACGCCCATTTCTCAAATGGTTCTATCACTATCTGAGGTTGTAATGGAATCTCATATGATTTCAGTGTTTGGCCCATCCTTTGGCAGCTATCACATCCTTTCACAAACTTCTTGGCATCTTAGAATATAGTTGGCCAGTAGTACCCTGTTGAGAGTACTTTATGTCCTGTCCTCTTGTTAGTGAAGTGTCCCACGCAAGGTTCCTCATGACAAGGCTTCAAGATCTCAAATACCTCATATTCTCTAACACATCGCCTAATCTGAAAATCTGGCCCGGTGTGATAGAGATTGTCTTCTATCAAAGAGTAGGTAGCACTCTATTGTATAATCTTCCTCCTTTATTTGGAAGAAAATTGGTGGGGGAACTTTCCTACAGCAAGGTAATTGGCTATATCCGCATACCATGGTGAGTGAATAGAGATGGAAAAAAGATATTCATCAGGAAAAGAATCCTCAATGGCAGTGAAACCATCACTTATAGTTAATCTAGAAAGAAATTCATCAACTACATTATCTTTTCCAGGTTTATCTAAAATAGTAATAGCAAATTCTTGTAACAACAATAACCATCTTGTAACTCTACCATTAGTAACAAGTTTGTTCATAAAGAATCTAATTGCAGCATGGTCAGAGTGTACAAATACTTGGTACCCAGTGATGTAGTGTCGAAATTTGTTGATAGCATGCACTACTGCTAGGAATTCCTTCTCAATAACAATGTAGTTGAGTTCAACTGGAGTTAAGTTCCTGCTGATGTAATAAATGGTGTAAGGTTTCTTCTCCTCCAGCTTCCCTAGAACAACACCCACAGCCATGTTAGATGCGTCCGTAGCAATGTGAAATGGCAGTTCCCAGTTTGGTCCTTATAAAACAGGTGTTGCTGTTACACAGTTTTTTAACTTTAAAAAGGCCTGCTAACACTTCCCTATCTACACAAATTCTTCATCTTTCATGAGTAATGAAAATAGAGGAGATGCAATCTTTGAAAAGTTCTCTATAAATCTCTGATAGTATCCTACATGTCCCAAAAAATTACATACCTCTTTTGGAGTCTTAGGGGTTGGGATTTTTGAGATTACCTCAATTTTTTATAGGATCTACTTTGATTCCATCTTCTGAAATGAAATGTCCCAGCACAATTCCCTTGGTCATCATCATGTGGCATTTTTCCATGCTCAGAGCAACATTAGTTTGTTCACAATGTTCCAACATTTTTTCCAAGTTAGCTAATGTTGTCTCAAAGTCATCCCCGTAGGGTGTAAAAATCATCCATAAATATTTCAAGGTAGTCATTCAAAAGATCAGAAAAATTACCCAATATTGCCCTCTTAAAGGTTGCTGGTGAATTACAGAGGCCAAAGGGAAGGACTCTATATGCAAAAGTACCCCATGGGCAAGTGAAGGTTGTCTTGTCTTGGTCTTCCAAGGAAATTTGTATTTAATTATAGCCACTAAACCCATCTAGAAATGAAAATAAATTTTTTCCAGAGAGAGTATCCAAGACCTTATCAATTAATGGTAATGGAAAATGGTCCTTTTGAGTGGCCTTGTTAAGCTCTCTATAGTCAACACAGACTCTCCATTTTCCATTATTTTTTGGAATTATGACAAGCGAAGACATCCACTGGCTGTCAAAAATGGGGTAGATGAAAGTAGCATTAAGGCGTTTATGCAATTCTTCTTTCACTATCTCCTTACGTGCGGGGTTCATTCGGTGCTGAGGTTGTCTAACTAGTTTGCAGTCCTCTTTAAGGTAATTGTAGTGAGTGCATAGGCTAGGATGGATTCCTTTCATATCCATGTAATCCCATGCAAATGTCTTTTTGTATTTCTGTAACAGCTATATCGGCAATCCATTTTGTTCAGCAGTCAGGTTAGGATTGATGTTTAAACATTTCCCAGGTTCAATTTCAACGGGACTGCTGATAGTATGCGGAGTTGTTTTCAAATGTTCAATAATTGCATCATCTACCTCGCCTTCTTCCCCCAAATCTCTAATGGAGGCAACAGACAGTGAATTTCTAATAAAACCATTAATGATATCATCCTTTGTTTCATCCTTAAAATATTATGCTTTTCCAAGCATGAGAAGAGGTAGGAAAAGATCAGATTTAGGTGCAAATTCGTCCCACTAGGGACTACTCGAATCCATATGAGGTTTTTCTGGGGGGTAAAGGTTCAGGTTTTGAGTGGCCCGCCCTTCTCGCCATAGATCTGGACCTTACACATCTGTAGTGGCCAGCCACAACCTTCCCAAGGTTAAAGGTTGACCCCCCAGGTTGGATTTGGTTTGTAAAATGAGAAAGTCATCCAGATAGTTCTAGGAAGCCACAGCGATAACCACATCTTCTATCATTCCCTCGGGCTTTACATGGGACCTATCTACTAATTTAAGCATTGTGAGTGTAGGTCTAAGTCCATGAAGTCCTAGAGAGATGAAGAGGTCCTTAGTCATGACATTAATAGCTGCCCCTAGATCAATAAAAGTATTGGTTATGGGCTAACTGTCAATATGGGCAGTCACTGTAGGGTTCCCTGGGTCATTATATTTAGTCAAAAAAGGTTGATCAATCATAAGATCTAACAATTTCCCCATGACATGGATAGTAGCAGGGTCTTTAGGTTTCCTTCCAAGTCTTTTGATGCATAGATCCCTCATTGTTTTAGCATAGATAGGTACTTCTTTCAGAGCTTGTAACAATAGAATTCACACATACAAATTTTACAGTTCCTTGAGAAATTTAGATTCAGGTTGTGAGATCAGCCGAGTTTCAACTAATCGTTGAGGGTATGGAGGATTCTAAATGCTAACAGTTGAGTTAGCTATCATAGATGCACTAGCCTTGCTCCGATTGGCTGTCGTAGGAACAGTAGGTCCTCTCGAGCTGGCTGCTATGGATGTAACAACAGGTGTTGTATCAGTTGTTACATGTGTAACAACTGCCTCAGAATCGTCTATATCCTTTCTACGTGATTCACATTCTTCAGTAATAATGGGAGTATGTTCAGATCTGATTATTTTCCCTGATCGAAGCTAAACCTTGTTAAGTCCAATAGGAGTAATAAGATAATTCTGGAGGGTAACCAGAGCATTCATGCTCTCGGCTGCCTTATTATTTGGATTGGCGTTAGGTTGCACAGGTAATTGGGTTCGGACAGAAGGTTTAGGATTTTTAATAGAAGGCAGTTGTAACTATTGCTGCTGCATTGGTATTGGAGGGGGTACTGGACATTGGCCATTAATTCTCCAGTTCTGACCCCAAGGATTGGGCTGTGATGGAGGATATTGCCTTGGTGGAGGAGACGAACACTAGTTCCATGGTGAAGGGAGTTGTGTCGAGGAAGGAGTAGGATAGTTCCATGGATATTGTTGACTATTATAAACATTATTCCAAGGATAAAAAGAGGAAAAAATTGAAGGCATACCTATAGGTCGTGACTACCATGGTCTCTTAGATCCGATGAAATAAGAAGATTGAACATCCTCTCTTGATTCTTGAAGCACCGCCTTCAGTATGGACAATTCAGGACACTAATTCATAGAATGCGCAAACTCACAGATGTTGCACAGATTGACACTATTCAGTCTACATTCTCTTTCCAAATGTTTCTTTTTGCATTGGGGACAGAATATTGCTAAGGCTGCTTTAGTTTCTTCTTGTGCTTTCTTGACTTGTACCGTAGTGATATGGGCAGAGAGAGTGCTAAGGAGGTTCGTTTTAAAATCATGAAATAAGTTCCCTATCTCTGCTCTAGTTACTCCTCCACTCGTGGAATTCTGTATCTGGATTGAAGGGTCCCGAATTGAAACTTTCCCTTTGACCGATCCTCTTGAGATACGCAGGCAAAGCTTCATTATTTCATCAAGCGGTTCTTGTGATATGTCTCCTTTTCCCAGTAGGTTCAGATGCTCCTGAAAATCATCTCCTATACCTCTTAAAAATATTGGCTTTAGGATCTCCGAGTCTAAGTTACTGAACTTAGACCTTTGTAAATTGTAGTGAAGTCGCTCCATATAGTATTCCAGGATTTCCTCCTCCTTCTGTGCAATTCTGAAAATCTCATCCTTCATATCCCTGGTTCGACAATAATCCTGATACTTAAAGAGGAAGGCCTCTATCATGTCATTCCAGTTTTGAATCGTGCCAGCAACTAGTCTCATGAACCATCTTAATGTTGCTCCTTTCAGAGTAGCATGGAATAATTTCAGCTTCTGGGCATCGGAAGTGTAGTTGTAACCTCTAATTCGAACAGAAAGGTATCAGGGTCTTCAAAAACCATCCCTTGAAAGGATGGTAGGGATGATAAAGGAATATTTTTCATAGGAGACTCATCTCGTGTTACAACTATTGGGAATTCAAAAGTGACATCTCTATCTATCTTGATATTCTCATCCCCCATTGTTGATTCTTCTTGATGGGATGAACTGCCCTCGGAGTGTATTGAAGATTGAAAAATAAAAGGATCAGGCTATTCCATGATCGGTTTTTTAACAACACTACCAATGTCCAAATAATGATTAATTAAATGATGTTCCTCGGGTCCCTAATGCTCCCCACTGGTCTCTCCATGTCCTTCAATTCTCAGATCCTGATCAATGGTTCTCCACCACTATTTCGAATCTGGAATCTTGATATCAGGAGTGGATATGTTGTTTGAAGGGTGGTGAGGTACAAACACGGAAGAAACTGATGGCCCCGTCTTTGATATGGTAGCTACTTTTTGTGGTCCTATGTTCCTATTATCTTTGTATAATGTAGATTGTTCCTTTTCTTCCCTTGAGATCAGATCTCCAAAGAATGTCCTTCTTCCCAAATCTTCACTCTTCTTTTCCTTATTATGACCCGTCTTTCCTGTAGTCAATAGAGTGGGGGGTGTTTGTATATTTTTATGTCGTCCTATCGGCACACATGGGTTCTATGTGTATCAATTCATCCTATAAGTGCTTCAATTTCTACAACAGTGAGCCCACCCAAGTTCATTAGAGCGATGTGCAGGTTCTTACCTCTCGTCTTACCACCAAACGACTGTATAGTTGAAGAAACCCTAAAATAACACCAAAAAATTCAACTTCTAAGTGTCCCAAAAAGACATTGGTGAGCCCACTCAAGTTCGTTAGAGTGATGTGAAGGTTCTTACCTCTCGTCTTATCGCCTAGCAATTGTGTCGCTAGAGACACTCTAAGAAAAACAAAAATGCTCAGAAATTCACTCTCCTAAGTGTCCCAACAAGACATTGGTGAGCCCGCTCAAGTTCATTAGAACGCTGCGTAGGTTCTTACCTCTCGACTTACTGCTCGACAATTGTGTCTTTGGAGACACTCTAAAAAATGCACGGAAATTTCACTTCTAAGAAACAACTCTAATTGATTGGATCGTCACTGCCATCCCCGAAAATGACGCCAAAATGTTGGGTTGTATTAATCACTATTGAATGACTAAACAGTACACATAAATTATCAATCCAGGGACATCTTTTTATTCCAATGACAGTTGCACTGTCTGTGCCGATACACTGAACCAGAAGCAATTCCAATTAAAAGAAATTGCTGTTGAAGTAAATGCTGGAAATAAATCACTCATGCAGAAATAAAATGATCTACAAGACTGGAATCACACTTCACTTAATATTTTCTAGCGCGCCACACAACAAGTATCGAGTTGATGTCTCTAATATCATATGTGTAACAGCATACAAAGTATTGAAATTGAATCGGATATATTCACAACTGAAACAGAAGCAAGAGCACTCTACTGATACATAAACCAAAATACAAACACATATACATAACTACCTTAATCACTGCAATCCATACTAAGAAGGAGGGCCCTTCCTCCCTAGCAGGGCGCATGTGGAGAAAAGAACTTAAAGAAAACTAAACTAAATAAATCATGTAACAACAATAACATGATAATCTGTATTAATATGAGCATAATTATAGAGCCAAAATAATGTTGTTCTCTGCTAACCTTTCGATATCTAGGGCCGAGAAATATATAGTGGTTACATCTCAGAAAATCAAGGGATAGATAAGTCATGAGAATCTTATGATTCTCATGTTGATCAAAATATAGTACATATAGTTATAACCACTTCTTAAAATAAGTCTGACTAGAAAATTATAGATTACAATCAAAACCTTCCATAGGTTGTTATTCAAAAATCCAATGCTAAACAACTTCTACAGCTATCGCAATAAAACCATAGCTATAGTGTAACAGCTAAAGAACATGTCAGCAACAGGTGTTGACGAGATCTAGTCAGGGGTACAACTGTATCAGCAGTTCACCAGCGGGTTTGTAACAGCAAAGTGTAACAACAGTTTGTTGGTGGGTCTGTAACAGCAAGGTGTAACAACATCGCTCGATGTAACAACACACCCTAAACTGCTCCTGTGTACCTCGTTCTCAGGATCTTTGGTGCTACAAATGACATCTGGAAAGACAGCACAAAGACCATAGATCTTCTCCAAACATTCATCCTCAATTAGTCATAAAAAGGCGTGATATATCTAATAATTGATGAAATGGTAGAGTAATGAAAATAAGGTGAAACAACACAAGTTAGGATATAAAGGTAGGAAAAAGAGGCAAAGATAGTCCCATTGGTTATAGTCATGAGGAAAAATAGGGAAAACAAATGTAGGAAAAGTGTGCAAAACTGGCACCCAACTCAAGGGTTATTCACAGGTAGAAATATTGGATTATGAAGAAAATTTTGCTCCAGTGGAAAGTTTAGAGGCAACCATAATGTTGCTTGTTTTTTCATTTTATAAAGATTTCAAAGTACTTGAAGTTTGCCTTTCTGAATGGATAACTTGAGGAAGAAGTTTACATAGAACAACCTTAGGGATTTTTATTATTAGATAATCCTAATGATGTATGCACATTAAGGAAGGCACTGTATGGACCCAAACAAACACAAAGGGCATGACATTCTAGGTTGGAAAAGTATCTTAAAAAATAGGGTTTTAAGAGAGGTGAAACTAGCAAAAACCTGTACATTAAGTCAAATGAAAAATAATTTCTAATTTTGGTTTTTTTATGTAGACGATATAATGTTTGGAAGTAACAAAGAATCTCTAGTAAAATTGTTTTCTTGTGAGATGTAATGAGAGTTTTAAATATCAATGATTGGAGAGTTTATTTTTACCTAGGTTTGCAAATCCTACAAAAATAAAAAAGAATATTCATCTCTAAGAGAAATATCTAACGGATATGTTGAAAAAGTTCAAAATGGAAGACTGTAAATTGTCAGTACTCCCATGAAAGTTGGATGCAAGTTGTATAAATATGACGAGTCACCTAAACTTGATAAAAATTTATTCATATATATGATAGCTAGCTTGTTAGATATAATTGCTTCTAGACAAAACATAATGTTAGTTGTGGGAATAGTTGCAAGATATTAGATCGAACCAAAGCAAAGCCATCTGCTCGAAATAAAAATAATATTTAGATATTTAAAAGGTACAAAAAATTAATTATGTACTGTGGTATCCAAAAGGAAAAGATTTTACAGTGACATACCACAAGGAAAAGATTTTACAGTGACACCCTACACAATTGCATACTTGGCCAACTCTATAGATGACAACAAAAGGATGAGTGGTGGTGCATGTTATTTAGGAGAATCATTGCTTGCTTGGCTAAGAAAGAAGCAAACCTTAGTGTCACTAGCTACTACAGAAGCATAGTAAATTCTCAACCAAACACACTACTATAAAGTATCATTTCCTCCTAGATAAAGTAGCTTAGCAAACAATGAAATTGTAGTACATATCAACTAAAGAGCAAATAGTTGATATCTTCACCAAGCCCTTGGTAAGATACCCATTCTAATATCTAAGGTAGAGGTTAAGGGTAGTTCCTCCTTCCTCTTCTAATTAGTTTGACTTCAAAGAGTAGCATTAAAGGATTATAGAAAATTTATAAAAGTATGGAAAATCTATGTGGGATTCTCCATACTCATATGAGAAAAAAGAAGAGAAGAATGACAGATATGAAGCTACAAATGCAAAGCCTAATTCACTCTCTACACAATATATTCATCTAGAAAAGCTAAAGTACAAAAATTTTCCTGCTGTCATGTAAAGATCTATAAAAGCTGGGTCAAATTTCTTCATGCAGAGAACCATCAAATTGGTTCAAAAGCTGGGCAAAAGCTGGGTCAAATTTCTTCATGCAAAGAACCATGAAATTGGTTCACCATTCACAAGGCCATCATTTGGTACAGAAAACCTATGCAATAAATGTACATTTGATCTATCTTCAGAAAAAAAAGTAGACCTATTCAAAGCTCAAGTAATATTCTTTACACAAATAAACATTTGCATACATAGCCAAAGCATTTTGCTTATGAATCTAGGTCAAAATATATTATTGCATCATTAGGATTTCTTGAAAATCCTTCAGCCCAATCATTACGGCTTCAAATATTTTTATTACTGTCCTCATATCTACTTATATTAAATATCAAATTACTGCTTTAAACTACACGTTTATACAAGTGATGATTATCTGAATTTTTGAAGTTCCTCTGTAATCAAATGAAAATTCCCTTGATTCCAAAGGCATAAAAAAGATCCTTGTCCAGCGCAAAAATTGTGACTTCCTCAAAAGTATGCTTTGACAGTGAATCGATTCAATTATGGAGAAGACTAAGAGAATGAATTTATCACTCTTTGAAAGAAGTGTTGGTCGAATTAAAAGCCACAACCTCATAAGGATGACAACGTAGATTTTAATAATGACCTTGTCTCTGTACTATTCCCAAAGAGAAGTCTACAGCAGTGTATGAAAAAAATGACACTTTGAAAAGCTATAAATGAGCATACACGAGCATTAACAATACTATCTAACCGAGAGAGATGGAGACATCTCTGGAGATAGAGACCATACATGATGAAGTGCAATGCCCTATGCAGAAGTCCAACACAAAGATGATGATCTAAGACATAGGCAAAGGAATACTCAGTGAAAAATGTAGAGACAGACTGATGCATCCATGGAAAGAAAACATACAACGAGAAGACCTTGCTGGAAATGCGGCACCATTGCAGAAATATAATCACAAATAATTTGACTTTGTATAAGCTACAGACAACGCAGAGCTATCATTGCGAGGGGAGATAGAACAAAATATAAAAACTTATGTCTCACAGATAATAAACTCATTATTCCTAACTTGAGGTTAACATAGTGATTAGCCTTAAATAATGGTGAACAAGGGATAAAAGAAATATCAGTGATCTCAAGGCCAAGTATTTAATGGTCTAAGTGTATGGAGTGAATCTTGGTATGAAGCAGACCTTGATGGAAAATACAAAGATTAATGATTGCATGGTTAGGTGGACAGTGGCGTTACCATATAGATAAGGATGAAGAAGACCTAAGACGGAAAAAGGAATAGAGTAATATAATCAGTGTTAGGATAGGTGACACACAGTTGGACGTTACTTACATATGAAATGTTGCCTAGTCAGGAAACCTGAGCGACCTCAATGAGAAATGGATGACAGTGTTAGATGGAAAACATTAGAATAACAATTAGGAATGAAATGTTACTTGGAACGTTACTGATTTTTGAATGTCTAAGGAATATATCATATTCTATGCCAGAGGATACCATAGGATGAAAATGTATACGTTAAGGATACCTGCGAATGAAAGAATATAATTAGCAATGCGAAAAATGATGTAAATGACTAGAACTACAGCAAATTATAAGCAATGCCCAGACCTGTAGTGTGTAGGAGTATGAAAGTCATTTCGCAAACCTCTTCTATGCACCTACATAAATCCACAAAAGTTAATTTATTTTTCAAGATCACATATAAAATTAGGTTGTGCAATGCAAATCATTTCACCATACAATGCGCTGGCTCATTGATCGTTACTCGTTTTTGTGCTAAGTGAACAGTGCAAAAATGTCTCCACAATACTTGAACACAAAACAAAGAAATACTGACTATGTGCAGAATTTGCTACGTGCTTACATGAATCCATCCTTTTTAGGTTTTTTTTGCCCTGATGCCACACTACTAAATTACTAAATGTTAGATGAAGAACATCTTAACAATGCCTTTAAGGATCATATCACCAGTAGGACTATGCTTTTCAGAGGAGAAAAAAAGTTGTCTTTGATTAATGAAAATAACAGTACATTTGCAGAAATATTGGACATGCATGCACAAATCAATAGCTTGCATAGTTTTGATGATATCTTAAAAGAAAACTTAAAGGAGTGTCACACTGCACAGAGAAACTTAGTGAAGTTCATTGTTAACGAGCGACATAGGATGTATACAACTAACAGAGAAAATATATGATACGGCAAAGTTCAAACAGAAGCAACAAGTCCACCATATGACAAAGCAAAAACAGCACAGAAAAAACTGAAACTATGGCAGTGACAGAATATAGGAGCTCAATAAGTTGGGACCTAGCCAATGTTGAATGTGCAGGAGCCTGAAAGAGATGTCCAAGCCTTGTTTGAATAATAGCCTTGTTTGGATAATCTATCTGCACGGGTATTAGCTTCTCTGTAGATGTGATGTAGAGGAAGTGAGTTCATAAGCAACCGAAGATGTTGAATTCTGTTTTTCCAACTAAACAGACATAGAAGCTGAAATATTGAAATACTATTAATCCCATCTATAACAGTCTTGGCATCATCATATATACTATTAATCCCATCTATAACAGTCTTGGCATCATCATATATAGAAAAATTCTGGATTTGGCTAACCAAAGTAGACTCCACAGTGCAAACAGCCAGTGGGACTATGTTTGCTTCGGTGATGAGGAGGTATCCTCTGGCTACTCTAACAATAGAACTTCACGTGGAAGGTCTGCGGTATGTCGATTAGGTGCATGCAATCGTGTCACCGGAGCCAACAGGACTCTGCACGTATGCTTATTGGCCTTTGGAATTGCAGAAATTTTATAAATAAGTTACGATCAAACGAAACAAGCGAACTTTTCATATTATTATCGTTTGATAATTATTATTTTTATCAGAGTGTTGAATTCATATGCAACAAAACTTCTTCTATTAGTTTGTTGCTATGAAAGATGTTGGCTATTTCATTTTTATGTATCGCCAAAAATTGTTCCCAAATGCTACGAGTTTTTACTTGGAAATTATGGATGTTTCATTTCGATTTGTCTACTAGGAATATTCTCAAATGTTGTGCCTTTCATTTTGATGTACTCGCCAGAATGTTCTGAAATTCTATTCGTTGCTTGCTTGGAGATGCTGGTTGATTCAATTTGAAATATCCACCAGACAAATCTCCACACTCCCAACCTTTCTTCATGATACCTGTTTGGTGAACCCGATGTGGAATCAGCGTGGAATATAAAGACTTGTTTGCTGAAATACAAATACATGGAATACAGAAATGCAAAATACAAACAGTTGTTTGGTGAAACTGATGTGGAGTACAAAGACGTGGAATATAAAGACTTCTTTGGTGAAATACAAAGACGTGGAATACAACAATGCAGAATACAAAGAACATTTTCGTGAATCCGACGTGGAAATTCAAAATAGTTATTATTTGCTATTTTGGGATACTCGCTAAGGGTTTCAACAAAATATGACATATATCACTAAAACTAAATTTTCATGAAAATAGAGCAAATTTCACGAAAAAGACAGTTCTTTGAACATTTCATTAAAAAAACAAAGCTATGTGTGATAAGAAATAGTATGGTAGAGGTTGATCATAAGTTTGTTTCCATGAAACATTGTGCAAAAGAATTTATAATCACTGAAATTTTTGTCAATTTTTTATTGTATTTTGCTATAAAGTCCATGTTGAAAATATTAACCTTTTTCACTCAAAAATGTATAATCACTTGAGTTGATGATCATTTCTAAGACAATATATTCTTATTGTGTTTCATTATAAACTAAACCCTTTGCTATTGATGTTAAAGGGGGAGGATAGGAAGGGAGAAGTGATTCTCACAAAGGTTTGAAGAAATAAGAAAGATAGTTTTCATCACAAAAGAGGGAGGAGTATAATGTTGCCATCAATGCTAAACGGAGAGAATTTTGGTAATGTTGGCATTGATGTCAAATGGTTATGAGGTAAATGAAGATATTCGAGTGATTCAATGTTGATTAAAGAGATGTGTAAGTGTTGTGATGTGTAAGGTTGATCCAATGAGAGTTGATTACTATAGATTGAAAGATTGATCCAATGAGGGTTGATCACCAACAATACTATGACTTCAAAGTAAATTTGTGAGTTGTTTTATAAACAAAGTAAATTTGTTGATTTTCTCACAAACATATGGCCATGAGAACTTGAGAACAGTGGTCTTTAAAAACTTGAAATTTTCATTGAATATTATGATTTTATAGAAGGTTCACTTTACATATGTAAGAAGGAACTTTACAATGTAACAATATGTGCTAGATGTATATTTCTAAACCATATAGTGAAATCATTGTTTCTAGCTTGTATTATTTTTTTTATTACAAAGTTCATTTTTCTTGACTTGATCTTCAATTTAAAAAATGAAGAGGTAGACTACAAAGAGGCAAAATTTCACTTCACATTCCTGCATAGAATGCAAGCAATGAGGGAGTTTTGTATATAAAATATGTGGGTATATTCATGGAGTTGGGTTACACTTTTTGGCAAGTCAGGGTGCATTGTGGGTGAAACAAAATAGCTTGATCGAGAAATCCTTAAGCTCTCAATAGAGTTGTTTGAGGGCTTAAATATTGCTTGATCGAGCATTAAAACAAATTCTCTATTGAGCTTCTGTGTAATCCTAGGTTAGGAGATGGATCTGGCCTTAAAGATCGATGACTTCATGCATAGACTGTGTAATATATTTGATTTATATATAGATATATGAATACATGTAAATTTTTAATTTTATTATCATTAACAATTTTAAAATTTATTTTAAAATTTATGTGGATATTAATAATGATATGCAAAATTTAAAATTGCAAGTAAAAATAAACAGATTTAAATACTAATTCCATTTGAATAGGTAATTAACAATGTTGTTAATTAATTTCCCATAACATGATTTCATTTTTAGCGTTTTGCTGTATAGATTTGAAAATGGATTATATCCCACTTTGAATTGAAATTGTAAGACTTTTATAATTATAATTTGGTAAATTAATTTTTTTTTTTAGTATGATATAAATTTTTAATATTATAATTAAAAAATAAATTTATTATAAATATAAATTAAATAATAAATTGATTAAATATATATAAAAAAAAATTATCAATTTTATTTTAATAAATATTATATTATTTTATATGAATAGCGTAACTCAAAAATGTGAATTTAAAGAGTTACTGAAATGTATATTTTAACCTCACTATGAGACTTTTTGGAGTGAGGTTAAAATATACATTTTTAGTAACTATATATATATATATACTTGTTCATGGAAAGAAAAGGGTGCAGTAATAATTAAAGTAGTTGTAATAGTTGAAAGTTATAATTAATATAGTTGCAATGGTATTTGTCGGTTATAAATCTCTCTTAACTTTTACAATGTGATTGCACTCAATTTTGTCCTAAGTATGTACAAGTGCATAGAAGTATATATATAATTTTTACTTCTCATTTAGGTTGAAAATATATATTTTTAAGATAATAAAAAGCATAATGAAATCATAAATTTTAAAACATTATTTGACTAATTTTAAATTTGAGTAATCTAGATTTAAATGTGCCTAAGAAATTATTTTAAAACAATAATATTATAAAATTTATAAAAATTTAAAATAATGATTTGAAAAAATATAATACATGATTTGTTTTTAATGATTAATGAGTACTTTGCTATAGAATCTTTATAATTAGTGTTTAGTTTTGCATTATACTGTAAACATTTCTATTTGATTGGTAATAAAATGATTAAGTATAAAAAAATGTTATATTTAAAATAAAATAAAAACAAATTATGATTTTTAAGAATTTCAAAATTAAAAAAAAAAAAAATTACAATTTTTTTAGAAAATTATTTATATATTATTATAATTATTTTATTGCTAAAATAAAATAAAGTTAGGATTTATAATTAAGGAAAATTAGATTTTAGAATATGTTTGAATATTTATAAAGTTTATTTTGGTGGAATAAATAAATTTTATAAGTCGTTTAAAGACAAGTATTGAGTCTTCATTTTGAATGAAAAAGTTGCTAGTGAATTGAATTCTAAGAGAAAGAGAGACAATTCATAAATAAGTATGGTAAGGAGAAAAATGAGATGAGGAACATTATTGAAGTAGAACCCAGAAAGAGAACGAGTAGAACAAAGGGAAAAAAACAAATTTTAGGGCATAGAAAAGTGACCACGTAAATAGTAACATTAATAAAAGAGTAGGTTGGAGCCTGTAGAAGAGGAAGTAGGAGATTCCTAGCAAGTTGCAACTTGTAGAAGAAAATTGAGGTGGTAACCTCCTATAGGTAAAAGCTTACATAAAACATGTAATAAGGGGAGTAAGAGCTTGCCTTCAGATCACTTCAACCAAAATTCTTGGTTTTTTCCTTTACGGTTTCCACTTATATCTGGTGTCTTGCTATGCTAAATGTTGAATGTATTTCTTGTGTGAATGATTTTGAATTCTTTGCTATATGTTGAATACATATGGCATTCTGCAAATTGCAAAAGAAAAGATTAAGAGATGAATACATATATAATTCTTCCAAGTACAAAATATAAGTTTAGAAGTTGACAAATTAAATTGAATTTTATCATTTAACAAACACAAACATAATTACTGATTCACCCCACTCTTAGTAATTTTCAAGTATTCAAGAATCTTTATTTCATATGCAATGTAAATGTCATCTCCCTCATATATGCTTTGCATTGTATCCAAAAATATAAATGTCATCTCCCTCATATATGCTTTGCATTGTATCCAAAATTTCTTTTGTTGTTCCACAATCCTTACTAGAATATAATTTTGATAGCCCACTCAAGATGGCATTCATATCTGGTGCATTATGATTATCATCTTTCCTTCCATATACTACCAGTTTCCAAGCATCATAACTAAAACAAATTAGACATGCCCTCATCCTTTTCTCCAAGAAAACATAGTTTTACTCATCAAACATAGGATATTTAATTGAAACTTCATGAATATTCATTGTCCATCAGAGATGATCTTTCCAATGGTTGCTTTTGAAGGAACCTGCACTCATTCTAATTTTTTGATTCACAATTGTACTAAGAGTTGGGGTGAATCAGTATATAATGACATTTTTTACTTATTTAAAGTTAATGAAGTTGTCATTCATATTAATCACATCATTGAGATTTGGTAGAAGTTTAGAAGCATCTAATGTGATTCATCCTTAGGACAAAGGTGAAAAAATCAGTCTACCCATAAGTTTAAATAACATAGATGCATCTAGGTCCAATGTTAGCCATTGAGGATTAGCGGTTAATAATTAGTTATTAGAGGAATAAAATTAATATTATTTAGGTATTAAATTGAATAAATAAATTAATAATTAGCCATTATGAGTAATTTTTTAGGAGTTGGCCATTAGAAATTAGATGTTAGAACAATTGAAATAGTAATTAATTAATTAATATTATTATTATTTCTTAAATTAAATTAAATTGAATAAAATTAAAATCAAAATTTAATTGATGAATATATATATATATATATATATATATATAATATATATATATATATATATATATATATATATATATATATATATATATATATATATATATAATATTAATAAATCATTTTTAGAAGGAAAATTAATAAATAAATCAATAAAATAAAAGGAAGAAAAAGGGAAATCAAGAAGAGAGGGTAGGAACCTAACTCCTGCTTAAATTCCAACCATCGTCCCTATTGAGATTGATTGCATGTTTCTCAATCTCAATGGCTTTGGAAGTGATAAACCCTTGTGATGACCCAAGAATCCTCAATGCAGACATGGTGTTTAGATTTCTTCGCATGTTCAACGAGAGTTGAGGAGCAGGAAAGATGGTGTTCAATGTCTGTTGCGTGCTCTTGGATTATTTGGCTATTGGAGCGACCAATTTCCCCAATGTAGGGTATACCATAGTAACATGGGATACAATAGACCCCTTTCATGTATTTAGGGTTCATAGGGTCTTTAACATATATAAGAGAAATCCTAATGATATTAAGGGGTTTAAAGGAGGAAGAAACTATTACTTATAAGAATATGAACAATCTTATCTCTGGTCCCCTAGATAAATGGAAGCTGCAAAATGGAGATAAGATCATCACGAGCAAGTTTAACCTTGGAATTTTTACATGCTCTTTGAAAATCTCTAAGGCGTTGATGCTTTTTATAGCCATTATTTTC